>SMDT01000278.1:0-192058 GCA_005392925.1 Aquilaria sinensis | reverse complement strand
CTTTAAAACCAAAGCATCATAAAAATATAATTCAATGTACTTCAATTTTTTAAAATTAATAAAGTTGATAGTAAAATAATAATTTAAGTTTAAAATAATGGATGGCCACTTTTCTCAAAACGCAACTTTCCAACTCCTAAAATAATTATTTAGTTATCTAAAATAACTATACAAAATTTTATGTCAAAATATTATCAATTTAAAGAATAACCCAAAATCACTTGCTGATGGTGACCCAATTGAACACTTCTTGAAATTAAAAATTCACTGAACTAGTGTTAAAAGCAACAGGGACTAATATAGAAATTAACCCGATTAACTCTTTAAGCCCTCACACTTACGGTGACTAAATCGTAATATTTTAAATTATGATACATCGATGAACACGCATTCGAACCCTAGGAATCTATGTTGTAACTATCCCAATTTTTACCCAGAAATTCGATACTCCTGGTTCGATCGCACCTTTTCAACCCATCAGACCAACACCATATTAAGCTAAAAACTCACCAGTTTGTAATTCATTTTAAACAATTTCAACCATCAATTACCCTTCCAATCATCAAATTTTTTTTATTCAACTAGATCTTTAACTCAAATTCTTTTTTAAGTTCTGAAAAAAAATTAATCTATATATTAAAAAATTACTAACAATCACTTATTAAAAAGTCTCATCATGCAAAAAAATTTACAGCTTTTCACTTGATCTTGAATTAATGATTTTTTCTTCCAATTCTTCAACATAAGAAGACAGTAACCATATGAAGCAGTGAGAAAAATACCAAAATCCTTTTTTTTTTTCCTTCTTTTTTCCACTTTAATAACCTTATTTTACTCTATTCTCCCTCTGTATCTATCAACATACAGGCGAACCCATTAAGACGGCACATGTTTTCTTTCTTTGTTTTTTTTTTTGGCCTTTTATTATCTCTTCTATGTAATTACTGGCACCCAAATCCTACTAGGTTTCCAAAATCTCTTTTCTTCCTTTTTTTTTTTTTTCTCTTCCGGTTTTATGCCCTCTTTTTTTTTTTTTTTTCTATATTCTTCCGGTTGTAATTTGGCCTTCCCTTCATTTTCTTCTTCTTTTTTATTTTTTATTTTTCGATCCTTCCCCCCAAAAACCATCTTTCTTCCGCCTTTAATAACCGATCTGATTTCAATGCCATCCTTCTTTCCCTTTTAATATTTTCTTCCCCCCTCCCGTCCCCCTTCCTTTTTTTTAAACTTGATCCTAATACAATTAATTTAAACACAGTATATTTAATAAAATTTTGAGGTTGTTACGTCCTTGCCCTTTAAATAAGTTTCATTATCCAAACTTATCTTAAGTACTTTAAATATGTCTTTAACTCGGGTTTATACTCTAAAATAAATTTCAGGCCATTACAGATTCTGCGAGACTGAAGCTCATTCGATTTCAACGTCAACAAGCCGGTCAAGTCCCAGGCAGAAAGCTTTTCCCAGGCCGCCCCCCCATTCTTCCTCTTCGGCGACAGCGGACAGGCCACTTAACTGGGGTTTTGCTCTGGCAGGAACATAGCTATGGAAGCCAACAACCAAACGATGAAGCAAATATTAATCAGCAAGTGTTCTGCGAAGCGATTAAAACAGGTCTGTTCTCCTACCTCTCTCCCTAGGCCCTGATGCAACCAGGTCTTAAACCATACTCTGCGTCGAATAACAATTACAATTCCTTCCTAGTCCCAAACCACCAACTCACTGCAATTTAATGCAATGCGGGAACATTATTTCTGCCCCGTTTTGGGGCCTGAAATTATTTACCCTTCCTTTCCTAATCATACGTTTCCATAGAGTTTGTTATACTACCGGCTTTGTAAAATATGAGGGTAATGGTGGTCTGATCTTACTGAGGACTAAGTTTGTCCAGGTAACTGGCATTGCAAAGCGCTTTGGAGGCCTCTTTTGTGTTCTTATCTCACCTTATTCCAGCACTATGTTATGTACCTAAGTTTGGAACCTGAGAAGAGTTGTCTTTTGACCCTCTCTACTCTGCCCGGTAGGAGGAATTATGGAACTAGTCGGAGAAAGGCCTAATCTAATTGCTTTGATGAAAGATTGCAGTTAAATCTTAGCAGTTAATTTTGACAGGATGGTTTTACTGACCTGTACAAGCTGTCTTCTGCTACAGGATCCTTCTGCTACCATAATTCCGCAATCAACCCAGATCAATGACTGCAAGAGTGGAAGTCCTACTGCAACTTTAGGTTTAATGCTGCAGAATCATGACAACACTGCTTTGGATCTCAAAAAGAGTAGTGATTCCGCTCAAGCCACAAGCAGGATGGTGAGCCTAATTACTTTTTGTATGCAATCTTGAGTTTTGAGACGATTTAGTGCCAGTAGTTTCTATTGAGAACAAAAATAGTGAACGTGGTTCTTGATGGTTGGCAATATCTAAACCAATAGGAATGCTAGTGCTAAGATATAGGAGATAGGAGCAGAGACAAGATGCAACTGACTTTTTTGGTAAAAATGGTGTAGCTTATGGAAGCACTTGTCATCAACTGAGTTCAATGTAAACACATGAATAAATTATTAATGTAGACCAAATCCAACTAGTTGGGTGAGATTAAAGTTTAGTCAATTGCTTGATTTGTTGATTGATCAAGGTATTTGAAGAACGTTACTCAAGAGTAAAAGTCTTTCCTTTCAGATATTAAAGTTTATTGACATTTCTTCTAAGACCTGTGATTAGTAAAGTCTAGATCAACTAGTGACATTTGTTTATGGATTCGTATTTTCCCAGATAAAAAGCAAAAATCTTCGAATCTCACTACGGATACAGAGAACACGGATCCATTTACTGAACCGGACAATGATGAGTCTCTCAGAGGAGTGCCAGAGAATCGACCAAGAAAACAAAGCCATAGAGGTTCGTATCCGAATCACCTTGATCTTCTATTTCTGTCCTTTCTTCTTTTACCCATTTGAGGTAGGACTCTATAAGTTTTAACTTCAAAGCAGAATCATGAAGAAAGATAAAGTAAAGCATTCGACCTTGCTGATGGATGCTTAAAGAACATAGTTATGATTAGTTTCTTCCTCTTTTTACTTTTCCCCCCCTCTTCTGAACGCCGTGATTAATTTCCCTTTTTGCTCATGGATATGGAACAGGAGGAGCTAGTACGGAGATTTGGGCAAAATGTTCTTAAGGGACTTCACACCATGAGTCTCGATCATGAGCCCGGAAAAGTCTCCCAGAAGAGACACCACAGCCACAGCCCTGTCCCAGAGTCGGACTTTTAGCATTTCAATTCTCAGCGAGTCCCATTGCTTAGTTTTTTCCCCGACTTTCGAAGATTCATTAGTCAAATATCGGGTACACATTTTACAAGTATATATTTAGGTTGATGGAGATAAAGATGTGCATAGAGCTCACTATAAATGAATAAGAGTTAAATTTTCTCGAATCTAATCTATATAATTTGCTTCTATTAGAGTTTACAGATGTATCAATTTTAATTAATAGGCAATACACTGAGTGTCTTCGTCCTACAGAAGGACAGCAAAGTTGATTGCATCTCCGGAGCTCATTCCGAAATTGAAGTCGAAAACTGGAAACCAAGCACTTACGGCGCAACGAAACTTGTCACGGCACTGGGCTGGTCAGGCTCACCAGTTTTGGACAATTGACCATTTGACCAACCGGCCCATTGCGGCATGTAAGCCCAATGGCACCGCAAACCCGTATTGTCCTCTTTGGCACGGGGACTCGAACCTCCGCCCTCAAGGATTTACTCCGCCCGAAGGCAGACGCGTCTAACCATCAGAGCTGCTGGGTGAGCCTAACTAGCCCAATGCCGTGACAAAACTTCTCCGGCAAAACATAAATTTTTATATAACAAGAGTCCACTCCGTTGAAGTGTCAAAATTGAGCATCTTTTCTACTCTAAATCTCCGCCAACACGAGAATGTGGAAATTTCGTTCCGTAATTTTTGGAGAACTACTTTGGTAAATAAAAAAAAAATCCTTTAATGAATAATGACTACTAACTTTATAGAAAATTAAAAAAAAAAATCTTCAAAATATGAGGGTAAATAAGCTGATTTAAAATATTCCGATTATTTTAGAGGAATTTTAAGAAAGTGTTCTCAATCTCAAATACGGCAGGCGCCGCCAAAATAGTTGCAACCTGGGAAACGAACACCATAAAACATTTGCTCTCCACTGTGCCATATCCTGAAGAGAAAGGGTCAAGAAATCAGCCGACTCAAACCTCCAACGGAGCAGCACAGGGAAATAGGAACTTAATCGAGCGTATTTCATCAGCCTAAACTCATGTTGGTAGAACTAAGAAATCTTCAAACAAAAGCTAACCATTTACAGGTTATGTCCGAGTGACGATGACAACGAGTAAACATTTTGGTTAAAAGAAGCTGAACTTTAGAGACATGATCTAGTATTCTAATTCTCCTATGCCCAGTCTATTTCAGCAATACAATTACCTTCCATTAATCCCAAACCTCAAAATTCTAGAAGATGCATCCCTGCTACCAGGAAAGGAAAATCATTCATCTTCATCTTCAGATTGCGTATCAGAGGGTGGCCTTCTTGGGCCTTCAATGGCATGAGTTGGTTCCCTTTGCACTGGGTGTATGCATTCCCTTACTGTTTCATTCACAGGTCATGTAAAAAAAAAAAATCTATTATGTGAAATGATGAGAAAATAATAACTTAAAGCAACTTTGACTCTGCCACTCTAGAGTTCTTACGAGTATGATGCTTTATGAAAACAGTATACATTTACAACAAAATCAAGTCAAGATTACCAGTGGAATAGTCAACTAATACAATCTAGCAAAAGGCTAGTGGTTAGGCCTAAGCTTGTTGTCATTACCAAGAAGGTTCGAAGTTGAAATATCACATCCTCAGTCTCTGTTCAGCCTTGCCCACATTTAGTTAAATCATCACCATCACAACCATCACCGTACACCACTCTGATTCTAACTACATGGGGAAGGTGGAAGCTTATAACGCTAAATTGACACTAGAGGCATTTTCAGGAAAACGAAATCAGTATCCTAGTAAAAAAAAATAATATAATATTCATTGTAAAGCATAAATCCATAGCAAAACATGGTCTATGAATTATTAAGATTGATTTTAAAGATTAACAGAATAGTAAGAGACCCCCAGCCACACACACAAGAAAAGAAAGGAAAAAGGAAAAGAATACCTGAAGCAACTAGTCTTGAAAATAGTGCCCTTGCAAGCCTGATTTCTCCTTCGTGCGCAATCACAAATTTGCACTGCAGACCCAAGAATACATCAGACTCCTAAAACTTTAACAACCGAGGCTTTTTAATTGCACTCCACAACTGAACCAGCAGATAGAGTAATGTGAGGAACCAGGCTAACTAACCATAACAATGCCAATTCAGTAAGAAAGCATAAAAAAATGCCTCTAGTGATGACAAGTTTTCTGAGAGAGAGAGAGAGAGAGAGAGAGAGAGAGAGGAGAGGAGGACGAGGAGGAGGAGGAGGAAGGGGGGTATCTCACCATTTCGGCATATAAATAGTCCACAATCCTGTCAAGCCTAGCTTGGTGCCTGAGCAAAAATGGTCGGAGATGACTGTCATATAGATCTTTGGCTCCCTAATAGAAAAACAGTTAATAGTTGATAAATAACTGATTAAGCTTTTAACATATAAAAGTGTACGAACTCCATCTCAAAGGCAAATTATTGCTTGCATACTCTAAGGAGAAACACTAAATTTTCGTGAATATCATCAATTTGAAAGGAGCTAGAAACTCACAAAGTTCGATGGAAGTTGCAGCCAGACAAGAAATGCAAACTTCACATGGTAGTATAAAGGCATCCTGTATAAACTATGTAAATGAGTATCTTCATGTTGCAAAATTCCTGAGGATTAGGAAAACTAACGGAAAAGGAAATGTGAAAGAAGGAACCATTGCATTGAAACAAATGATCACGGAGTGAAGGAACGGCTGAGTGATTTAAATCCAACCAACAGACTCACAAATTCAGTTAGAGCTTGTGAGCGGCCTCATCCTGAACTCTAAACAAACTATTTGCTGATGTTCCTATTTCCCAAAAAGGAAAAATCAACTGATGCACATCCAACCTAAGGTTATAATCAAATTTCCAATCAAAACTGTGAACGAACTACTTATGGTGATATAATCCTGATGCTTACTACTGCCAAACAATTAAATAGCAAAAGAAATTTGAATTCTCAAACTTTAGAAGAATTGGCAACTCATTGTCATCTATAATAAGGACACCTTTGGACAAAATAGATCAACGCTTGAGATAATCCTCTTCCAGTTCATTTTGGGACCTAGGGAGATCATGTCAAGTAAATTTGTCACAAGCTAGCAACTATTTGATCTGGATTGGACTCACAAATCCTTTATTTATCTGAAAATTTAGATCTTAGCTTTCCTTCTCCCTGCCCCCTCCATACATATGGAAGGAAAGATTTCCATACTTATAGAATCTCTTCCACAAGTTGCTATAAGCCCCATCATGTTCATGGAAAACAAACGACATCATGAAAATCTAATACCCCATCATGTTCATGGAAAACAAAATCTAATACGAAAATGGTTTAGTGCCACTAAAACAAAATCAAGAAGGCACCAAGTTCTAAATTAAACACCGCAAAACATTGTTTCTCTTTTCTGATGCAAAAGTTACAGGAAACAAAAATAGAAGTGTCAGTATCGAGAACACTTGAATATGCGTAACCAAACAGTACCAGGACAAGATTTTGTCAGAAAACACTTCCACGACGCTGAAAGATCCATAAACTGCAAGCGAGCACCAACCATCAACAGAATAAGTAAAGAAGGAACGAGGCTTGAAATCACTTCATTAATAATGCCCCATTTTCAAGATACGGTTTTGTATTTAGACTAACCTGCCCAGTAGATAAGCCATCTCCGCTGCTCGTCCTGATCTTGTCTCTCGATTGCTTTGAAAGTAGAGTAAATTGGTAAAACAGTCCCCACAGAACAACTGCGAGAAATCAAAGAAACAAATCTCAAGTTGAGATGAAATAGAAAACAAAATTTTAGAGTAGAAGTAATCAAGCGCTCACCAAGCTGTCCGCACAACAACGTTGGAGCCCAGGGGGATGAGAAGCAACCTCAAGCCAACCTGTAATGTCGAAAGAATCGGTCATCTAAAATTTCTTGTAACACAAACCTTAAGAACTGGAGAATTGAATCAAAAGAATTTAACGAGACGAAGTTTGACAAATACAATTGGAGAAAAAGGAGGAGGAGGAGGAGGAGGATTGAAATTAGCGATTCTGACCTCGCGGGATAAATCCATGGAGATCGAATGGCAACACGACTCAAATCAAGCGCTACCACGGCTTTGAATCTGATTTTTCTTTTTCTTTGTAAGAATTGAGGCCTGAGAACAGAACTGTTGTTAACGATTTGATACGAATCGTATCAGATTAGTGCTCGCTTTTGGCTAAAACTTCGGCCCTTGAATATGGAGAATAAACACGGTAGAGTCCTATGGATTGCGTTAATCATTTTGTTTTACTACTCCATTAAGCTTCCGTTTTTTTAATTTTAGGCTTTTCTTCTTTTCTGTTTTTTCCTATAATAAAAAAGATACCACCAAGTTAAAAGGAAATTTCGTATCACTTTTTATTTTATTTTCCTCCAAAGTTTGACCTGATAAATCATGCATAGATACACAAAGTTTGTTTGAGAATGCGAGATACAATCTTGTAACTTCTTACCATTATTTTTCTGAACTTTGTTTAACAAAAAGCTTAGAATACACATACCGTCAACATACACTATCATTTACCTGTAGTAGAAAAAAATCACATCATTACACTTTGCAACATCAAGAAATGGAATAAAATTTAATGCATTCACTCACTGGTCCGTATCATCTAGAAAATTTTATACAAAAGTGTAAAACCCAGACAAGACCTTTGAGCTTGTGGGTTCTTCATTCGTTGACGAAGAGAATGTCACTTGTTTCAGAAAGATCTTCGGTCAGACGGCCCAATGTAGAATATATAGCCTCCGAACTCGAGTGGGAGGCATCACCAGATGTAAAAACATGAACTCCGTTTCCCACATGTAACCAACTGCAACCACCATGCCTCTTGGCTTCCTTCTCTTTCATTTGCTTCCTTATCCTCATCATCTCTCCCCAGTCCCCATTGTCAGCATATACATTAGCCAGCTGCACGTAACGAGCCCCATTACCTGCTTCAATTCTCAGGAGATCAGCTTCGGCCTCTTTCGCCAATTCAGCATTGCCTTTTAGCCTACAAGCATTGAGAAAAGCCCCAATGATAACAGCATCATGTTTTACTGGAATGCTATGCATGAATGCCACTGCTTTATCTAACTCCTTAGCTCTCCCATACAGATCGATCATACACGCGTAGTGGTTGCTATCTGGTACCACACCATATTTTTCTCTCATTGAACTAAAGTATTTTTCACCCAACGCAACTAAACCATGATGACGGCAAGCTGACAGGAGGGCAACAAAGGTCACCTTATCAGGACTAATTCCCTGCTCCACCATATTCTCAAACAGCTGGAAAGCTTTATCTTCATGTCCGTTATATGCAAAACCGGCTACCATTATGTTGTAAAGGACCGAGTCCCGTTCATGAAACTTCTGAAAAACCTTCTCTGCATACAGTATACAGCCACATTTTGAATACATGTCAATTAGAGCACTCGTCAGTTTCTCTTCCATCGTGATGTGCATCCTCAATATATAACCATGAGCCTGCTTTCCAGGATCCACGGCAGCTTGTAGGGCAGCAGCACCAAGCACAGTCACGAGAATCAAAGGATCAGGAATTGTACTTTCCTTAGCTCTGAACTCATTCAGAAGTTGAAAGACAGATTCACAATCGAGTGCTTTGAGATAACCGCAAAATAAAGCTGTCCAAACAACAGAATTTTTGTCTGCCAAAGTATGAAAAAGCCTTCGTGCCTCTGCCATGTTACCTTGAGAAGAATGGCCCACAATCAAGGAAGAGGTTGAGAATGCGTTGCCTCTCCCACCAGCCAAATGCATTGACTCTGCATAATTCAATTTGCCACACTTGCAATAAACATCAACAATGCCACAAGTAATGAATGGATTAGAGTTCAATCCCCCTTTTAAGACCCAAGCATGAATTTGCTTTCCAGCATTCAAGTTCTGCAGGGCTGAGATAGCATTCAAAACACTACTGAAAGAATGTTCATTCCATTCAACTCCACTCTCTGCCATATCAACAAATAATCTAAGTGATTCCTCATGATAGCCATTATGTTGATAACCTGAAATCAATGTATTCCAGGAAACTGCATCGTTCAACTCGGAATGCATGCAAAAGGTTTTCAAAGCCATTCCCATATCACCTCCCCTACAACAAGCCGCCACCAGTGCATTCTTGGCAACCAAATTAATCCTGTAACCAGACCCATAAAAAACACGAACGGCTGCTTCAAAACACCCACATTTCGAGTACATGTCCACGAGAGAACTCAAAGCAAACCCACTTCTATCATTTGCTGTTTTAACCATGAAACAATGCAACTCCTCGCCATAACCCAACTTACATAACTTAGCGCACAAGGTAAGCATTGTAATAACACTGAATTCATCCATCTGAATCCAATGACGTCCACTCTGCATCTCGTGAAAAAAACAAGCGCGTGAGCTTCATACCCCTCTGTGTTTGTATAACCCGAGAGTAACGAATTGTACGTGACCAAATCTTTGTGAGGGGCGGCGTCAAACATCGCCCAAGCTCGTGTGAAGTTTTGTGATTTAATGTGGGCAGAGATAATTGCATTCCAGGAGAACACATTCCGCTCAGGCATTTGGTCGAACAGCTTCTGGGCATCGAGCGATAACCCATTTTTGGAGTACAGGTGAATCAGCTGATTGGAAGCGACGGTTGGTAAAGTAAAACCAGCTTTTATTGCTTGAACATGGTATAATAGACCATCTCTCAAGCACCTCATTACATGTATTAATACAAATCGTGCATGAGAAGTAAGCAGAAGGGAACAACGTTAACTTGTGCTACTTAACGCGCCAGTCTCATAACAGAGCCGGACCAATCAGTCGGCCGAAAACTGCCGCTTAGACCGGGTCTCCTGCTTTCAAAGGTTTTGTTTGCGGATAGCGCTTAAAATTAGCTTTTGATATTGGAATAAATTATACAGTAAAAATTTTTCCAACCCACTTGTACTAAAAAAGAATAATTACAATTTATTCTTTGAAATTTAGATGAAATTATATTTTACTCCATTCTATTTTAGGAATCTACACTTTATCCCTTGTCTTTTTAATACCACCCGAATACTGGGAATGTTAATGGATATTCGCTCCAATGAATATTTGTCTGTATCCTACCCAAGGGCGATGTCACTTAATGATGAGAAGAGGCAATTGCCCCCACTCAAGTTTGGAAAAACTACAAATTTGAAGTTATAAATTTATAATAATTGAGCATCTTAACCTTGTAATTCTTTAAATATGTAGTTGTTTGCCCCCACTATCTTTTATATATGATTCTTGCCCCCACTAAAAAAAATTTCTAGCTCAACCCCTACTCCTACCCCCTCCCCCCACAAACATATGGTCTACTTAATAATCTACAATAGTATGATTTCTCTTTTTGTATGCTATGGTTTGCAAGATATTGTTTCAGAATGAGTTTTGTATGATCAAACTTGTCTTTCAAAAAGTCATCGAACAATTTATTTGTGACTCATCCCTTTTTACTGTAAAAAAAAAAAAAAGACTGTTCAATATAAGATTGAAGTTTGAATGTGATTCTGTATGGATATAGTTTGTTTTTACTAGATTTTGTTTTCTATTTGAAGTGGTTTGCTCAAGTGTCAATATCCACATAAAGATGATGATATGAGTTTAGCTTGGTGACCTAGAGCGTATTATTTCTTCCTTTGAAGCCTCACTTAGGTATATGTATCTTTATTGCACTATATGTATCTCTTATTATTGATATCGTTTTTCTCAAAGATCATTTTAATATTTTTTATTATGGTATTTTTTTTGTAAATTACTGTTTTATATTATGACAGTATGTTGTTGATTGGTTGGTTTTATCCAATTTAACCCTCCTTAAAATGGATAGGATATGGATATTAAAATTGTAAATTCGATGTATGATGAATAGAATATGGATTGGCTATCCAACATGATGGATAGGATATGGGTTTACCACCATCCTACCTACATCGTATCCATTGTCATCCCTACCAATAGCAACTTCTGAAATCTTAATTTAGACATTAAGGTAATAATTTTTCAGTAATTTCAATCTGTATGGTATTTCTTTTTTACACTTAGCGGACATTTTAAATTATTAATTTTTTCTTTTTGTATTTCTTTTAGTTTTTACAACAGAATTTTTTAAATTTCAATTAATTGTAAAAAAAATATATCATACAAATTAAAATTACTTGAAAATGACAACCATACAATCTAAATTAAGATTTCAGAAATAGATTTTAGAAGTTGTTGTTGGACTGTACTAAAAATGTAGGGGTAAACTATATATTTTTTAAAAACGGTAAGATAAAGTATAATTTCACCTAAACCTCAAAGAACAAATTGTGATTAATCCTATTAAAAATTACTGTTGGATACCTTTTTCAACCTCTAACACTAAATGCTACCTAATTGTTGAGAAGTCGAAAGTCAATTTCGTTTCATGCTGTTAGCCGCATTGCTTGTCTACACTCTTACATTGAGTTGCGAGAAAATGCACTGCCAGCACACACATCACATGCCCATCTAATATATAATGTGTCTTCGCAATTCAAAGTGGCTCATATGTAGAGGTGTGCATTATTCAATTGAAACCAAAAAAATTAAAAAACTGAATTAATTCAATTTTTTGGTTCAGTTTTAATTAAAACGAAAATTTTAAAAATTGGTTTCAGTTCAATTTTGATTTAAGAAGTTGGTTAATTCCGTAACCAAATTAATTGAATTTAAACTTTTTTTTTTAAACTTATTTAGGCTTCTGTTGACCTACTGCTACTGCCTCTGAGCCCAAATGGCCCAACCCAGCCCAATCCTCACTAATCATCACTCACACATCCGGCCTTTCTTTTCTTGCCCTTTTCCTTAATAGCCTCACCTCACACTCACAGTCACTCCCCCACCACACGCAAAGCCCTCGTCTCCAGTTGCCGCCAGTCTCCCATCACCCGCCAATCGCTCGCCCACCAGCCGGCCGTCGCTCGCCCACAGCCAGCCCATCACTCACTCGCTGCTCGCCCGTCGCTCGCATGTCGTTCACTTGCCAGTCGCCCCACCGTTCGCTTGTCGGCTCCCCACTTTGACCTGCCCCGCTCGATCGTTGCTTCTTTAGGCTTGATCTTTGTTCAATTCATCTGATGTGACTGTTATTTTTAGGGATTGTTTTCCCTTTGTTGATTTGTTCTGTTTTAAACTTTGTTTCAATTCATTTGAATGCAAGTTTCTTCTGACCATTAAGGAAATGGGGAAGAAAAGAAAGGCTCATTACCATTTATTATTCGATTCTTTTCTTTTCTTTTTTTCCATGAAAGTTTCAGTTTTCAGAATTTTAATTTTTGGAAGACCTCTTTTCTACCTTTGTTCTCATGACTTCTTTCTTGAGGGAACAAACTTGCAGATTATAATCATACGCAACACACACACTTATAGCTAGCAGCAACAAGTTTTGAATCAAAGAAGAGAATCCCTTCAATTTTATTTCAGTTATTTCGGTTTCAAGCCAAACCGAATCAAAATATTTCAATTCAGTCTTAATCTGTTTTTACAACTAATTTGGTTAATTCAATTTGTAATAGTCAAAAACTAAAAACCGATTAAACTGACTTATTCGATTCGGTTTAAACCGAATTAACCAAATGCTTAACTCTACTCATATGTTAGAGACTGATAGCATCGGTTTCTAGTCAGGCCTTGCTTGACTTCTTCTTCTTCTTCTTTTTTCTGCAACTACCATATGAAGGGCTTGAAATTTTATTGGCGGAAGAATATATTTTTTTCTTTTTGGCAGTCACTCAAAAATATTTACAAGGGCTTTTTTGAGTTGGTTGTTGGGGAAGGGGGTTGGTGCCATGCCTCGAGCCAAGTGGGCGCCTCCAAGGCAGGCTCACGATCACGAAGAATATACTGAACTTTTTTAAGTTTCATTGATCGGTTAAAAGTATAATAGTTCAGTTACTTAAGCTAAAAGTCGGCAACTGTAGGTCACATCTTTGAAGACTGGAATATAACTTTGGCAGCAGAAAGCACCATCCCCGCATCGCCTGCACAAGAAAATCAAATCTAGTTACTGTCTTCACACCTGGAATTAGTAACAAACTACAATAAATACAACTTGCTTTGATGCATCGGAAGATGTTCCGGTGACTCTGAACCAGTTGATTAACACATTGGTGTTGCCCTCAAAAGAAATGCCGTAAAACTAAAAGTTTAACAAGTAATCTTGATCAAAGCAGTTCAGTGGACTTGTAATGCAAAAGATGGTAAACAATCTTTCTTTGGATTTCGTTGAGCAGCGCTAGATAAGGTTATCCTCCAATCTGGAGCCCAATGACTAGCATTCATCCAAATAATGTATCCTAATAAAGTTGATGCCACAAAGTGTATGAGAAAGATAGCTGAGTGCTGACAATAGCTTACCTGCAATTGCCTCCAAGCTTAATTCAGAAGGCACGTTGCTATCTACCTCGATAGCTGCTTTGGCTGCTGCAATACCAACAGCTACACTCTGCATAACATCTAAACCTGAACACAGAGAAGAGAGCGTCCCACCGACCAAGCAATCACCAGCTCCTGTAAGCCTCACCACTGATGCAGGAGGAGCAGGCAAGTGCAGCGCCAAGAATTGAGAGTTTTGCTCAAGCGCTGAAGCACCAAAAAATTGATTTGGAGGACACTTTGACATCACAATTTCAAATAACTGTTTACTTAATCCATGTTGCTTCACCTTTCTTGGGTTGAATTTAAATAAGGTTGGTACTCCTTGAGAGCATAAGAATACCCCATTAGAACCAACAGTCACTACCAGAATTTTGATTCCCTTCTCAAGAAGAACAGAAATTGCAGGTTTAAGCATCTGGAATAAGCCATCTGCAGAATACTTCTTTCTTTCAATTGAACGGAATACACTTTCTGAAGAAACAGCATTTGCCATGGCAATAAGTTCATCTTCATTTGGTGAAGCAAATGTGATCTGCAAGTGACCAATAAATCAGTTGCATAGACAGTCAACCACTAACAAATATTGAAAAGGAACACCAAAAGCCATTATTATACTTGGTCCCAATGAGTCATAAATTTATGCTGACACTCACATACTTGACAACTGGGGCAATCCTTTTAGACTTTGCAACTGATACAGGTTCAAACCATAATGGAACGTCAAACTCTGCTGCTACTGAGAACAAAAATAATACAAATACATGAGCAGAAGAACAAGACACGCATGCATATTTGCAGAAACATCACCAGATAACATGGTAGAAAATGATACTCTTGCAAGAGGCCTCTAAAGCAGACTGGTTCAGATTTGCATCAACCATCAATGCAGAAGCCGAATTGATTCTAAACCTGAACTGCTTAATCCACTCAGGCGTGAGAAACCTTTCCTGCATCAAATGAACATAAAGTGCACTTTCAGCTTTCAGGCTCTTGTGCCCCTAAGTTCTTGTCAGTGGGCAACTATTCTAGAAACTGACACTAATATAATAACTGTCAAAATAAACAGCTTACGATAGCTTCAACACTTGCAACACCAGCTGCTACCTCTCCACTGACATCAAGAATGTGACATACAATAGCAGTCTCAATATCTTGATGCTTCCTAATTCCTGGATTAAAACCAATGTTATTATCTAAGAATAACACAGAATGTTTTAGCTATACATAATTAACAAAAGGAAAGGCTAGAAGTCACACAAAAAGATTCATAGAAAAAAAGAGAATGTAGGTAAGATGGTCTTTTTCTTCCAACTATAATAACTTTAAGTTTTAAAACACACAAACACGTACATAAGTATGTATGTATAAATGTATGACCTTCAGTAGATAGCTGGGCAGCTTTCCATTGCTCCAACAACAATTTTCCTAGACAAAGCACATGCGAAGAAGATTAGCTGCAATATAAGATATTCGCTAAACCTTAGGATTAGCCATATGCTCCAAATAACTATCTAAGATTGCGTCTTTTCCCAAGTGGTTAAAATACACAATAACTTATGTCTCACATACCAAGATACATAAGCATCTGCGCTCAATAGAATTACAGCTTCCTCCATGCCAAAAAATTATGTTAGATCAACAAAATTATAGTAGATAATAATACCAAGATTTTGTCTTATTTTCACGAAGTTTAAGGATTTTATGTTAGATCATTATTTTTAGTGCAGATTTTCTTGACTCTCATTGGCACATATGCATATCTCACTCATAAGTGTTATGTCACGTGTCATTCATTTTGGAATTCCGAAAAGTTTGGAAAAGTGTCAACTTTACGGGACCCGGGGGGGGCGGGTTGTAACATACCAAGGGATCATAACGTGATTGAAAACATCAGCTTGATCCTATTATCTTTGTTGAGTTCTCTTATCATAAGGTTATGACTTGATAAACAGCTGATTGCTTTGTCTTCACTGTGCAATTACCTTCTTTCTAGTTATGGAGAAGACTAAGAAAAAAGTGAACATTTTTTAAGCATCCAAGCTTCAGTAGAAACTGAAGCTTCAAAGGATAAATGAACATTTTCTTTTCCTGCATCAGTCCTGCAAAAGAAATCATTTCCACACAATCTACACATGGTCATTTGCAAACTGACGTGAACCAAAAGAATTAAACCACATTGATGAAGACTAAATGCCCAGTGAAAAACAACCGTAACCACAAACCATGATGGACAAGAGAAACGGACCCGCCATGTCAAACCCCAGAGCACTAATCATGTAAGGCTTCGCTCCAAGCTTCCACATGCACTCAGCAACATTTCTAGCAACACCTCCAGGTACATACTGAACCTGAAACTCGAACCAAGTAAGAATCAAACACAATAAGCACTTGCAATTTCGTTGGTCTGAATCAATTATCAAGTTTGAACAAAACCCGAATCTCCATACAAAGCAACAAAGCTGGCGGAGGTCAATTTGAAGGCAATAATGCGATTAAAATATTGACCGCATGATCTATCAAGTGATATTGAAGTGGTGATGATGAGAGAGGAGACCTTGCCCGGACAAGTGGTTCCAGGGCGTGGAGGAATGGAAGAAGCGGCTTGAATATCCAAAACCATGCCACCTATAATCACAGGCACAGATTCTTCTGCTTCAACATCTTTCACTTGGCTCTCCATTTTCCAGTCTCTGATTCTCCCCAGTCTTCCCTATTGATAAAAGCGAGCAACCCGAGCCGGACGTTGCTTGGTCTTGACCTGTGAGGTCGCCCTCTTCTCTCTCTCTCTCTCTCTCTCTCTACTATGGTAATACTGCGCTGCCTATCTCTGGCGCTGACCTGCAGTTCTGTTTCCTGATTAGACAGCCATGTCTCTACTCTTCCGTTAGGGACTTTAACGCTTTGGTAGGATGCTCTAATGGGCTACGGCCTACGCCTTATGGCCATTTACATGCCTACATATGAGATTGGGCTTCAATTTGCATTACCTTTGTGGGCTTTGAGCTATGTAATTAGTCATTTAAAATTTACTCTTTGCCAATTACCAGCAGCAGCAGGTGTGTTTATGGGGTAGTTTTGACTTGTCCAACCTAAACCTGACCTGTTCCCACATAGATAATCAGGTTGTACAATATAAAATTGAGCTGCACAACATATTACAAAAATTGATTAAAACTCAAACTGTAGTTTGAGCCGATTCAGTTTGGCTAATTTATCTTTTCTATCGTATAAAACAATTTAGATTACTTCATAACACTTATCTTAATGTTAATACATTGCCCTCAAAACCAAAATAGTTTTATGAAACATCTACAATTTTGTACTTTAGAACATCATAAGCACAAAATAACTTTATTATTACAAGATACAAAGTTAGTATTTAGAGTTCAAAGCTCCTGCCACTTTAAAATTCTTCAACTTCTCATACGTAATTTCTTCTTAGCACATAAGGTTGTCAAAGCTATCCACCTAGTTTCACTACACTACTATAAGATTCTTAGTTAGCCAGAAACACAAGACAATACTTTTTATAATATATTTCAGAATTATAAACTCATTCAAATCTACAAAAATAGTAAAGGGGGGTTGGGCTTAACTTTCACATTGGTTAGCAAAAGTTGCGGTTTGGTTTAGTTTTTACCGATTTCAAAATTAAAACTTAAACCACACCACTTATACATCGAGTTTTTATTTTTAAAACCCAAATTGCATCGTAACCCCTATAAACTCACATAGCCATCGGCTTGGTTCAATTCGATCCATACAGTTTTACGGGTTGAGTAGGTTGGATGAACACCTGTAGTAACCAGTATTACTTGACTATAATATAATAATTCTAAACATTATTACTATAATAATAATAATAATAATAATAATAATAATAATAATAATAATAATAATAACTATAATTTATTATTATTATTATTATTATTAAGCACAGGCTCAGCATTTTTAAAAAGTGGAAACCAAACGCTAGTCCTTACAAAAACTAAGCTAATTTTAATAAGGTATCATAATGCATAATGTTCAGAATTCAATGGCTATATAACAAAATACTACTCATTTTAAAGAAAGCCCGAGCTACAGAAAGTAGAGTGTTTTTATTTTTTATCTTTTTTCCCCCAAAAACATGTTACACCACGTGAATTTAATGCTAGTTACATATATTTGCAATTGATAAATTATAGTCTCATGCAAGTTGTGTGTTTGGTTTGTTGCACACCAAGCTCCGCCTACTAAGTGAATGCATATTGAGTGTGTGCATTGGGATCCCCCGGATTCCTAATCTCAGCTATATATATCGGAATCACATATGTAATGTGACCTTGTTTTTCCAGGCCGTCCATTTTGGTCTAATATATGAAGTATATATCATAATAATAATGTTAAGATGAGTATAGTTAATTTATAGCTTAAACTTTTCAAAGAGTTTATACAGTGGAGCTATATAGCAAGTGGGGTGGGCCATTGCCCATCCTAAAATTTTGATATTTTTTAATATATATAAATATGTATACTCCTTCCGGTTTACAAAAACTAAACTTTTTATTATTTATATTAATTAATTTATAATTTTATTTATTTCAAAATTTATTATAAAAATATGAATACTAATGTGTGTGTGTGTGTGTGTGTGTACATACTCATTCCGCTTTACAAAAACTAACTTTTTATTATTTATATTAATTAATTTATAATTTTATTTATTTCAAATTTTATTATAAAAATATGAATATTAATGTGTGTGTGTGTGCGTGTGTGTGTTTGTCATGCATAATTTAAATTATAAACATTATTCATCTTTTTCTTATGCTATAAAATAATTTATTATAATATTATAGTATAAATACTTTCTTTATATTGTTAGCTCACCCTAAATGAAATTTCTAGCTCCGCCACTAGTATGTGTATGTGTGTGTGAAAGGATGTGCTTAATTGATCAATAAATTAATAATGCAGTTTTATATTCTTCTATTATGAAAATTTTGGCATATTTGGGATTCGAATCCCCAACATTATCTTGATATCCTTAAGTCTCAACCATTTGAACTGAGGGCTTATGGCTTTATATACTTTTGTTATTTGTGATTTTTCTATTTTAATTAAGAATCATTCATGTAATATGACATGATACCACTTAAGTAACGCATCTTCTAAAACACATCAAGTGAGGTTCGTGTGAATTGCATTGGATGAATCAATGTTTTTGTATGTGTGAAAGAGAGATAATTTCCAGTCCTCTCTCTGCCTAGTTCATCAAGTAAAAAAGAAATGTAGAAAGAAAGGACCATCTAAATGATGACGAGGCAGCAAGCTAGTTATGCATGACAAAGATATGTGTAGTTTACAACCAAAGATTAATTACAATAATTAACATACTAATAAATGAGAGGACTTCTAAGTTCTATGATTATGATATGAAAGCAAAGCATCATATTTAATTGTGAATAGATGTGGACGTTCACTTTTCTTAAGGTGCCTTGATGGAGGAACTTATCAATCAACCTTCATTTCTTGATCATGACCGAGGAAAATTAACTAATAAGTTTATTAGATCCTTTTATTAATAGCTGCCGGTCACCCTTCTCTTCCACTCTCAAAAAGTCCCTCGGTTTAATTAGGTGGATTCGGCTGGTATTTCAGCCAAATTTAGCAATCCCTCTTCAGTTTTTATGTTACTTCTTCAAATAATTGACTTCATCAGAGGCATTTTCTCTTTATTTTTGTTAGATCCAGATTTCTTTTCTTTAATAGGCGAGACAAAGAAGTTACAAATTGAGAAGGTGACAGTAGAAAATTTAGCTTAACGGGGTCAATCAATCTGCTCTCTTATAGTGGATCAAGAGATAGCGTTTGTTAGTCTAAAGATTATGTTAGGTCTGTGTCCCTTAGTTTTAAAGGGTTTTCTTTCTGTCAGTTTGTATATTTGAATATTTGGTATACCCATATATTTTCTACAGTTTTTCTGTGTAATACACTATTGTAGTAGGGCTATGAGCAACATGAGTTGAACCTATTATCTTTGTGGAGTTCAGCGTTTGTATTTTATTAATAGATGTTGTATGACCTACAGTTAATGAAAAATAACTTTCATAAAAAAAATCCTCTCATTAATTAAATTAAAAACACCACTCCCCCTTTCAAAGTACATTAATTCTCGACCTTATATATTTTATGTGTACCCATATTTGCCATGTAATCGATCTTTAACCCAACTGCTCTTAGCAAATTTGACTTCCCTCTGATAGCTCTATTGAACAAATACACTAAAACTGGATCATACCAAGAGAGAATTTTTGTAGCAATAAAATATTTGCAAAATCCCAAAATATCTATTGAACTTCTCCATATCTATGTATTAGCCCATCAAACTTTCAAAACTATGTATCCTCAGGCTATTGGATGCCTAAATTGATTTTTTTTTTCTTAAAATTGTTGACAAAGTCTGTTTTTTTTCCCGTAATATGAAAAGTCACCAACAGAGCAATACAAAGTTAATAGAGTGAGTTTTTTTTTCTTTTTCTATCCCTGCAACTATTGAACTATGATTGTAAGATTTATCTAAAGTTCTTATGAAAAATCAAGAGAATGAAAATGACAGTGGAATCCAATTTTTTTTTTATATATAATCAAAAGCATATACACAGGCATTAAGGTGTTGAGGTACCAACGGTGAGGGGAATGGGGGAACTGGAGGGGGGGGGGTTTGCAAAGTGTGTATATTATCCATGTATATGTGTAAAGATAAAGCTAAAAAACCTCTTTATTTCTACTATGATCCCCTTAATATTTTAATATCTTCAAAATAAAGTTTGCCCTCATCTATCTTAAAATCCTAACTCCACCTATGTGATGTACTTATGTATAAAGGAATGAGAGAATGTCTACTTTTTTGGAATCCAAAAGTCATTGAAATCAATATTAAGGCATTATATGGTGGAAATGAGAGGTCGAGGTTTGAACCCCTTATCACTCTATCCCTCTAGCACTTTAATTATTAGGGCAAAGAGCAAAGGATAAAATCCAATATTTTTCGTTCAATAGGATCTGATATATCTTGATACCATAAAGACCATCAAGCTCATACCAAGACCCAGACTGCATAACTGGACTGATAAACTTATATTTATTATATTTATTTCTCTCATATTTAGTATGTTTTAATATGTTTTGAACCTTATAGATATATTTTGAGTATGTTTTATAGCTTACAGCATATCTGGACTCAATTAATTGAGAGTGGATTTAATTTGTAATTTTACAAGTTTTAATTTGGTTGTGTTCTTTCAGGATTTTGACAGATTTGCGATGTTCCAACAGAAAAATCATATTTTGAGCTACAGAGATCGGAATGAAGTGATTCTTAATTCATTGGAAAGCTAACATCTGGAGCTATAAATCACATTTAGACTATGAAATCGAGTTTGCACGTTAAAAGGGTCAAATTCAGCTTCAAAGTCGCGATTTGCGAGTCACCGCTGGTTCAGAAGCAGTTACGGTATTTTGGGTATATTTTTGGTTGTAGATGTCCGTTTTATGCGATTCAGGTGTCCTTTCGAAGATAAGAAAGCGATCTACAACTTTTATGCTTTGCATTTTGAGAAATAGTGACTGTATCAAGGTCAAATCTCTAGTTGAAGTTGCTACTACTGTTTTGGAGCATTGCTTGACTGACAAACTTTGAAACCTTCTAGTCATTTTAAACCTTTTTATTTGTTTGGGGTACTTTTGTAACAATATAGAAATTTTAGGAAATTTTTATGAGTTTAGCTCACTAGATTAGGTATTTAAAGTGGCTACGCCACAGGTTTTTTTTTAGGGGGTTGGCAATCTCTCGTAAGGGCTGTCCCTCTCTCCTGCCCGAACTCTCTTTGTTTTTTTTATTGGTCTTTTTATTCTTGGTTGAAGGATAATCCCGAATTCTTTAGCATTGTGAAATCAAAGTTGTTTTTATTCATAAATTATTATTTTGAGTATTGGATGTTCTTTGATGATTAATTTCATGATTATTTCGTTTATATGCTAGAAAGCCTACTAGTTATTATTTGAATTTAATCTCCTGCCGGGTTAGAAATCAAATCCGTAATTGTTTGGTTTCTCTAATCTGTGAAGTAACTGAGGTTTAGTGATTTACTGCGTACAAAATTATTAGGTTTTAGGGAGAACATTCAAATAAATTGAATACAGCCGCTTGTATTTGTGTTATTTAATTTTGTCGGTCTCTCTAATTTTTAATGCAATTGTTAAATTAAATCAAAGCGTTTGTCCTATGTTGTTTAGCAATTAGGGTTAATTAGATCGCTTGTTTCTGATTAACTATGACTAGGGGGAGATAGGAAGATAGCTCAAACGATAAATATTTAAAGTCTTGATTGATGTATCTATGCATTGATGATCAGTTGTAGCGATTCAGTGGTGGATGTTGACTGATGCCAAGATTTGAATTCTTGATTGTTTTGTTGGTTTTTACTTGATAGGTTTCTTCATTTTTGTTCTCTGATAATTTTTTTATTTTATTTTATTTTTTATTGCAAATAATCCCTCCAATCTTTTATTTCAGTTTTCTACTAGGAAAGCTTTTAAATAAAGAATTTCCTTTAGGGTTCGACCTGGTTTCCACTGTTATACTATAAATTTATTTATTCTAAATTATTAGTGATATCAGAATTATTTTTTGCGGTTTCGACGACCGACCATGGACTAACGAGGGCCTAACTCTGAGAACCAAACAAGCCAACATCCATGTTAATGAGGAAGTAGACCTATATGGAAAAAAATCTCACCATGACGAGACTTTCATTCTCATACGATCCTTCTGAGCACTATAAAGGGACCCCCATTTCAACCTCAAGATATGTTGTACTCTCTACAACCTTAATATCATAGCTTTCCCCATTTCTTATGAGAAGCTAATTAAAGGATTTCCCCATACATATAACTCAGGGCTTTAATAATGCCTTTGAGTGCAGGAGCACAAACTCACGCCGCCCAAGCGTGGAGGTTGCACCCAAATTAGTTGGCAGCTATATACGTTGGCTATCATATCTACTTTTATTTTCATCCTCCTTATTTCATGATTGAAGTTGTAGATAAAATTATTTGTAGCGGCTGAGTAACTGCTAAAATGTGAAGAAAAAAAATATCAATATTAAATTATGTACTCTGATTCAAAGCTTAATTTCCTCTATGATTTTTGGAAATACACAGTTTCAGTCCACATTTCAATTTAAGCCCCAATAATATATATTTCCAAACTTGTCTAGCTTAGCTTTATTGTGAAATTAAAGCATGTTTCTGTGTGCCCCAAATCAGGCCTCGTACAAAAACCTTTTGTTGTCCTTCAATCCCCATCCCAAACACCGACAACAACACCAAAAAGAAACTACCTAAAATCAATCTGCCTTTGATCAACTAAATCTAAATATCAGCTGCCCCGTTCAAAATTTGAGGATACAAACAGACGACAAGATTTATCGACGATGAGCTAGTGGTTCCACATCCACTACGCCTTTTGGCTGAGCCAACTCATGGTCATAGCAGGCCAACCAAGCCATTTGCTCCACACAAATGCGGCCAACAACCTCCGCGTATCGATCGTATGGGCTCAAGGCTTCCACCTTTTCCCCTCAGATTCTAAAGACAATTAGATACGGCATATAAACAGCCAAAAGGGTCGCTCCAAGTCCGAAGCCAATAGCTTTTCAATTACTAGTTTTGGGGGTTTAAAATTAAAAGTCCACACCACACCACATGTTGGCTATCCACTTGTAAGGGTGTGGTCCCTATCCAAGACTCCAAAACAAAGTCCGACCTTGCCTTGCCAACCCAAAGGAACAAGAATCTCTTTGGTCATATTTTCTCAAACAAATACTAGTTGAGATCATAAACTTTATTTCTCTACCGCTCCTATTAAAATTGAAGGATGAACTCATTACTTTAAACAACCAAATCTTGTAACCTGAGATTCAGAATTTAAACCCCCCGAACTGATCCCTATATTAGGTTTTGTTCAGTGGCAGAGTTAATCATAGTTTTCCAATTAACCAAAACGGACTCTCTCAAATAATTGCTGAAGAAGCTAACGCTGCCGATTTTGGAACTATGCAAGATTAAGGGAGTGAAAGAAACATTTTAGTATTTTGAGGAATGAACATCAGCATCTTGAAATTTCCACCCAACACTGATGGTAACGTTGGAAAATGACTTCTTTTTATATTATTACACAAAAATATAATACAATTCAGGGATAATTACAATTTGTCTTTGAAGTTTAGGCAAAATTACATTTTATCCCTCCTATTTTAGATATATACACTTTGCCTCTACCTTTTTAATACAATCAGACAAAAACTTCTAAAATCTTAATTTAGATATTACGCCAGTTATCTTCCAATAATTTTAATCTATATGATATTTTTTTTATAATTAATAGATATTTTAAATTATCAGTTTTTCTTTTTATATTTCTTTCAATTTTTAAAATAGTATTTTTTAAATGTTAATTAATTATAAAAAAATATTATACAAATTGAAATTACTTGAAGATGACAATCATATAGGCTAAATTAAGATTTCATAAATTACTGTTGGATTGCGTTAAATAGGTGGGAGTTAAAGTGTGTATTTTTTAAACAATAAGAGACAAAGTGTAATTTCATCTAAATATCAAGGGACAAATTGTGATTAACCCTACAATTTATAAGTAGTATAAAAATGCTTCCAACAACCTTAGGCAGCGCAACATGCATGTCCCGACCAAATTCATCTGCTACAGACTTAATTGTTACCATCAGATTGATAACAACATATTTAAGAGGTTTAATTAGGTTGGCTCCCAGATGATACTATGTTGGACGTAGCACAATACCTCGGACGCATTCCTATCGCAATTGTTTTCACAGGTTTACTGGAAAGGGACCCAAATATATAATTAAGCGATCAAGTCTAATTGGAAAATCAAATATATAATTCGGCTTTAAGGGAAAGAACCCTGCTTATATCTAGGACTTGGTGAAATATATACCTGCCGACGTATGCACACATAACTCTAAAAAAAATCCACACCTCACTTCCTTTCAAACTGATTACTCCAAAAAAACTCTTAAACCTTATCTTTAGTTGAAGGTCTCTTAACTCTCCCTTGGTCTCCAAGCCCACAACCTTAGCTGGATATCACGACACTCTTGTTTTTTTGTGGCCATCGATGAAATAAAATGTCAATGACTCATCCTGAGATGATTCCAGTGCCTAACTACTAAAGCCGACCTCGTGATTCATAACTTTCACGGTTAACGACCCAAGAATCAAAATGTGATGAGCAAGCCCTAAAAAAGGCCAAATCTTTGTAGGACGGGCAAGCTGCAATTATTGGACTTTGTTTGTTTCTCAGTCGAAAAGACGTGAGGTGAGGGAAGAGAAAGCGGAATTGAATTCAAAGGCACGTGAGGTAGACTTTAATACAATTATTTATACAAGGGGTGCAAGTGCAAGCTTGTCTTGTGGTCCCAATTGCAAAATTGTCTTTTTCAAATTTGATCCCTCCGAATCCTGCAAAGCAAAGGGCTATGCTGAGCAGAGCAAAAGAGGTATATGCCGATTTCCAGCTCTTTTGGTCCGAAGATTGCAGATCAAACTCTCATATTCGCTGAACGCTCGGGGCTCTGCACTTCCGCAGTCGAGACCTCGGTTCGAGGTGCTCTTTTCCATCTCCTTATTTCTAATTTCTTAAATTTGTAATATAGTTAATTTTGAATGTCAATAAATAAATAGTCTCATTGTCCTGTAAAACAAATTTCCTAAGTTTGACAAAAAAAAAAAAACGTACTAAGTTTGCAAGTAACAAAACCTAGTACTTCTATTATTTCCTTTTGATGTTATGAATCGAGTCATAGAGATCTTCTTGTCAAGTATGAGCATGGATCACATCAAGTCAGTTTTTATTAAAACCAAACCTAAAACTGGTTATGGTTCCAAATAAAAAAATCCAACACAATAAAAAATCCAAGAATCAGGCCCATGATTTAGCTTTTTTCAGTCCTTGTTCTCCTTTTTTTTTTTTTTTGTTTGTCATAAACCTAAACCGACTATAAAATCCAATAAGATTTCATCGAAACACTAATTGAAGAGCTGTAACTATTTAAACTCACTAACTTCACCGCATTAAAAATTATTTACACAATCCATAACTACTTATAAGTTTAAATATACATGTAATATTGACTGCAGAGATCAATTGAGAAAGTTAGCAATGACATCAACTTAGGTCAAGTCGTGTGTTTGGAATTAAAAGACAAAAATACCCAAATAATATAACTTTCAATAAAATGAATATATGGATAAATATGTAATACATATATATATATATTCAATTCTATTCCATTTCAGGTTTATTTTATTTTGAATCAGAGCCAACCCAAAAATTAATAGATTTTTTTTATCAATGAATGTTGAACCAATTCGTGATTCCTCATTAAATTTTACTGAACCAAATAGAACTGGTTCTAGTTGAGATTCCAATTCTACTCAACTCATATTTCCCCAATTTCTCTCGCACATTTTTAGGACTTGTCTATTGCTGTTAAGTGCGACTTGTTAAAACTAATTAAACGCATCATCTCACCAAGCTCAGTTAGTTTTTTAGCTTATTGGTTCAGCTTTTTACTGTCTCGACCTTCTGATGGTGATGGTTGGCTATATTTTTTTTATTTTCATTTTATTCATTTTTATTTTATATTCTAAGCTAATTTCCCTTTCACTAATAAATTGGTGTGAGGCCTTGAGTTATCAATTTTCTAATAATTGAAACGAAGTATCAATTTTGTTACCAATGTACTTGCTTTCATCATAAGCTGTGACGAACACTTCATAATCATTTTAGTAGCCTGCTAATTCTAAGTCCTTTGCTAAATAAAAAACCCTAGATGGCTAGACACTTAATGACCTAAATTGGAAGCAGGAGTGGGAATGAAAGTAGAAAATCATCTATCCATAAAATGTATATATATAAATGTGTCATGCAAAAGTCTTTGTTAAGTTATCATTTATATTAAAGGGGATGTTCGTTTCAAATTAATGGCATTAATGGATCTGCATTTTTCACGGGTATAAGTCGGATTTAAAAAGGGTTAAGTTTAAAATTAGGGCATAAAATTGGTTTTATTTACGTCCATATGCCCCTAGTTAAACCATAGCTGTTTTCTCTCCCCTCTCCTACTTAGATGCACCCACAAATCATTGTCTGCCATCAACCACCTATTAAATCTCCTTAGGCCTCCCTTGACCTCGAATCTGGAATTGCTGCCGCAGGTGGGGAGGAGAGAACCGGTGGCTACATATTCCTTGGAAGAAAGCAATTTACTAAAAAAGACAATTGATGTTTCCTACCTAAAAAGTTCAAACCAATTACCTTCTACCACAACCATTGTACATTGCAATCACACGTAGGATCTAAACGTAAGGGACGATGGATGTAGCTGAGGGTGGGTCATCGGCGTAAGGAAGGGACGATACCGTGACAATGGGGCATGGGTGTGTGAGAAGGTTTTTAATCATAGCCGGTTGGGGATGATTAGACACAACTAGTGGTGGGTTGCTAGGCTTAGGGGAGGGCTGATGTTGTAATGGTGGGGAAAGGACTATGTTGCAAAGGTAGGGTGTGAGTGTGTGAATAGGGTCTTGAACAATAGCTAGCAGGTGATGTACAGTGGTTGTGGTAGGAGGTTTAAAAAACTCAAAGTTGAGGGATTAATGAGTAAGGCCAGCAGCGCGTTAAAATTACCCATCCAAAACCCGCGTGTAACCTGACTTTAATGGAATCCCATTACTTCATTTAATAGGAAATGAACTCCCCCAAAGTCTACCTATACAAAGTTAATATAACAAACTCTCTCCATTTTATTTTCAATAATGCATTTTTTTTGCATGGAGATTAAGATATATGTAATTTATATTTTCTTTTAATTTTTACAATTGAAGTTAAAATAATTTTTTTTTGTTTTGTGGGATAAGAGTTTAAATAATGGTTAGAAAAAAAATTTTGTTTTTAGGATTTTGTATAATTTGGGGGGTTTTGTATAGAGAAATTTTTTTCTGAAAAGTTGTGCAGAGAAATTTTAAATTAGGATACTCAGATAAATTAAATATTTATTAGTTGTATTTGTGAGCCTAGTTGACAATTAAAGATGAGCGATCGTGCCTGTTGACGGCTCTGATTGGGCCAATTGTTTAAGGCACCCCTTTGTTTTCACTTCCAGGGACGCGGGTTACATTCACGAGATGAGAACAACTCAATTTTTTTCACAATCCAAAAAGAAGTTCTTGCCATTTGTTTTTTTGTTTGACAGAGGAGCATATTTTTATATAATTTAAATAAAAGTTATATGTTGTTATTATTTTAAAATTATTGCCTCCATAAAAAAAATACCACTACAAACTAATAATTTTTTATTTTATTCTTTTGCTGAATTTTTTAATTTATTTTTAATTGAAGCACTTAAAAGTTGTCCTCACGTTTGACCTTTTCTCCTCTTAAGCCTCTGCTCCCTCATAATTTCTTCGTTCTCTCACTTCGAGTTTGACTTCTTCTTCTTTCTGTTCCTCTCTGTCTCTCTACAATATCCCCTGTTCTTCTTATCTGTTCCTCTTATCTCTCACTCCCAGCGCTCCCTACAATAATTTGACCTTTTTTTCACCAAAAATTGTGAATTTTGCAAATTTTCTCCAAAAAGTGAAAAGTCGCAATTTATAGCAGGAGCGGCATCCATTTTAGACGGATTGTGCACCAAGTCTAGACATGCACATCAAATCATGCAATAACTATAATTAAGTCAATCATCCCCACTTCTAAGTGTTGTATTTCATAAATGTATATTGTATATTTTACGATTAATGAGAATTATATATTACCCCCAAAAAAATTGGAAAGCACAAAAAAAAAAAAAAAAAAGCTTCTACGACATACTTATATCTTAGGGTCAGATCAAAACTACTAATTAGAACCTTGTAGCTAACGGACTAGGGTTGACATGAAAAGGTGCAGCCCTATAACGTATCTACCACAATGCTTCAGTAGATAGTGATTCCAGAAGAAAGCATATCTGTTGGTGCTATTTTTTCCGGACATGTTACATGAATATGGAAAGGGAATCGATGTCACACCGAGAGCGAACCCATGAAATTAAAATATTCTCACCATAAACCTTTAATTAACAAGAGCACATAATTTGGCGGGCTCGTTTTTTTTTCTTTTAAACCATACACAGTGTTAGGTTAGATTGTGCTCGGTTATAACCAAGGTGTTAAATACCGTTGTTATAAGGTATATCACACCCTGAATTTTTAAGGTATACTGCATGGTATACGGCGCCGCATACTATTACCGCTTTTGTAAAAAATAAATGTTAGAATATTATTTTAAGATTACATAATTTATTTAATAATTTATTTTTACACATTTTAAGTGCATTCTAATTTTTCTCATCATAATTTGTTAAATATAAGTAAAATATATATGATAGAAGATATTTTTAATACAAAAACATAAAAAAAATGTTATATATGGAGAAAAATAAATAATACTAAAAAAACTAATTTATTGATATACTATAAATATAAATAATACCATCCATATACTTTGCATATACTATAAATATAAATAATACCATCCATTAATTTTTTATATTAATTAAGAAAAGTAATAAAAAAAATAAAAGTAAGTGTTTATTTTATGATATGTGTATTATTTTTATTTTAATGTTTGATATATTTATGATATTTTGATGTAAAAAAAATAAGTGGGAAAAATTAAACACTGTGATACATACCACACGGTATTTGCGGTATACCATAGTTTTTTGATAAAATAAATACAAAAAGTGCACAGTATGCGGTATACAGTGAAATATCACGGTATACCGCGCTGTAAAATGACAAAACATAAAAATATTTATACTATATACTGCAGTATACCGCGGTATTTAATTCAGTGGTTATAACCTCAATGTTCCATAAGGTTTTGGGAAGAGGTCATTTTGGGTCCCGAAACTTTACTTTTATATTTCAATCCCAAGACCTTTTTTATCTTTTCAAATGAATCCTAAAATTTTGCAACTATGGTTTTATTTAAGAACAATGCTAGCGTTTAGTGTTAGAAATTGGAAAAGTTATTTAGCATTAGCTTTTAATATTAAAAGTTTAAAAAAGCTATCACAGTTGTTGATAATTTATTCCAATATCAATACTAATTTTAGATGTTATTCCAATAAATGAAGCCCTCATAAGAAATTAATCCTAAAAATTTTCACTTTCTAAACAAGTCTTGAGACTTCTAAAACTGGTCACTTTTTCTGAAAGTATTTTTTCAAAATTACAATTTAAATTATGTTATAATTATCTTCTAATAAATTCAACTTGTATAATATTTTTTTACAGTTAATAGATCATTTAAATTATCCATTTTTCCAAAACCTATTTCACCACCCACCTATTCTCATCTATTATCTCCCCAATCCTTATAAGTCGTTTCTGGTCATATTCACATTTTGGTCTGGAAGACTAGATCTGGTTGATTCTCTTTCATTCATTTTATTGTTTGACTAACCTTATTCGATGTTATCTATCAAATTATATAATGGATGTAATCTCTTTCCAATCTTGATGCTTAAGAACGATTCGAGTCTTTTACTGGATAGATATTCAATTAGAGGTGGGCAGAATGGATATAGGTTTTTCACTTGGGCTGACCAAAATCTCAGTTCTACTGGGGGTGTCTCGACGTTTAGCAATAAATATAGAAGCATTCCATCATTCTTTATTTTTTTAGGTTTTATATGTATTTTTTTTTTGTTTTTATAGATACTCTCTTTCAGGCCTATGATGTCTGCCATCTAGTTGGTTCTAGTACTGTTGAGTTATTTTCGATTATGGTCAGGGCTTTAATCAAGTAATTTAAGATTTCTGCATTTCAGATTTATTCTAATTTATATGAAAGGTTCAACTTATTTTAATTCTTTTCCCTTTTTTTAGTTTCATAAAAATGAGTGACTTTTTAGTGGCTAATTTTATATTTCTATGTTGTTGTTAGTTTGTAAAATGTCATTTGGTTCACTTTTGATTGAAATAAACATCGTTTATAAAAAAAATATCCATTTTTTTCTCAATAAATAGTATTTATGTTTAATAACTGTCTTTCAGTATATATAGACTAACTATTAACACTTTCACAAAGTTCCAAGAGTGATTTTCAAATATTAGTTAAATATTTTAATACTCAAATAAAAAATATGAAAAGTTTGAGGGCTGACAATGACCTTTTGTTATAGGATTTTGTAATTTTGGCGTACATAAAATAACCAACAAATAAAAAGTAACTTCTTTTTAGTTATGACTATTAGTAATAAATGTTTAGCAAATTTAAATACAAAAATGATGTAACAAACAATAACTGTATACAGTAGTTATTATTGTTGCTGTTGTTGTTGTGTATGGTGGTGTTTACTACTTAAATCTATTTTATGTCGCTGACTTAGCCCCGGAAGTACGAAAAATAATTTGTTTCTCATGTTGTCGCATGTGACATGACCCTGCTTCCATTCACCGACTAACAAGATGTTGGTGGGTTGTTTTCTATTGATAATCCAGGTTGCACCTTTGGAATTTGTAGCACATGACATTCAACCCTGCTGCCTTTGAGATCTCTCTTCGCATTGCCAACAGCAGAGGTCAGTGGCCACTGCACCACATACTACCTCCAAATTGATATGGATAAAAATAGCCCTATTTCTATATAGGCAACCACCTTAAAAAAAAACCTGTTTAGTTGTATTAGTTGTGGTTAATAATTTTTGTTTAGCGATGCGCAATATAAATTATATATTAATTAAGTACATTATCATATCATTATATCATTAAGGGAAACTTACAGAAACACCTCGAGGTTTGACCTAACTTATATTTGTTTCATTTATTTTCAAAAACCTACATTCTGCCCCATAATAAACCAATCGTAACCTTCATATGTTATATCAGTGGAGTCAAATGCTCTGAATTCCTAATAAGGTTTGCAAATCATGCAAATCAACCACAAGATTTATCTCATGCCATATCCAAATCAATTTTCCTTAAATATGTAATATATTTCTAATAATTTTTTTTACTTCTAGAATAGTTTCTATATTTATAAATTTACTAATAATTTTTTAATCTATGTTTCTATTTTTATAAATCAAGTTTATTATTTTTTATTAATATTAATATTTATTTTATATTTATTCGGTTTGGTTAGTGAATAAAAAGTCATGTTCATGTTAGCCAAATTAATAAAACTTGAATAATGAATTATTTGATTGGTTCATAAACATCTCATTTGGTTTTTGTTTAAGGTTAGTTTATGTTTTTCATGTTTATATTAATTTTTTTATTCTTGATTAGCTCATTCATTAATTAGTTACAAGCAAAATTCATATCCATGTACTCTTACACTATCATATAGTAATTCTAAAGTAATTTGTATATAATTAATCTAACCACTAGATTAAATTTTTAATTACTGATGTAGAGCATGAACATTTTTATACTTTCATTTGCTTCATGGTTTTAATTTGTACTTTATTTGTCCCATTTTCTATGATCTGTTTGTTTTTCCACATTATCTAGACAACTAATTTGACTTTCTAATACCTTTTTAAACATTACCCTCACAAAAGCATTCATTATATGGCAAACATAAACTTTTTTTATGATAATATTGGAAATCAAATGACTGTATATTTTTTCCTTAGAGAAATGGTTTTTTTTTTCGGACATTCCAAAATAGAAACTAGCTCATGCAATTTCGGATGAAGAAAGTAACTTCTTACTTCTCTAATACTATTTAAACTTAAGTAGAAATGTGTACTTTTTAGATAAAAAAAGTTGTAAATTTCCAATTATTTTAAAAGTTAGCAAATATGATCTATATGAATATATTTTTAAATCCAATGGTTGGTTTAATATAATTTTTTATATTATTTTCATTTAATATAAAGATAATGAAGAGTGTAAGAGTTGTTTATGGGTTTAAGAAGATTCTCCCTCATTATTTGTAAATTATGTTCTATAAATTGAATATTAATATTAATCATTAGGTTAGGCTAAAAATAAGTATAATTTATTAATATTACCATTTGAATAAATAAGTATAAATTCATTAAATATTCTTCATTAGATAGGCTAAAAAATTATAGAACATTAATTATACTTATTTTTTACATACTATATTAAAAGTCATGAATTCTTAAAATGTATTGCTTCAATAAATGTATAATTTAGTTAAGTACTCAAAAATATTAAATGTATAACTTAGACAAAAAAAATTCACTACATTAGTAAAATAAGAAAAGACGGAATGGAGCAGTAAGATTCATTCTTGTCATTTGTTAAAGTCAAGATCGAACAAAGCACGGGTTACTTTTGCCATATGGGATCAACCTCAATTGATGAGGCAACGGGGCCATCCTCTTTTTCTCCCGTGGAAGACAAAATGATAATAAAGGCACTGGGTATCCTAGATTTTGAAGGCTATGAGAATGAGGATGAGATGTTAAAAACCAAATATGATGAGAATTTCTCACTAATAAAATCAGTGGAAAGAGGTAGCGCTACTTATATGAATCAAGAGGATAATAGTCCAAAAGAAATATAAGTTTGCAAATAGAGGAACAACAGAAATAAACAAAAGTATAATGAGGTTGTTATTAAGAATTTAGGCATCCCCAGAATGGGATAGTGCCATTAGATTTGATCGTTGGAAATATTTTAGCTATGGCACTACTGAGACTGACTTCATAGAGATTAGAACCAATTGTGATTTTGTTGATGAAGAGAAAAGCTTTCGGTGAAGTTTTTAGAAGATTAGGGTGAAGGAAAACTGCAAAAAGATATGCCAATTGAAGAAGAGGGCTAGTTTGTTAAATGTGAAAGTTAATGGGTCAGTTTGTATGAGGAGAAGGCCATTGAAAAAGCTTGTTTTTTTTCTTTTTTGGCTTACCAAAGGTTCACGAACATCATGTTTTGAGGGCAAAGTATAAGTTTTGAAAAATAGAGTAAGGCAAGTTTAGTTTAAGGAAAACCTCAAGGGCGGGTTTCTAAAATTTTCCAATTTTTAAAACCTAACGCAAACTCACAACAAAACCCGACCACCTCGACCTACAAAAAACATAGGTCAAATCGGTCAATTCTCAAGTAATTACAAAAAAATAAATTAAAAAAAAAAGTTTTATATTTAGATTAGTTCTTGCAAAAAATAATTATTATTTGGCAGGTCTAAATATATAAACTAACTTAGATATGCTTAGGATAGAATTAAATATGTAAAAAATGTAAGTAGACAAAATTAAAATGTGTAATATATGTGTGTGGTGAAAGAGAAGAGGAAAAAACCCTAGCACACCTCCTCTCTGCTCCTCTCCTCTAGCCCATTTCCTTTTGTTGTCTCCCTCATCATTCTTTGCCGTTTCCGGCCAGATCCTGATTTCGGTCTAGATCTAGCTGGTTCTTTTTTAATATTTTAATTATTTGACTGATCTTATTCGATGTTATCTATTGGATTTTATGGTGAATATAATCTCCTCTAAATCTCGATGTTTAAGAGTGATTCGAAACTCTCACACGATAGATTTTCAATTGAAGGTGGGTAATGATGGATCTAGTTCTACTGGGTTCATTAGAATCTCGACTTTGCTGGGGTATCCCGATACCCAGCAACAGATTTGGAGACGATTGTATAGAATAAAGTCAATCGTCATTTTTTTTTTAGGTTTTAGGTATTCTTTTTATTTTTATAGTTAGCATTGTTCACATTTCTGATGTCAGTTTGCTTTTAGGATTGTTTGGTTATTATGGCCTGATTTGAGTTTTCTTTTAGATATTGGTGAGTTTTGTACTCCAGATCTATTCCGGTTTATCTGGAAGGTTCGGCTTAATCCGATTCTCTTCATTTTATTTGATCTCGCAGGAATAGGTAGCCTTTTTACAACCAGTTTTATATTTCTATTGTCCCTTATAGTTTTATGTTACCGTTGGTTTATAAGATACTGTTCAACTTGCTTTTAATTGGAATGAATTATTTTTGTAAAAAAAAATGCATAATATATTAATTTTAGGTCAATTTGAGTACTCATAAGCTTTGAAATTTGAAACCCAAATCCAACCCATCTAGATCTCGAAGTCTTGGGTTTTCAAATTCTTAGCCCAGTCAATTTTAGGTTTTTTTTTATAGACAAAAATCAAGGTAGAATTGATTAGTTTGAATTTTTAGATTACAAATCATTTTGCATGCATGTAGCTAGCGGGCTACACTATACACACACATGCATACTAATTGGGTAAAGTCCATATATGATCCCTTAATTATAATGGTTATCTTATTGTAGTCTCTTGCATCAACTAATGTCATCATAAAGTTGCCCAGCTCATATATCGTATTCTATCTACGTCTATTCTGTTAGTTTCTTTATTATCTATGATGGAAGTTACTTATATGACACTCTCAAACCCTTTGATGGGTCTGACACTGTCATGGTCCTCTTATCTTTCATAATAATAATGATTATACTAGAAGAATAAAAAATTTCATTGTAAAATTAATACAAACATATAATCTTAAGAACTTAAAATGTAGATTGGCTCAAATTTTACCTTATTCCCCAAATGATTTATGCTAAAAACAAAATAGCAAGGGAAAAGGCGACCCAATTGTGAAGCCGCCAATGAACCCCATCAAACTCCCAAATTGACGTGTCCAAGCCCTCGTGAGATCATTATTCCCATCCTTATCGCCCCAAATTCATCCGTTTTCTATTCTGGAGTGCTCCTTCTCTCCTACTTAATTTCCTTCCCCTCCTAAGATCACACTTTGTAGGATTACAACTTCCCATTATCAATTTGCTCATCAGGCCAAGTGTTGGTTATGTAATCTGGTGACCCTGGGGGATAAGCCAATGGCAACTTTTGGGCTTTGAAGTTGCCTTCTTCTAGTTTTGTTGATGGTTTAAGTTTCTTAAATTTATTGTGATAAGGGTTTCTGAATTGTTTCCTTTGGTGGTGAAAAAACCTGTCTTGGCAAGAAGTGGAGTGAAGAAGTCACACAAGTACCTCCAGTGATGGTGATGAATTGGGAAACCCAAATGTACCAAAAAAGCAGGGAAGTTCTAATCCAAACGTTGCCAATTTCTAGAGACTTGTGCATGAAATTGCTCAAAACTCAGACATCTATTTGAGATTCTAGAGCCATGAGGTACTGACGCTGAAGGAGGTGGCAGAGGCGTACTTGGTGCATCCGTATGAGGACACCAGCTTGTGTGCAATTTTCTCCATGATCAAGGACCCCTTCAGCCACATGCTCTTTGGCTTGTCTAAAGATGACACCAAAGATATTGAACTCATCCACGTGGTCTCCAAGTTGAGGGATTAGGGATCCAAGCTAGAAAAATCTGTTGCATTTTTCACAAAGGTAATTTGGGAAAAAAAGATGAAGTTTGAGCTAATATATATTTTAAGTCTCTATGATTATGTGTTTCCATTGGTTTTAGCTTGAAATTTCTTATTCTTCTAGTATAATCAATTATTATTATGAAATAGGAAACCAGTGGAAATGTAGGACCTGGTAATAGTTTGGACTTACTGCAGATCTACAATAACTACAATGTTTGGCGCATGAATGAACAGCAACTAGAATGACCAATAGCATGCCCAGACCAGAAAAATAGTACAATACCAGGCTTGGTCCCTGAGATACAGAACTATGAAATTTTGGTCCTCAAACTTTTTTAGATGACCATTGACCCCATAATTCACAACAAAAGTTTGAGTGGTACAGACCTAACACAGAAACATGGTAGAAAATCAATATATGTTTATGAGATATCATGCTTTGCTTTTTTGGCCCTAAAAACTTTTTTATTTAACAATTAAGCCCCTTATTTTTAAGTATTCATTAAGTTGGTTTGCAAACATTACTTATTTAGAATTGAAACCCAAAATAACGAACTACCCAGCAACACATTGTGTATTCACTACTAAATATTAACAATTGTTACTCATAGGGGTGTTCACAGGGCGGGTTTGACCGGGTTAACTCGAAACTTGAACCGCCACACTTAGATGATCAGGTTGCACAATATAAAATCGAACCGCACCGCATACCACAAAATTCCATTAAAACTCAAGCCGCATAAAATGTGGTTTGGGCGGTTCTGTTTTGCAGGTTTATCTTTGCTATCCTATAAAACAATTTCGGTTACTTCACAACCAAATAGTTTTATGAAATATCAATAATTCCATATTTTAGAACATCACAAGTACGAAATAGCCTTAGTGTTACAAAATACAAAGCTGGTATTTTGAGTACAAAGCTTTTGTCACGTTGAAATTCTTCAGTTTTTCATACGTGATTCTTTCTTACCACACAAAGTTGTTGGAGTTATCTCCATAGTTTTACTACACCACTATAAGATTCTTGGTTAGCCCGAGAAGCAATACAATACCTTTTATGATATATTTTAGAATTATAAAATACAAATTCATTCAAACCTGTAAAAGCAATAAAATTAGGATTAGACTTAACTTTATTATTAGTTAGTAAAAGTTGCAGTTTGATTTAGTTTTTATAGATTTTAAAATTAAAATTCAAACTGCACCACATAATTAATTTTTTATTTTTAAAATCTAAACCACACCATAATACACATGGCCACCAAATTGAATCGGTTCAGTTCATATAATTTTGACAAATTGAGCGGGTTGGATGAGACCACTAGTTACTCAACCTGTGTAGTTAATTCTAACTCGTTTGGTACCACTTCGCTCTCGACAGCGGACAGATAGATTTCAAAGGCTCATCATGTGCGCTATATTCAAAGGAACACCACGGAGCATATATATCTCATAATTTCACTTATTTCACCAGTTCGATTTTGAATAATTAGACAAATGCATAATTTCCCTAAAACAATAAAACACTAATCGCATATGGGCGGGTGTTCTTTCTTCTTGCAAGGTAGTATGATGAGTTAATTATATGAGAAAATTTCGTAAGATTAAGATGTTCTTCCGGAAAGAAGGTAAAACAAAATTTAAAATGGCGGCTAGTGCATATAATATGTAAGAATGTACAAGAACAGTCGATAATAAAACTTTTTTTTTTTTGGGGTTGAAAATTCAACTCAATTTGGTCAACATTATGACTTACAAGGTGATTCAATAATTGAAGGCTATCTAAACTAATAGTTGGCGTCATTGATCATGAATCTTGGGGACACCCAATCTACTTCGGATCACGTATCTGGTAGTGATATATACTTATCTTTTACTTGTAGGTTTGTGCTTCAATTTAGTCCACACCCACGCATCCAATATTACATACCAGTACAAAGTTTACTGTCAAAAGGTCCAAGTATATGTTACCTATAAAGCAGTAGTCAAGTCGACCCAAAATTTTTAAATTTTAGGCAAGCTCCCCATGCCAAGCAATAATTTGATTTAAAATGATTATTTTAATTTTATATCTTTTCTGTCTAAAATATATTTTTTAAAATATAATATTATATAGGTGGAACAACTCATTGCAAGTAAAATTTTTATAATTCACTCATATAAGTTCAAAAAAAAAAAAGAAAGAAAGAAAACGTGAATAAAATTTTCATCTAGTTACACCGGATGTGCTTGCCTATGCCTGCTTGGGCATCCAATCACAGTTGCTTAATTAATTTAAGGCTTAATTATAATTTATTTTTTGAGATTTAGGTGATATTACACTTTATCTTTTTTATTTTAGAAATATATGCTATGCCCATTATCTTACACTTTCCACTAAAAAACTGTTTTTAAATTTATAGCAAAAACATGATATTTTTTTAAAAAACTATTATATAAATTGAAATTATTGAGAGCCGTTTACTATACACTTTAAATTATGATTTTAAAAATTATTATCAAATAATATAAAAAATACAGAAATAAGGTATATATTTAAAAAATATGAGTGAAAAATATAATACTTTATCTGACCCAAAAAAGAACGTAATGTTTTTTCTTTTTCGCTGTATCAAAAGAATGAAACATTTCTTTCTTTAGTAATCGTTTTATGCTCAATTTTCTATTTTGCCCATATATCTCTCTCACGCTCGGCTGGCTCCCTTGTTCTCGCACGCCTCCTACAATTGTCAAATTCGACGACTCGCCGCTGCTGCCATAATCACCTCCACCACCGATGACACCACACACGTCATCATCGCTTAGCTCGTCTTCGTCGATTTGATTGGGTGGCGGTTCAAGGAGAGAGAGCCCAAATCGGGCAAGATTGATGAAACTATCAAAGAAATCAGGTGTTGATGAGCGGCTGGACCAGAGAGAGTGGTGGCTTGAGAGAGAATGGTAAGTGAGGAGCAATGGCGAGCAGAGCACCGAGCGTGTGGTGGTCTGAGAGAGAAACCGGATGGAAGGCCAAATCTTCTCCGGTGATAGATCTGGACGGTGGTGTCTCGGCTGGGCAATAGAGGGGGAACTTGAAGCTGAGGGGAAGAGATGAGATGACAGACTGAGTGGTGGGAGAGAAGGCAGAGACGGGAAGTTCTGGGAGGATGGATCAAAGGGTAAAACTGAAAAAAAAAAAAAAAAAAAAAAGAAAAATGGCAGCCTTAAAAAGACCCTGTAGAAACGTTCTAATTAATATGGGACGAAGGAAACATCTAAATATATATTTTGAAAGGTTTTTTTTTTTGGGTACAAGGTAATCAATAGCAATTATTCTTGATCCTAAGTTCTTTGTAACATTTAATTTATATAATTTTTTATTTTTAATATTTCTGTATATAAATGAAAAATTTTATATATAAATAATAAATAAAAAATATAATTTTTTAAATATATTTTTTAAATTTTTTTTCTAATAAAATATAATATGAAAAAAAATTTGATGAAATTTAAATCAATAAAGTGAAATGTTTTTAACAATATGGGAGGTGAGGTTAAGGTAGTATATATTACTTTGCGGTATGTTTTCAGTTAATTAGCGTCAGGATTACAAACTGGAAAAGTATAAAAGTACCACATACTAGTTGTGGATAAGTTTTTTTTAGTAACAACTTCTAAAACTGAACAATTCGTTAGATTAGTTATGTATTAGGACTTCCTAGGCAAGTTTCGATGCAAAATTTAATTGTTCGATCACAAGCAAAATTTAGTCATTAAAATTATTCTTAATATGGATGAGTTAAAAATCTACTTTAGTGATGAAAAAAATACCAGCAAGGCAGAGATGAAAAAAATTCAGGTTTGCGTTTACGGTTTTTTTTTGGGTTAATTATAATTTGTCCTATAAGGTTTAGGTAGAATTATGCTTTGCCCCTCCTATTTCAAAAATATACACTTTACCTCTGTCATTTTAATACAGTCTAACAGCAACTTCTGAAATTTTAATTTAGATTGTATGGTTGTCATATTTAAGAAATTTTAATATGTATAGTATTTTTTAATAGTATTTTTTATAATTAATTGGAATTTAAAAAATATTATTTTAAAAACTAAAAGAAATATTGAAAGAAAAAAAATGATAATTTAAAATATCTGTTAATTATAAAAAAATATCATATAGATTAAAATTACTGAAAAATAACTATTATAATGTCTAAATTAAGATATTAGAAGTTATTGTCTAACTTTATTAAAAAGATATAAATAAAATATATATTTTCAAAATAAAAGAGAATAAAGTATAATTTTACCTAAACTTAAAAGAGTAAATTGTAATTATTATTATTATTTTTTGTTTCACACAGAAGTCACACATACAGTTATAGTCTTCAGAGATGTCCCATGGATTTTGTCAGCTTCATGAGCTCCCTCTATGGGCATGGGCCCAAACCTATAATCTTCTGTGTCTTGGCTGCTGTTGGATTTGTTCCTCTTATGACTTATGTTCATTTAATTTTGATGATAACAAAACACATTTGTTTTTGTGTCTCAAGGCTTTATTTAAATATTTACATATTGGTTAGTCATTCATAAAGCCTTGATCCTTGCTAGAAAAAATGTTTTCTCAAGTACATATCAAGCATTTTTAATGATTCAAGCATTACTTGTAAATGAAGAAATCTCCTTGGCAAAAACTTCTTTAAAGTTTGGATGTCTAGAAACAAGAAAATCCTGAAACTACATTTTTCAACCGAGTGAAACTGGACTCAGTTTTTGCACCCGAGAACATCTCAGTTCTGGACAAGAAAATCAGTCGAGTGAAATATTTTCAACCGAGTGAAACTGGACTCAGTTTTTGCACCCGAGAAATTTTGTCTCTAGACAAGAAAATCATTTGAGTGAAATGTTTTCAACCGAGTGATTTCAGTTCTGGACAAGAAAATCATTCGAGTGAAATATTTTCAACCGAGTGAAACTGGACTCAGTTTTCGCACCCGAGAACATTTCAGTTCTGGACAAGAAAATCATTCGAGTGAAATATTTTCAACCGAGTGAAACTTGGATTCCAGACGTGCGCGCGAGTTTCCGGTTCGAAAAATCTTTGAAAAATAAATATAAATTCGTGCCACGTCAGATTCCACGTGTATAAAAGCACTGACAGCTCATTAATTACAAATATAGCCGTTGGAAGTCAAACGTTGAATTTTGTTATCAGACAGAACTTTCAACCGAGTGAAAATATTTCACCCGAGTGAAACTGGCAACAGACGTGAATTTCTGTCAAAATTGACAGCAACGTTCACCAGATTTCAAGGAGCCTTTTTCTGATCATTCCAACGGTCTTCAACGTCTCTTGGGCATCCATTGGAGTATAAAAACATCAAGAATCATCAAGGAAAACTCTCTTGGCAACTAAGAAAGAAAATCTACCATCTAGAGCTCAAATTTGTTACTTTGCCAAGAACTTGTTCTTTCATTTGCTCATTTAGCCTTAAGAGGTTCTATTGTTCTTACACTTTGTAACCACGAGATTATTGAGCGTGCCTTGAGTGGTTGAGTGATTTCCTTGTAAGGGAAAGAGAGTTAGATAGGCTTCTAGTTAGCCTTTGGCAAAACTAGTGAGAGGTGAAGGTAGAAGGAACTACCAAAGTGTTGTATGCCTTTAAAGGCTATTGTGTATCTTTGTGTTTCAAAGTGGAGAAGAAAACTCTCAAGTGGTGAACTTGAGGAGAGTAGTAGGCTCTCAAGTGGAGAGTTCGAACCTCTATAAAAATTCTCTTGTGCAAGCTTCTCCTTCTCTCTACTTACTTGAGTTTTAGTTTGTGTTTTATGCTACCTATCTTGCTTAAACTTGTTTGTTTTTAACACCACTTCAAAGGTAGCTTTCAAAGAAAAATTTAGGTGGATTGTGGTAGTCATTTTTTGCTCAAAACCGAGTTAATCATTGTACTTTAAGCTCAAGTTCAGTTTGAGATTTCAAGAACTCATTTGGGGATTATTTTCGGAATACAACCAATTCACCCCCCTCTTGGTTGCACTTGGACCAACAGCTGCTAAATTGCTTCCTCTTAACGAATGTACCTATACAAATTCAAGAAAACGTTCGTTAAGAAAATATCTGGCCACTGCCGTGAGCTTAGTATAGGTACATGCCAGAAAAGTAAACGTTTAGGGGGCGATTGACACAGCCCTTTTTCTAATCTACTGTCTGCCATCACATGGGTTTTACACTTTTACTGGCAACTGACGGTGACGGGAAATAAAAAGATGGTATTAACCATAGTGTGCACTAAAAATTTAGCGTAAATTACAAAAGTTTCATTATGGTTTGATCTAACCTATAATTTGTCATCTTTTTTAAAAAATCTACATTTTACCCCTTATTTTTTTTAATAATGTCCTACAACATCTTTTAAAATTCTAAATTAAACTATATGATAACCATACTCTAGTAATTTTAAGATTTTTGATAGTTTTTTTATAACAAACCGACCTTTAAAAAATACTGATATGTATTTATAGTAAGAAAAATACATTTACAAAAAGAAAAAACTAACAATTTAACATATCTATTATTATAAAAAAAATATTAAAGAGACTGATATTATTGAAAGATAATTATCGTATGTTTAAATTATAGTTTTAGAAGTCGTTATTGGACAGTATAAAAGAGTCAGGGGTCAAAGTGTAGGTTTTTCAAAATAAAGGGGCAAACTGTAGGTTGGGGTAAACCTCAGGGGGGTAGTTGTAACTTTTCCAAAAATTTAACCGAAATTTCTCTGACTAATTAGTATTATTATTTTTTATATTTAACCATTATTTAGAAAATGTTGCTTTTAATTGATACAGTCCGGTTTTTTTTTTCGGTGGAAAAAGGAAGTTTACAAAGAAACACTACACAAAGTCCTTGCCCCGCTCCAGCTGTTTGAATTATAATAATGTCTAAATATAGTACTATTTTACAAAAAAAAAAAAAAAGAGATGAATATAATTACATAATGAACCAAGAAATACTCAGCGTTGGACTCAAATGGTCCCCTTTATTATTTATTTATTTTTTGGTTGGGGTTCTATTTAAGCAACTCCCAACTGGTCTGGCTCACCATTTAAACAACTCTTTGCATACTTGCTTGCAGAGATTTCTTATGAATGGCTGCCTGAACAATCTGCAGCACCAAACTCTTCCCTTTCTTTCTTCCTCTTCTTCTTCCCTCTCCTTGAAATTTCGTTTCCGATAGCTAACAAACATGGCAGCTGGCTTACACGGCGAAAACGGCGCAGTTTCAGCCCAACCGGCTGCTGACAAAACTCTGGCAGATTTTGATCCTCTGAAGAAACCCAACAGAAACAAGTTTGCTTTTGCTTGTGCCATTCTCGCTTCCTTGACCTCAATATTGCTTGGTTACGGTGAGTCTCGCTTCTTGTTCCAACCATCCGATACCTATTTAATTTTTCCTAGCATTATCTTTCTGCTGCAGATGAGCTGGTTCAAAAACAAAATTGGAGGTAGCTTTTGTGTGGTGATTCTATTCTAATGCACAAGTTTTTGTTTTTGTTTTTGTCCTTTCCTCTTTTTGCATCAACTGTAGATATCGGAGTGATTAGTGGAGCCAAAATCTTCATCCAGAAGGACCTCCATCTCAACGACGTACAAGTTGAGGTCCTTGTGGGCATCCTCAACCTCTACTCTCTCATAGGCTCCGCCCTCGCCGGCCGCACCTCCGATTGGATTGGCCGCCGCCTCACGATCGTCTTTGCTGCGGCCATCTTCTTCGCCGGCGCCCTGCTCATGGGCTTCGCCACCAACTACGCTTTCCTCATGTTCGGCCGCTTCGTTGCTGGCGTCGGCGTCGGCTACGCTCTCATGATCGCCCCTGTCTACACGGCTGAAGTCTCTCCAGCTTCCTCTCGTGGCTTCCTCACCTCCTTTCCTGAGGTAATTTTCTGTTTCCGAACTACTCAAGGCTCTGTCAAATACTTGTTGAGCTCAGAAACAGAGCCGGATGACTAATAACTCTCTCTGCTACTCAACACTGAAGGTATTCATCAACGCCGGAATCTTACTGGGCTATGTATCAAACTATGGCTTCTCGAAGCTCCCACAGCACCTGGGCTGGCGATTCATGCTCGGAGTCGGCGCCATCCCCTCCGTCTTGCTCGCCGTGGGAGTCCTAGCGATGCCAGAGTCGCCGCGTTGGCTGGTCATGCAGGGTCGACTTGGTGACGCCAAACAAGTGCTCGACAAGACATCAGACTCCAAAGAAGAGGCAGATCTCCGACTTGGTGATATCAAGGAAGCCGCGGGAATCCCCCAAGAATGTACCGACGAAATCGTCCAGGTCAAGAAGAAGAGCCACGGTGAAGGTGTGTGGAAAGAGTTACTGCTCTACCCCACGCCAGCCGTCCGCCACGTCCTCATCGCCGGAATCGGGATCCATTTCTTCCAGCAATCCTCAGGGATCGACGCCGTCGTACTATACAGTCCCGAGATCTTCAAAAAAGCCGGGATCACCTCCTCTAACGACATTCTACTCGCCACCGTGGCAGTTGGATTCGTGAAAACAATCTTTATCCTGGTAGCGACGTTCCTCCTGGACCGGGTGGGAAGGCGGCCGCTTCTCCTGAGCAGCGTGGCCGGGATGATAATCTCCCTGGTGATACTGGGAACCTCCCTGACGATCATCGACCATTCGGAGAAAAAGATAATGTGGGCCATAGTTCTGTGCATCGCAATGGTTCTGTGTTACGTAGCCACGTTCTCGATCGGGATGGGCCCGATCACGTGGGTGTACAGTTCGGAGATCTTCCCGTTACGGTTGCGGGCGCAGGGGACGAGCATGGGGGTGGCGGTGAACCGGGTGACGAGTGGCGTGATCTCGATGACGTTTCTATCGTTGTCGAAGGGGATCACGACGGGCGGCGCGTTCTTTCTTTTTGCCGGAATCGCGTCAGTGGCGTTTATTTTCTTCTTCACATTCATGCCGGAGACACAGGGGAAGACGCTGGAGGAGATGCTGGTGATGTTTGGGGGTTTTTTCAGGCGGGACTACAGCAAGAGGGGGAGTTCTAGTACGGGTAACGATGACGGAGTAGGTAACGGTCAAATACAGATGGAGGGTACGGGTAACGGTAAGCGGCAAGGTTAGATGAGGTGCATTTTAGTAAATTAATGTACCAGGCCAGGCACCATGGAATGAAGTGACTCGTCACGTGTGGTTCGAGTTGCCCTCGGGGTAGTAAATGGTGAAACGAAAATGTTAAACGCTGGACCAGACCACTGCCAGAGAACCAAAACCAAAAGAAAAAAAAAGTAAAGAAAAAACCGGAAACAGGTCTTACGAAATTGTGGCAACTGAGATATGTAAGTAGTATAGTACTAGATTACTGTTAAAATTTGAAATATAAAGAGCAATACATTGTCTCCCTTCCTTGCTTATGTTTTTATTGAAGTTGTCTTCTCTCCTCTGTCTCGCTCACTGGTTATTTATTTTTTTTCTGTCAATTTACTAGTTAATTTCTGCAATTCTCTCTAGTGATCGGCCATTTCACAATCTATTTATGTCGAATCAAATTAAGCATTAGTAGAAAATTGAACTTTGGACCTTACCCCATACACAACCAAATGAACTTACATAATGCTTCTTATTTTTCTTGCCCACAAGATTGCATTCATATATGTTAAGAACTTGGCATGACCATCAAACTTATGGTAGTACATAATTAATACTAATAATTTTTCAATTTTAGTATCGGCTCAACTACTATAAACAAATAGTCTTCGTTTTAGTGTTGACTCTTCTGAAAATTTTCAGGTTCTGAAAAATTGCACCTCTGCTCCCTAGTTTGCAAACATTTTTCAGTTAAACGCCTGATGGCCTAATGGGCACACTTCTTTGGTGCATACGTTTCACGTTTGTTCGTTCAACGAGCAGGCCTAGCTCAAGAGTTCGGGCGGTTCAAATATTAAACCAACTCAGCCAGAGATTGCGCCCATGCAGTGATTGTGACACCTAGTTTGTTTTAACTTAAATTAATTTATCTTAAAATAATTTATTTTTATTTTTATATTTTTTTATGTATAACTAATTTTAATTAAAACTCAATAATATGTAGCAACAATAATTAATTAAAAATACAAATTTTATAATCTTATTAAATTTTTATGAATTTTTCTAGTTTAAATTATTAAAAAAGAAAAATTCATAAAAAATAATAATATCATAAAAATTTACTTTCAAATAGAATATTATATCTTTATAATATTGGCTTTCAAATTGAATTCATTTTAGATAAAAAATGTAAAAATAAAAATAAGTTAATTGTTTTAAATAAAACAAATTGACTCTTAATTTCCTGCTTGACATATATTTTGGGGTTTTAAAACGAGCTATGGGTAGGCATTAATTTTTTATAATAGCATTTGTGCTACAGTGATCTTACAATTATTGAAATTTTATGAACAAAATAAATTCATTTCCATATAAAATTGATGAAAAAACAATTGTTGGATAATTTGGGCGTAAAAGAACTGTTTGAAAAAAGGTTAAAAAATAATATTTATGTCAAACCAAGGTTGTAAACCTAGACATATAAAGAGTAACGAACCTGCAACTAATGATGATGTTAGAGGTTCCTAAAGTTGTGTGTCTGTCAATGCTTAAGTTAGTAATCAGGTCAAGATGAAGTAAGAGCTTTTTTAAAGTAATACTGCATAATTAGGGTTTTTCAAGTCCTTGATATATGTAAGGTTTCTTGCCATTAAAGCTAATGGCTTTTCTTCAAAATCAGGCTATAATCTATTTTATTTAAGGATAGAGAAGATTTAATTTTTCAATTAGATTTGATCTCTTAATCACAAATTTGCACCAATCTATCATGGAATGATCCATGAGCTTAACTCCAGAGCAAATGCATCATGGGTATTGTGCTTGACCGAATATGGTATAAATCGACTTCTTCCTTGAAATAAATGTAAGAAAGTGGATACATTACATTTTGAATTATTGGGCAAGCAAAGTATTCCATAGATAAGATTTAAGGCTTTGTTTAAGTACATTCATTAAAGGAAGCGGAAGGAAGGGGGGTAGAGTGTCATGACCACACCTTTGTTTGGATAAAATTAGTAAAGGGAAGGACCTTCTCTTGTTTGGATAAAGGAGCAGAAGGAAGGAATTTAGGTTTTGTTACAAATTTACCCTTAGTTTAACTGTTAAACATGTTTTATTTTTTTTCTCTGAATAATAAGCTAAAATGCTTGTAGTAATAAAATTTTTATATATAGATTTAATCGAGTTGGTTGATTTAAGGAATATATTTACCCAATGAAAATAAATGTCAAATATTATTGTTAAGAAAAATTGTTAAACTAAAAAAAGAAGTAAAAGTTGATGAAGTCTGAGAAATTTTCATAATTATTCTCCTAAATACGATATAACTAGGAACTTATTAAACAAAATATAACCAACAAAACTTATTCCATCTAGCTAAGAAATAAACCAGTTAAGAACATCATGGACAAAAATGTTTAAAACTAATCACATGACAATGTCCTTTCGCCTTTGTGGAGGACATCCTAGCAATGCTCGTATTTTCTTAAGATGTGCAATCAAATAAACATATGCGTCAGTTAACACGTGCGGCTTAAGTGATATTTCTTCCAAAAGAGTCCACAGTTGTTCTTCAGGAATTAGAAGTCGTTACATCACCTTTTCAAGCATTGAATTTCCCCATTCCATGAATTAAGAACTATTGTCAATTGCTCTTTTAATTAATACCCCATCATTGTCATTATTCTTTGCTCCCTTAGCCTTATTACATTTACGAGTTTGTGGCTGAGAAAAATGTTGTTCGGCATCATCAGACGGATCATAGATTTCCAAATTCACTTCATTTTCTAAAACAAGACGATCAATGTCATCAATAGTCTCTATTTTCTCAAAAGCTTGACGACGCTTAACTTCTTTTGCAATTTCACTTCCATTGTTTGTAGCCTTATCATTTCCATACAATGTTAGCCGTTATTAGTGAAATTTATATGAATATTGCACCCTTAACAAAATTACCTTAAAAATATGGGAAGAACTTAAAATCCTGCTTAATTTCTAATGGGGTTACGGATCCATTGGGCTATTTGATGAATTTTTCTTTTAATTCTATAATAGCTTTCAGAACTTGATGTAAGTAACGACTTATTGTTTCTCCAGAACGTTTGACCCAAAAGTTCACTGCATGATTCTTGGCATAATGGGTTAATATGTATAAGGACTTGGCTACTTGTTCTTCCACACGAGCATGACGCATCAATTGAAGGCCATCTTCCATTTTGAGTAATTCACATAATTCTATAAAAGCCGCAAGACTCTTTCTAACTATATCACTACTTATCAACCCCAGTATGTCATGCATAACTTGAGCTCTAATCCTCTCTTTTCTTTTAAAGTTAATCATATTATTTCTTATTGACAACATATGTTTTTTTTTTTCTAGAGAAATACTAGTAAACAATAAACATACACAAATATGTTATTCCCACTTGGCGAGTATGCATCCACCAAAGTATTGTGAATATTGTATCTTTTCCAAAATTGTTCATCTAAATATAAAATACAATTAGTAGCATACATACTAAAAGGTAAACATAACCTAAAAAACACAAGACTTTATCAATGATCACTTTCCAACTAATTTGTTGATTATGCTAGGATTTAATTATAATTAGTAATATGCTATAAATTTGTATTCTTGATTTTTTTTTGGGTTAATTAGCTGAGACATATCATAAGCAAAAAATAATACCACACATGCATATAAAACACAAATCAATTACATACATCAAACATTGGTATTAGAATTACTAGTAAGTACCTTTTTTACTTGTATCCTTTTTTAGCAAACCTTGAGAACAAGTTCAAAAGTAACAACCTAAACAAGCAATATTAAAACATATAAAAATTTATAAGGAAGACAGTTGCATTGAATACCTCAGCTTCGGCCATTTAATCACACCATTCGTACATCACATTAATTTATTATTGTCCAGCTTAGAATGTTATATTTTCATTAAAAAAAATTAAAAAATCCTTTAATGAGCTTTTAAACTTTTAATAGTTATTTTTTCTTTATTTGTAAGCCTACTCAAAATTGTTAGCTCCAATATATTTCAAAAAATGAAAGAAATTCAATACTAGATCAGATCAACATGGGTAGCTAGTTTAATGAGAAATTTCTTCTTTGTTTTTTTTTTGTATGATCGACAAAGAAAATATCAGAAATGATATTATGAAATATGCCACAAAAGGCATCTAAAATTTGTAAAAATTAAATTCAAGGCAGGAATAGTTGTTCATGCTATATAAGGATACATATGTATATACATCTACAAAAACTAATAATTTAATTCTTATTGTAATTGTAGGCAGCAAACAATGTAAAACCACATAACTAGTCAAAACGGACAAGTGTTACTATATATATATATATATATATGAAGGAGGACATGAAGCCATAAAAACTAATAATTTAATTATTATTGCAAATGATTGCGGCCTACAAAAATGACAAACATGGTTGCTCTCTTTTCAATCTTAGCAACTCTCTTGCTGGGGACAATTCGTCCTCTTTCACTAATAATTCTCTACATAAAGAGCTTATGTGCAAAAACTAGCAGATTATTCATGTTTTATCCAATTAACATTTTGAGAGAACTTTCTCTTTCTCTCTCAAGGCTTAAGCCTTTTATCCCAAATTCTAACTTCTCATTTACCTGAGTTTATTTGTCACCTGGTCTATTTCAATATTTCCTACATAGAGATTTCTTCACCTTTCTGATACGCCTCTTTCTAGTCAAGAGTAAAAAATAAAATGAAACTCTCTCACAGTATTTGAATAGCACACATATACTATGAAAACAAAAAGTTACAGACAATCTCCAGGAGCAACACGAACCTAAATGGCCACCGTTTGTAACTCTGTCAACGCCACCGTAATAGCTTTCGTTGCCACCATCGCTCGTTAACACTTTTAAGATGCTCATCCATGATGGTTTCGTTCTTTAACAACTTATGTAAGAATTCACCACAAAGAGGAGGGTAGATTTGTACGCAAATTTTTCTAAAAAAGTCGCTGACTTTTTCTTTAGGAGGATTCATAAAATCAACAGCCTAAGGGATTTGAAAGAAAGAGTCCAATCCCTCCTTAACCTTCCGCTTTATTTTAATCTGATCCAAATACGGTATAAGAGAAAGGGTGTGTGAGATACGTGGTGGCTAAAGAGTATACCAAAGTCCTCATTTCTAAGGGAAGGGACTTAAAGCACCAATTCCGTTTCAATTGAACCTTTTTTGTTCATTGTTCTCATCTTCCTACCATGATTGGGAAAGAAAAAACTTTCTCCTTTTGCTCATCATTGTTACCATTGCTCCCAGACCATTTTCTCACATCAAGTCTTCTGTATATTAGTGTTGAAAAAGGTAAGACCTTTGCTTTTACTCTTATCCTCTTTTTCATTTATTTCCTTGCAATTTTTTTTGTTTTTCCTTACTGCAAATAGGTTGTCAATGCCTTCCACCGGTGGCATGGTTCCTTCCTTCTCTAATTATTGGTGTATTCACAAATATTGCCAAACAAAAAGTGACTACATAGACTAAGGTGGCTTGGATGTTTTACTTAGATAGTTTATAAAAGAAAATTTAAAAAAAAATAATACACAAATTAACATACTTTATACCTAGTCCCTTGGTGGTAAAAGGGATAAATTTTTTGCATAAGTAAAAAATTTTATCTTTTTGTTACGCAAAATTATTATAAGAGTGTTTGTGCTATACAAAATTTACAAATTACGACAAAGGGATAGCCTTTAGCTGGCTCTGTCATGGCTTGGACTCCAAGTCTCAAGATTGAAAACAAGTTATAAACTTAGGGATTGAACTATTATGTCAAAGTCTATTATATATGTTGTTAATAGACTTTGATATAAGCCTAAAATTCAACAAGGGCTTCAATCCTAATAAACTACATGACTGTTAAAGCCACAACAAAAAGACAAAAAAATAAAATTCACAGGGAAGGTAATATTTTTTTATCTTTTCTTATTATATTACATGAACAAAGTAGTGCTCTTTAAATAGAGCTATCAACCAACAGTTAGGAGCATGAAACTAGGAAATTTAGGATAAATACAAATAGCAACTGAACTAATTTTTCTTTTAAAAACTAGCTAACATTATCTGGTGGAAACAAACTTGACAAGCAACATTGACTTGGCTTACAGACCTTTGTATTTATGCAACATTCCCTCCCTTAAACTGAAAATACTGCAAGTTTCAGTTTAATAATTAGCTGCCAATGTGCAAACTCCCAACAAATTTATGAGCTTTTGAAATGCAGGAAATTTGAGAGATTTGGTGAATATGTCAGTAACCTGATCTTCACTCCTGCAATATATTCAATCAATTATTCCATCTTTGCTAAGAACTTTCAAGAAATAAAACTTCACATCAATGTGTTTGCTTCGTCCGTGTAAGACTGGATTTTTTGAAAGTTTGATTGCTAAGTTGTTACAAAAAATTGTAATAGCTCCTCAAGGATTCGTCTTAACCAAGTAGCTTGATAAGCACAAGTTGTTGCAGCAACAAATTTGGCTTCTATACTTAACAATGTAACAATTGGCTACTTCTTGAATGACCATGAGATAGCTCCTATCCCAAACATAAAAACATAACCAAAGGTGTTTTTTCCTGTCATCTTGATCACCTACACAATCACTGTTAGTAAACCCAAGCAAATCAGACTTGTCACCCTTCTTATAAAATAACTCAAGGCCTTTAATTCCTTGCAAGTAATGAAGGATTGTTTTGGCTATTAACAAATGCATTTCTAGAGGATTCTTCATAGATTTACTAATTAAACTTACAGAATACATTATATCTGGTCTTGTTGTAGTTAGATGCATCAAATTGCCCACAATTTGCTTGGCAAATGTGTTAATAATTTTCTCCCTTTCATGGTCTTTGTGTAGCTTCAACCCAAACTCTACTGGGGTGTTCACAGGATTACAATTCTTCATCTGAAACCTGTTCAGAATATCTGCCACATATTTCTTTTGAGAAGTAAAGATCATATCACTCGATTGCATCACTTCTATGCCAAAAAAGTAATGCATCAAACCGAGATCAGACATTTCAAATTCATTCATCATAGACTTCTTGAATTCTTCAAACATGACTTTACAATTTCCAACAAATATAAGATCATCAACATGCAGGCAGACAATGAGAATCTTTCCTCCATCTCCAACTTTAACAAATAATGTATGCTCATATGGACATTTCAGAAAACCAACTTTGTGGAAATAAGCTTGAATGTGACTATACCATGCCTTTAGGGCTTGTTTTAGTCCATAAAATGCCTTCTTTAATCTGTAAATTTTATGTTCTCTTCCAATTTGGACATAACCAAGGGGCTAGTCAATAAACACCTATTCTTCCAAGTACCCATGCAAGAATGTTGATTTGAAATCTAGTTGGAAAATAAGCTACGAATTTTGTGCTGCCAATGCAATCACCAACTTGATTGTGTCATGTCTAGCAACTGGAGAAAAAACTTCAGTATAGTCGATCCTGTATTGTTGCTTGTATCCGTTGGCCACTAAGTATGCTTTGTACTTATCAACTTCACCATTTTCTTCAAGCTTTGTTTTGAAGGCCCATTTTACACCAATGGTTTTTTGTCCATTTAGAAGATTAGATAGCTCCCAAGTATCATTTCTTTCAATGGCATCAGTTTCATCATCCATCGCCTTTCGCCATTTTTCTTCTTTGATAACACTTTCACAAGTTGTAGGGTCACAATTTGAAAAATAAAGCAAAGTGTGTAACTGGATCTTTAATTCCTGTTACCTCATAATCATTCATTCAACCAAGCTTTCTTCTAACACGGTGAAGAAATTAGGCTTCAACTTCAATGGCTACAAATAATGTTGAACCTCTGGGAGTAGATATTGTTCTGAAAACATTAATTCATCTTTGGTTCAAACGTAAAAAAAAAAAAATACTTGAGAAGAACTTAATTGAATAGAGTGGGCTCACGGAAGATATTCCAAGTGCATAAAAAAAGTAAATTGCATAAATAGTCACTAACTTTTAATTGTCATTTCGTTTAAGTCCCTAACTTATTGAATATTCTGTTTTGGTCATTAACTTACTAAAATTGTTTGGTTTTGGTCCCTCACTAGATGAAATTTATTAATTCAGAATAACTGTCTGACATAAACTTTTACAATTTTAATTTAAATATTCGGTAACTGTGTTCCAGTAAATTTATGCAGTTAATATTTTTGTATAGCAAATAAACAATTTAAATTAATAATTTTTATTTCTAATAAAATAAGTTCAATTAACAGAAAGAAAAAAAATGATTTGAATTTTCTATTAACTATAAAAATTATTATATAGATTAAATTTATTGTAAGACAGTTACCAAATAGTTTAAATTATAACTTAAAATTTTTTTATCAGATGAATATTTTAAGTTAACATATTTCATTCAGTAGGGACCAAAATAAAATGTTTTTAATAGATTTAGAACTAAAATGAAAATTTTTAATAGGTTTAGGACCAAAACAAAACATTCAATAGATTAGGGACTAAAATGAAATAATAGTTAAAGGTTAGGGATCATTTATGCAATTTACTTGCATAAAAAATAGCATAATTAAATATGAGATAATATTTCAATATTAACGTCCAACTATAAATTATTGCAATTTCGGTCAATACAAAGATGGAGATTCAGAAGTTGTTGTGTGTTCTTGGAGCCATTTGTATTATATATATATATATGATTATTGTAAAGGGAACAAATTGCTAGCACAAACAATTTCCTTTGTGACTCAAAATCGCTACAACAAGGTTTGAGTTGTAGAGAATTCAGAACAAAAGGTGTGCAGTATGCCACTTTTTTTAAATTATGATTTGAAAAAATCAACCAATATTAAGACTAAAAGCAACACACTAATCCGGCCGGGCATTGAACCAATTATACAAAAGTCCAAAATTCAAAAATGGCCTGAACCCTAGTTAGTTATGTAGTAGATGACTTGAGATGGTAGTTTTCATGTAAATTGGATTTAATACCAAAAAATACTTGAGAATAACAAAATTTGATATAGCAAGAGCGCGGAAGGTGCTTTTAGTGCATGCATAAGAAAATATAATTGAATGTGAGATATATTGTTTCAGTGACAAATGTCTAAGTTAATACAGCTTCGATCAATTCAAGGAGGGGATTTAGAAGTTGTAAGAAGTGTGTTCTTTAATATGATTCTTGTAAAGGGGAAAAAAAAAGCAGAATTAGACACTACGATCGATGTTGTTTCAATTTTTATAGTATTTGGACACAAGGCACAAATTGATAAGATTACAGTTTTCGATGCATGAAATGTGTGTGTGTGTGTAGTATAATAGGTGGATGGAAATGAAAAGTGTAATTTGATCAACTGCCATGCACCTTGCTCATTGGTTCGCTAGCTGGATAACTAATTAACTTTGGTAAGACAAAATGTATTGTCAGGCATATTGTTAGTTTGTATTTGGTAGAGTGGATAAGATGGGGGTAGTGAATAATTAAGCCGCATTTTAACCGCAAGATATAAGGATAGGAGCGATTGGTTAGATATTAATTTGGGGAGCCAAATAATACTTGTGGATTAGAAGAAATCGGCAAGGCACTGGTTAGGGTGGAACAAATGTTACTGGGTGGGTAGTACGCGTTCTGTTATGTGAAGGGGAGATTATCCAGGAGGAAACAAAAGCTTCCTTTTCGATCGAGTGTGACGTAAAAACAGGATCTGTTATGATCTTAAATATCTCCATCGGAACAGCGGATATATACACATACATGTATATCTGCTCACCTCCTCCCTATCTATCCATCTATATATATCTTGATTTTCTCTTTAATATAACACTAACTGTTGAAACAGAAAACAGGAAGCTACAACAACATCCAATCCAATTGTCTAAACCACATACATACATATATAAGAGTATTATTTACACCGCCCAGTCCTTGATCTATATATCGGAGGCAGCCGCCTGCTGGCTTACAAGACAGCTAGCCTCTCATTTGCTTTTACAAGACACACACACAATAATTCATTCATATATATAGATTATTAAGGTCATGTCTCATCTTTCAGTGGAACAAATCGACAAAGATGGCGAGTCTCCTACCAGGGGATTGAAGGGGAAAAGCTTTGCTATTTTGCTTGGCTTCCTCGCTTCCCTCAACTCCATTTTGCTGGGTTACGGTAACCTGCATTACATTAATTTCTTCACCTAACTAATGCTTAATTCCAACCTCAGAATTAATTACATACATACTAATCAAGTAAGTAATGACAAGCTAGCTAGGTTTATTCCTTCTTATCCTCTTTGTGTGATTTTCTTCATTTTCAAGATATCGGGGTTATGAGTGGAGCTAGGATCTTCATCCAGAGAAGCCTTCACATAACCGACATACAATTTGAGATCCTCGCCGGTATCCTGCAGGTTTACTCTCTCGTAGGCTCCGCCCTTGCCGGAAGGACTGCCGATTGGATTGGCCGCCGCTTCACCATCGTGCTTGCCGGTTGCATCTTTTTCGCCGGCGCCCTTATCATGGGTTTCGCCGGTAACTATGGCATTCTCATGGCCGGCCGCTTCGTCGCAGGCGTAGGCGTCGGTTATGCCATGGTCATTGCTCCCCTCTATACCACGGAAGTCGCACCAGCTTCTGCCCGTGGTTTCCTCTCCTCATTACCAGAGGTCTTCATTAATACAGGTATCTTGCTCGGCTATGTGTCCAACGTCTGCTTCTCCAAGCTTGAGGATAATTTGGCCTGGCGGTTCATGCTCGGAATCGCGGCCATCCCTTCCGTCATCCTGGCTGGTGCTGTCCTATACATGCCGGAATCTCCGCGCTGGCTCGTCATGAGGGGAAAACTCGGCGCCGCGAAGCGAGTCCTGTACCAAACATCCGAATCCAGAGAAGAAGCAGAGAGTCGACTCAACGATATAAAGGAAGCGGCCGGAATCCCACTGGATTGCACTGACGATAACGTTAAGGTCCAGAATAGGAAAGAGAGCGGCGACAAAGGCGTATGGAGAGAACTGCTCATCAGCCCCACCCCCGCCGTGCGCCACGTCTTCATAGCAGCCATGGGCATCAACTTCTTCCAGCAAGTCTCTGGAATCGACGCCGTGGTACTCTACAGCCCCTCGATCTTCGAAAAAGCTGGGATGAAATCCGACCACGACAAGCTGCTCGCCACAGTGGCCGTTGGTGTGGTGAAGACACTCTCCATCTTGGTCGCCACGTTCCTTCTGGACAAGTTCGGGAGGCGGCCGCTGCTTTTGACAAGCGTAGGCGGGATGGTTATCTCCGTGCTTACCCTGGCTACCTCATTGACGGTCATCCACAATTCTGGCGGGAAGACGGTAACGTGGGCGGTGGGGACGTCTTTCGCGATGTTGTTGGCCTACGTGGGGTCGTTCTCAATCGGAATGGGTCCGATAGTATGGGTTTACATGTCGGAGATATACCCGCTGCGGTTGCGGGCGCTAGGGACGAGCATGGGGGTGGGGCTGAATCGGTTGATGAGCGGGATGATCGGCATGACGTTTCTGTCGCTGGCAAAGGCGTTGACGACTGGCGGGGCCTTCTTCATGTTCGGCGGGATCGCAATGGTGGCATGGGTTTTCTTCTACACCTTCATGCCGGAGACGAAGGGCAAACAGCTGGAGGAAACGCTGAGTCTGTTCGGTGGCTATTTCAGGCTGGATTACGGTAAAAAGAAAACCACTCCGTCTCCCGTTCGAAAAGACGATCAAGCTTAATTAACGTACTTTTAAATGATTGAACTCGTGCATGCCCAAAAAAATATTTTCAAGCTGTATTCTTTTTCCTTTTTTGGGCTTTTGGTGGAAATTGGAACGTGAGATTACTTTTTTTTTTTTTATACAGAGTATGTCTTTGTTTCTTAACACTACTTACTTTGAAAGTTGCGCTAGACAAATGTTTGATTATTTTTATTTTTATTGACCAGACAGTTTTTTTCTTGATACCTACAAAAGGTATTAATGTGTTCTCATGAAAATTGGGGATTGTTTCGTACACTAGGTTGTATAAACAAGAGCGAAAGCGGAAGTATAAATTCAGGAGCGTCTCCTGAGTGTTGATAATAAAAAATATATATATATATATATGTTACTATAAAATAAGAAATATTCAAATATTTTTTTAAAGCTATTTTATTGGTAATGAATTTTAATATTTTTTATTTGAGCTTAAAAGAGAATAAAAAATTAATTATCTCGTCATAGCTTTTTAAATAAGTTTTTGGTAATTTGGATCATAAAGAGTACCTTTGAGAAAATAAAGCTCATAAAGGAAGGGGAAGGAAAATGGAAAACAAAAAAGAATAAAATAAAATAAAACTTGGCTCGACTAAATTGAAATAATGAAGTGCTCTAAGTAACATAAATTGTCCTAAAAGTGACAGAGAGAGAGCAAGAGTAAGAGTAGGAAAATATCACATTTTAAAATTTTAGTAAATAAAAAAGTTATAAACACGAGAGTGAAGGCAATTAAAAATGAAAATGATAAACCAAAGTAAAAGGGTCATATAACTTAGGATATTCGGTGGTCCACAAAGCAAAGGACGTAGCCTGCATTGCAAGAGCGTGTCAGGCGCCAGTGCCGCTTTGCTGCTGTACGAGTCACATTCGCGAATTCACTGTTATTAGAGAATCATGCGTGAATTTGCTCTGAATCGTGGATTCGTGTTTTGACTGCCAATTCGTTGGGTTGGTGGCCGGAATTCTTGCAACTTGATTTGCACGTTTCCCAAAACCTAAAAACGTGGGGACACATTTGGCCACCAAAAACTCACCTTTAACCTTTACAATGCAAGTGACGGGAAAGTTGAACTCGGGGCCAAAGCCCCAGCAACGTCTTCGGACACCGGCTGAATTGCAGCAGTGGTGGTGGAATCAAAAGTTGGTTTACGGTCTTCAGCTATTAGTGAATTTTTTAAAAGGGTTGGGACATTCATGGGTTTTGATTCACGGTACCTTTACATCTTCATGTATTTATGAGGGTTTAACCCAAACTTTAAGATGCAATGTTTGGTTAAATTCATCGATCTCAATTCTTTGTTGAAATAATGTTACGCAAATTACATTGCATCTTTCTGATTAATCCGTTTTTGGAATAAAAATTTATTGAACTTTTGTCATGGAAGTGGACTGTCACAAGTCCTCTAAGTACTATGTGAAAAAAGAAAAAGAAAAAGAAGAAGAGGTGTAGTTGTACCAATAATCATGCTCTTAACTAAAGATAATGATTTTGGTTGATTCAGTCCTTTAATGAAATCGAACTAATATGAAATGGTGATAGTTTTTTAAAAAACAATACTGTCTAATTTGAGAATCAAAAGCTGAGCAAAAGTGAAACCGTGAGTTAAATTTTTTCAATTATAGTTATCAGGTTTTTTTATTTTTAGCATATAAATATAATAATTAAAAATTTCATAATTAAAAAAAAATTACATTCATAACCACCAATTCAAAAAATATTCAACATAGTATGCAAGTTAATTCATATTTAAAGGTATATGTTCTTTATATGTGAACAATTTAGTAATATTGTAATTTTTAATGTATATGTTCATACATAAATATATAAGCAATTAGTAATATCATAATTGTTATTATATATATATACTTTAGATTCGTTTCTACCTCAAATTGGTTCCATATAAAACTAGAACTAACAAAAAAAACAAATTCTTCCAAATATGAAACCAATCTGTGGATCATGATGGTTTTTTTTTTATTTATATAACCCAACTCAACCTAATAAAAATGTCTTAGCCTGAGTTTTGGGTTTATCAAACTTATACTTATACCCATACTCATAATTTGAGAACTTATCGGTGTGAAATTATCAAGATGTATTTTCACTAAAAGCATAAAACTACTTTCCTAAAAGATTTGTCATTATTTTTATTTAACTATATGTGCAAATCGGAATATATTCTTTATATTATGTAAAGTTTGAGAATGCTCTTGCATTCATTTTTATAATATTTATATTAGTTGGTAAAATGCAGTATTAGATACACATTTTTTAATTTACATATATTGCACATCAAAACTAAATGATAACAAAAAAAAATTCAAAAGTGAAGAGTTATATAAGAAACTTAGAAAATCGATCCTGGCATTCCTACTGTATAAAAGTCATGAAGTCACACTATGAAATGACCATCAAAATGAATGACTTTGGGTGCTGAATTTGATAGATAAATATGTGACAGGTTATGGTTTAAGTTTTTAGCCTCAAGATAAGTTTGTGCGTCTGAGTTTAGGATCGCCATGCTGAAGATCACTGCACAGCCGGAGAGCCCAGCATCCTCGCTGGAACGCAGAGAAAACTGCTAAATGGCCGGCCAACAGGCGGCGACCATTGTTGTCTCCCACCTCCACGCCCAAGCCAAGCTTCCCATCTCAGCTCACCGCACCGAAATGCTGAGGTGCTGTCCACCCTCAAACCCCGAGCTGATCAGCTTGCAGGCTATACCCCATCCCGTTGAATCAAATGCAACCAATAATCATTTTGCTTTGGACGGAACCAGAACGAAACAAGCAAGCGAAAATACACATGTGTGTGTGTGTATTTATATGTAGAGATGAATAGATCATACGCTAGCCCAAATAAAGTTACTCATCATTTAATCATGGCGGCCAAGCTATACGAACCATTTGATTACACAATGAATTTTGCGTTATTTTCTTCACGAACGTACATATCCAGCACTCGCACACAAACACAGAAACACACATATATTCAGGTAGTTAATATTACCTTGCCACCTGATGATCCAATCAACAGAAATTGGCCCAAAATCAATGAAACAGCAATAATAAGACAAGACGAAAATGGAACGGAATTACTATCAATTTCCTGGAAATTACTTTAACTAACGCAAGAAAACGTTATTGCTACTGGGGATTATAAAAAAGATTGGTCTCCTACGTTAAATCACAAAACAGATGAAAGCCCTTCCTGCTGAACCTAATCCTAGCTACATTGCTAGCTCCGAAATCAAACTTTACATCCCAGGAACGATGAATCACTGATCCCATCGCCGATCGAAGGGACCGCTGGGATCAAGCTGTTTGCATAAGCCTAAATATGTTAGATACAGAACCCGATCTTTGGCTCCCGTCCGGTGATTCTTGGTATGCTTGCAGAAGTATTTGAGCTGCTCCAGAGTACAGCAACCCAACATCTGACCCAGAAGTAGGAAGAGCCAGTTGATACCCTTCTTCTTCTCGGCTATCACCGGCTTGGCGCTGTTCTCTTGCTCGCAGAACCTGCACGCCGGCAGTGCCGGATTCATCCACACACTTGGGGCTCTGTCGTGCATCGAGCTTTTGTTCTCCAGTATAAATTTGTAAACTTGCGCAAACTTGGTCTCCAAATCGTACTCCACCACGAACTGCTTCTCGCACCTCTTGCACTGGACCTCCCCGCGGATGGTCATCAGGCTGTTCTCCACAAGGTAGTCCAGGCTGTGCACCGTGGCGCGTCGAGTCGTGGACCACGGATATGGCGCCGGGACAGTGTCATTCTTTCCCTCTCGAGGGCTCTGGGTTGGGTTCCGACGGACGCGCAACGCCCGGGACGGACCGGGGTACGCAGTGGGCCTCGGTGAAGGGGCGTCGCCCGGGAACTGAAGGGGAAAGGGTGGGGCTTGGGTGGGAGGAGGGAGCGGAGGCGGGGAGGGCAGTTTGAGAGGAGGAGGAGAAGGAGATTGCATAGGATGAATGAGGGGCACGTTATTGTTGTGAGGCCAGCAAAAGCCAACTTTTTCAAGGCTACGGTCACTTTCTGTAATATGCAGCTTCTTGGGGGAGATCAATTGTTGATTGCAGGTCTTTCGCTTTCTGTTGAAATCTTGGTCACTGAGACGCAGGCCGGGTTCTTTGTTGTGGGCTTCGTCGTCGTTCATGGTGGTAAACAGGAAACTGGAGGGAGGAGGGCAAGCGAAGCGAGAGAGTTGGAGAATTTGGTTGAAGAGAAGGAGAGGGGGATTGATTGAGGAGTTGTTGATAAAGACAAACGCTGAAATAAAGGGGTGGATAGAGACTGAGGAAGCGAGAGAGAAGGAAGTAGCTAGGGTTGCGTTGGGCTGGCTTCTTATGGGCGCAGCCCCCTCTTCAGTCCAGGAATTGCCTCCCCACGTGCCACGTTGGAAACCAGTAAATCATTACGCATCCCTCCATGCCTTTCTCACTTCCCTCCTGCTTCAATTAATTCATTTACAAATGCCAAAAAAAAAAAAAAGGGAATGATGAATTCATTTACAGTTATGTTATTAATTACTTTTTACATTGTGATTTTTCATAGCTTCCAATTACCAGCCGTTAGAATTATTTTAAAATTTAATAAATACTTAATAAAAAAATGGAGCAGAAATTAATTCGTAAGATATATATAGATCTCAGAAAAACCAAAGAGTAAGTATTTTGCTTGGCTGTCGTGATGCATGGTACGTGGCATGGTCGTGGGTTTTGTTTTTGGGTTGTTTTTCAGTTTATTCAGTACAATTCCCGCATAAACGTGGCTCTTGATCATGGTGTAACGCAGTATGCCATTGTTGTGTTGTGCGAACGGTCACTGGTGCCATTTTGGACACAACCATCTGCCAGATTGCCAGTTCATCAACTTCATCTTGTCTATCTGGGCATTGTTATATGAAAAATCTAAGGATTAAAAGGGAAGAAATGAAATTAAGAACTGAAAAAGAGGTTTGACCATTATAAAGAAAAATAAAAAAAAATGACATTAAAACCCCCTTTTTAATACATGTAATTTTGCTCTTTGTCAGCTATAGTCTCCAAACATGCTTATATTGTCTATCTAGGCCTAATTATCATATGGGAAAGTATAGTGAACAAATTAAAGAGAAGAAATAAAACATTTAGGGGCTTGAAAAAGCGTTCCACTATTACTAAGAAAAATGAAAAAAATAAAAATAAAAAGCAAAACGCAAAAAAAGACAAAATTTCACTGTTCATTGAATGGTAACTCTGTTCTATGCTAAGAATACAGTAGTAATATACATATACACATGGAGGAGTGAAAACTGTTTATTTTTTTATTCTTTTTTTAATTCTGTCCTCACTTCTTTTTCAAAAAGTTGTATCAACAAATTATATATGTATATGTCATCTTGATCATATAATTAAAATTACTAATTCCCCATGGATCGAATAATATAAAAAAATGATGTCTAACTACATTTTATACTTCCCGAACTGTTTTTTAATTGAAAGTCGTACGATTACACGTAATTAACAGGTTTTGATGAGTTATATATTTCATATAACAATCAGAGTTTACGGAATAATAAAAAATAGAATTATTTCATTATCTTTCAAACCACGAGAAATAGTTTTAGCAATAATGTTACAAAATAGTAACTTTTCTGACCCGGTTATAAAAATATAACATGATGCCGCTCTCCTGGTAATTAATTAACGGATTATTGCCATCAAATCTGATAGACCGGGCCTATATAGGAATTAAAAGAGCTAAATTTACTGACATTTTTTATAAACATTTTTCTTATTAAATGATGTGGTAGAAAATGATAAAACGTAAAATTCTTTGTAGAACTCATTTAAATTATTTTTTTTTAATAAAAATGCACTATAACAAAACTCATTTAAAGCAACCAACTTTTTAGCGGTCAAATGGTGGCTAAACTTACATTTAGGCGACTAAAAAAGATAGTGTCCAAACAGTAGCTAAAAGTCTTAGTGACTAAACCCAAATTTTTTTTTTAAAAAAGAAGTTCCAGTTAGAATTTGAATTCAAATCCAAATTTTAAATTTTCTCATCAATTGAAATCTACAATTTAATTTTGGTTCTTAAGGGTTGTCCTAATATTTAGAGGTCATCATGTTTTTTTGCTGTCAACGGCGGCAATGCCGGCCGGCGAAGCCACCGAAGGAGTTCATCACCTTGCCTTGACTCCGTGAACAATATTGGTCAAAGCAGAGGACCATGCCTAGAAAATCAATCTAAGACAAAAAAAAATATAAAAAAAAAAACAATTAAAGAATAGAACTTTCACTTAAGATATATAAAAATATAAAAGGAATTTAAAGATAGTACTTTGGAAAAAGTTAAAAATGAGGAAAATTATAGTTAAATCATATAATCACCTACTTGAAAGTCACCGTGGACGGTGGCTAGAAATTTACTGATGAGACCATCATTGACAAATCTGCTGCACCTATGGAGCGTATCAACTCATTTTGACCTTGTAAACAATTTTCTGCAAAGAGTTATGCCCAGAAAATTAACAAATCTATAACCCAAAAACACAAAAGAAATAGTAAAGGTATTAAACTTTAACTCAAAATATTACAAAATCTATAAAGAATTGGAAGATAGTTCTTTGAAAAAAAGTTAAAGAGAAAGAAAATCGAAATCAAATCATGTAAGCAGCTCATTGAGAGCCACCATAAATGGTGGCCAACAATCGCTTTAAAGCGGCGACTGACATTTGGTTGCTAGCTTCGAAGAGAGGTGAAAGAAAGTTAGAGAATAGATGAACGTGGCAGGTGGGAAAGAAAAAAGAAAATGGTCTTTTTATGTGCCTTAAACACCTAAATACATACTTAGTTCCTTAATTTAATTCTGTGTTACAAGTTTAACCAACTCTTCATGGCACCTCTCATATTAATTCTAGTAGTACCAAAATATTCGTTATAACTTAAAAAATTTACAATTAAGTCACTGCTTTTTTTTTTCTTAGGCAACCATCTAATGACCAAAACATGGGGTTCTTAAAAACAGTGGCTAAAACGGTCACCTTAGCAATCGTTCTAGTGATCGTCTTTGGTAATCAACTACAAACGGTGGCCAAACGGTCGCCATAAATCTCTAGAACTTTTTTTGTCACCATCTTGCTAGCTGCTGAAAAATTAGTGGCTCTGGCTAGCCACTACTTTCAAGTTCTGTTGTAGTGATAGTAGTTCATTTTAATTATCCGTAAACTAAATGAAATCTTACAAACCAACAACATGGGGCACTAAAGGACAACGGGGATATATAAACTGGCTAATAAAAGACTACACATCTTTACAATACCAAATAAAGGGAAGAGAATCAAATGAAGCCTAAACTTTCTAGGTAAACTAAGATAATTTTTGAAAAATAACTCATAAGTAACTTAAAAAAAGACTAGATAAAAGGCAAGATAAATAAATAAAAATAACATACAATCATCCTGATCTATTATTCATAAATAGTTCATCAACTGAGTCTTGGCCGCTTTCTACACCTTACTTGATCTTTTCATAGCTGCCAACTTTAAAAATAAGTCACTCAAATCTATTCACTGTAAAGCATCAAATAAACAAGATGGTGATCTTATTGATAGTGGTGAAGAAATTTTATAGATGAGAAGAATTATGAGAGTCATTGAGAATATAATCAAGTATAGTAATGGAGAACAATTAACCGATTAGACTTAGATTGATATATAAACATGGCTGGATGCACATAAAATAAAGGAAAGGAAACAATAGGAGAAGAGGAGAAGGTGTGTGGGGCTAGGTTTTCCATGTATAATCAAAACTCGTTTAAATTAAAGTTTTGCACTAACTAATTGACACATCTTTTACATATAATAATTAAACTTTGTAAAAACGTTAGTACATGTATCACTAATCCAAAATTATTCCCGTCCTTATGAATTAATGGAGATTTTATCATAAGATATATTTCACATTTGGAAAATTTATTTTATTTTATTTTATTTATTTGTTAGAGATTCTGTTCTGTTCATGCACATCCTACAACATTACCATCATATCAATTGCACTCGTGTACTTACTTCTTGGGATTTTAACGGCCTATTCCCTCCCTATTCTCTAATTAATTAGTATCCATAATAAAGTCATGGAATTCCAACATGTCCACATCCAACAATTTATTTAAGTAAGATTAGAAAGAGACATGGTTCTGTTCTTTTTTTTTTTTCTGGTAGAGAAATTGTGGTTTGAATTAATTAACTAATGTATAATAAAATGGACTTTTTTTTATTTTGTACAACAATTTCATCATCCTAAAACTCATAGGAACTTGATGATGATGCTTCTACTGTGTGGAAACACACACGTCCTGTCTAATAGAAACGATTTCAAAGAATTGGGGTGCAAACTAAAGGGTCCTAGAATTGTTGTTAAACTTGGCAAATTCTCTATGAAAGATGAATATTTGTACTTGACGTGGAAAATGATGATCTTGTTGACTGGAGGAAACTTGTATGGGATTCTCTTCATGTTCCCAAAGCACTCATTTATTAGTTGGCTTGCTATACTTGATAAGTTTCAGGTAAAAAATTGTTTTTGCTGCACACCTTCACCTAGGCTTTCATTCGGTGTTTATACACAATTTACATGAGTTACGTGATAAAGTATACGTATACATGATAAGAATCACAAAGAAGAAACAAGAAACCTTAGACTACAAAAAGTTCTATCTCTTCGGCCTGGAAGGATAATTATCCTCAATACGCCATTTCAATCTCAAGGGTCTTCAGACTATGTTGAGATTGAACCGCAGCTATACTTGATAAGTTTCATGTATGTACACTCGTGCACATATGTCTGTCTATCTATCTATCTATCTATCTATCTATCTATATACATATATATGTATGTATGTGCCTTGATTGAAAGAAGAGTAATGTAGAGACCATCTTTTCTTTTATGTGAATTAATTTTTTGTGGTTATATGGCTGCAATTAATTAAAAGGATGGTAAAACTTTGGGATTGCCCTAGCTAATAACTGGATCTGTTTGGTATCATGGTTGAGTAAGAATATGATTAGAGGTAAGTGCTTCAAGGCAGAAATTAGAAGATGTGCCCTTGCTGCTATATATGGATATTGAGCGCAATCTAGAATATTTAATTTAAAGGAAGAATAGTATACAAGTGCAAATGATCGGTCCAGCAGGTTGCGCCAAATATTGCAGGTTAAGGGTGCCCTTGCCTTTGCCACTTTTCTTATGTAGGCTGCCCTTGCATTTTAATTGTAAGGTCCTTAAGCGACTTTTGATCCTATAAAATGCACACACCTATAGGGGTGTTTAACAAAAGTAAAAAAGAAATATAGAAACCAAAAAACAAAATAAAAGAAAAGGAAACATATCCACATTTTCTTCATAGGTAATTAGGAATGTAGGAGTGAGCATGAGTCGGGTTTTCTCTAAAACCGAATCAATCCCAAATAACTATAGTTTTAGAAAAATCCAATTTAACTTGAGTACCGGAAAATAGAAAGAAAAAGAATCATGGATATTATGGTTTTATTGGTTCTACTTCTTGGTTCTTTTTGGTTTGCATCATATATTTGTAACAATTTCAAAATCTAATGAAATTTCAGACAAAACAACAGTTGAAGGGCATAAGATAACTAGATCGATCAACATTAAATACATTAAGAAATATTCACCTCAATTCACCACTGCAGCTAAGTTTTAAATATATATTTAATTAGTAAAATTCATAAGTTGGTTACAAATTTCATTAAGAAGATGAACATCATATATTCTAAGTTACAAAAACACTGTCATGATATAGCTTAAGTAAATAAACACTTCCTTTATCCCATATTCTTTGCACTACTTTCCTTTTTAGGTAGTCTTACATTCTTTGTACTATTTTCCCTTTTAGTAAGTTTTACTACCTCAAATGACAAATATGCCCCTCTTTCCAATTCTCACCAAACCGACTCTCATTCATTTCATGCTCGATTGAGCTGCTGGGGCTGGAAGATGAAGGAAGTGAGGAGATAGCCGATGATTGAGGAAGTGAGGAGATCAAGAATGGCAATGATCGAGAATGGCTGGAGATCATTCAGGTGAAGTGTGATTGAGAATGGTGGTGGACCAAGGAAGTTATTGTTACTTTGAGGACGAGCGAGTTAAGGGCGATCATGGATAGCGATGGACGATCGATGGGTCCCAGGGCTGACAAAGAATGATTGAATGAACAATGCGACAAATCAACTAATCGACACGAAAGGGCTGATTGATTGTCAGGTCCTAGAGGTAATGAAGAAAAAGGCGCTAGCCGAGTCATGGAGGATCTGCTGGCGACAACACAAAAATTAAGGGCCTCAGGTGCCCAAGTCAAGCCTTTAATAGGATGGGTAAGGTTTGATTAGGCTAAGGTTAGGGAAGTAGGCGACGAAGTAAGGGGAATCGGAGGTCTGGCGATGAGGCAAAGCAGCAGCAAAGACAAACATTTCAAAGTAGATGAGAAGAAGGGCAAATATGGAAAGAATAAGCAAACAGTAGCTTGCCTTGGTTTTCGTGCTAAACAAAAATATTGCAAACATTGTGGGATGAAAGAAGTATATAAGTAAATATATAGTGCTATAAATCCTAAAATATATTAAAAATATATATACTTTTATTTTGGTTCCACTTTGAGTCGGTTCCACATGGAACCAAGACTAACACAAGGACCAATAAATTTTTTAGTAGTGAAACCAATGTCATCTAAGGATAATTACAATTTGCTTTCTAAGGTTTAGGTAAAATTACACCTTGCCCATATTGTTTCAAAAATATACATTTTCCACATGCCTTTTTAATACAGTCGACAGTAACTTCTGAAATTTTAATTTAGATATTATGATAGCCATTTTTCAGTAATTTCAATCTGTATGGTATTTTTTTTTATAGTTAATGGATATTTTGAATTATCAGTTTTTTCTTTCTATATTTCTTTCAATCATTAAAATAGAATTTTTAAAGTTCAATTAATTATTAAAAATATTATGTAGATTAAAATTATTTCAATATGACTGTTGTACAGTCTACACTAAGATTTCAATAGTTATTGTTGAGCTATATTAAAAAGATAGAGGATAAAGTACATATGTTTTAAGTAAGAGGGATAAAGTGTAAATGTACCTAAACCTTATACGGCAAATTATAATTAACCCTACCATCATTATTAATTTTTGCCTATCAAAACTTATCAAACAGAGGCAGTTTGGGTTGAGTTTAGGTCCTTCCCAACCCTTCTTTACCACTTCACTCTCTAGATTGTCTCTCATTTAAGTTTCGGGCGCCCCTCTTACGGGGCCCATATCTGCTGCCCAAAAGCTGGGAGGCTTTTTGGGCCTAGCCACCTCTTGAGGCATCATCCCCAAAGTCCCGCTTCCGCCGTCATTAGTTCTTCGCTCCTCGTCTCTGCTCCCAGTCACCCGTTATCCTCCAGCCGCCGCTCATCTGATCCGGCGTTTGAGTCCAATCAATAGGCCGTTAAGCCTTCACCTGTTCTCCCTTGCGCCGCCTTCCTCAAACGCCAGACAACTGCTTCGCCATTCCATTGGCGCCAAGAAATTGCAAATCCATGTGCAAAATTAGGTAAGAATTTGCGTGACTCTTGTGCTTACGCTATTAGCCTGCTATGCTCATCACTCGTGTTGCCTTCGACGTATCTTGGTGGACAGATAATAGTGGAGCGTGATGGATAGCCTCGTAGATTCCTTGAACAATGCATATCAAGAATTTATCGCCGCGGCCGCTATTGTGCTTGAAACTAACGAGAATTCTGATGCCCAAAAGACTCCATCCACCGAAGCAGCATTGGAAAACTTTAAGGAGAAATGGGAGTTGTTCAGGGTGGCTTGTGATCAAGCCGAAGAGTTCGTGGAGTCTATAAAGCAAAGGATAGGATCAGAGTGCCTCGTAGATGAGGCCACCGGTGCCAACCCTGGGAAGCCGGGCCAAGGTTCAAGTACTGGCCTTCCACCTATCAGTGCTGTTCGGTTGGAGCAGATGAGCAAAGCGGTCCGATGGTTGGTCATTGAGTTGCAGCAGAGCTCAGGAAATGCTAGTGGTGCCCAGGTCCATCCTTCTGCTCCTTTTGATGCAAGATTCACCGACGATGCTGCCCAATAGGCACGGACAACTAAATCTCCCAAACGTCTTTTGGTGGTAACCATCTTCACTTTGCCCTTGTATTAACTTGAAGAGAGTGTCAGGGATCTAGATTTTATTTTAATGTCTTCCTTCGTTTTCCTTGGTCCAGTCATGGATAAGTGTTTATGTGATGCACCTAAATGTTCTGTTATAACTTAAATGTGTTAGTGAGTTTGTGTTTAGTCTCACAATGTGAAATTGTTTGAAAACAATAGGGTTATGCTGCTGGCATGATCGTGACTCAGATGCAACCTGTGAAAATTCTTGCACCTCTTGATTTAGCTGAAGTGATTGTCATAGCACTTGCATGCCTGCAATGAAGTATGAGAGGAAAAGTTATTCTAACAATGTGAAGGGCATTTTGTAAACTCAGTACAACCTCTGTCCCATAATAGGTTGTATTATTTTTCCAAATTCTTTTCTGTGCCCCAAAATATGATAATATCACTTTCCTATATGTCTACATCTTTCAAATGTACCATCCCCTTTATGCAAAGCGCATGAATGCACCTTGTTGTAATTATCCTATCTGGTGAAGGGAAACAATGGAGAAACATAAATTACATGCCTAACATGCTTAGGAGATACAACATCCGTAATTTTTACAAACGGAGTAGTTAATATTGGATTGAAAATTTATGAGAAATTGATATATTCATTTAGTTATGGGTAGGTGAACTGCATTTTGTGGAGGGCTGGGGGAAAATGGAGGATCAAGGGCATGGCATCTAAGGTAGTTATGTGTTGTTTGTAGTGAATGCCAGTTACTATACTTTTACGGATCTGATTGTCTGCTTGTAGATTAGTCTACATTGGTCTTTGTAGATTAAAGCTTGGTATTTGGAATGGAGGCTTTAGTTGGCCTTTCCTTCCATTTTACGTGTCGAATGCTGATTATGTTGAACCAAGAAGTTCTATCGCTGTATTAGGGGCGTGTAGGTGCAAGCAATAACATATCAGAGAGAACAAGGCTGCTGGTGCATCTTCTCCTGCAGTTGACTTGGTTGAGCATGTTTCGGTGATGATCATGCAGTTGAAATGATTCTGTGACTTGCTTTTCAAGTTGCTTCCTTGATTAGTCTGTATGATACATGGATACGATGCCACAAATTCACCTCCATCATGTGGTTTCAAGTGTTTGCATGTGATCACCTGTTAATATTTTGTTGCAACACTTGCCATCTGTGCTTTTGAAATATTTTTCTTTGTTTCATGCTATGCTAGCTGGAAACTACTCTTTTTTCTATTCTCTTTCAATGCTCGGAATCCAATACAAGTTACGATACATGTGAGCATGGGTTGGGTTAAGTTGGGTTTTTGGTAGAATTGAACCAATCTAAAATAAACATGGTTCCATAAAAACTCAACCCGGCTAAAAAATTGAGAACCAAAAGGAACCAAAATCGTGGGTCTAGTTTTTTGTTTTTTAATTTTAGTTCTCGTTTTCTTTTTCAATTTACATTGTAAACTTGTAACGTCACAAAATTTAATAAAATTTCATTAAAAAACAGTTGAATAACAACAAATAACTAGATCCATTGACATTCGCCTATATTTAACAAATATTTAACATAACTCATCAGTGTATGATTTAGAAGAGTAGCATGTTGTTATAGAATTTATTAAGGAGACAATTATCATATATATTAAGGTACAAAATTACACTCATAAACATAGCTTTAAATAAATGAAGATATGAGCAAACATGTAATATCATAAATTCTGGAATATATTTAAATATATACTTTTGGTTCGGTTTCACATTGAGTTGGTTTCACATGAAACCAAAACTAACCTAAGAACCATTGGGTTTTTAAGCACTGCAAGTCTATAAGAAACCCACATCCTAAGTTACATAATCTTTCTATTTTAGATCATTGCTCCTGCTCTCATTTTTACAATATTTTTATTTAAATTTTAAAAAGTGACATTTTCTAACTTTTACTCCCACTCTCCGCTCTCGCTTTCAGGAAATTTTATATAACTTAGCCCACAACCCTTCGTTACTTTTTATTCACACCAAACCAACTCAATATAGATTATTCACGTTAAGTTTCAGTTCTTCCTAACTGATGCTAGCTCTTATAGTATCAAACTAATGCTAGGGTGGATTTTTTTTACTCCCTTAAAAAGACAACTAAATTAGAAAAGTAGGAAACAGATAAACAAATCATGACAGGAAGAAAAAGTAAACTAGACAGAACTCAAAATCGTATGCACGATCATGGGAGGATATGAGTGTTTGGGATTCCTTTCTTTCCTAACACTTGATACAAGCTCAATTTGTTTCATTTACTCTTCATTTACTTGATGGCTATGCTTATCTTTGTGTTTCTAATCTAGCAATCTATTGCAACGGTCTATTGACACTCGATTTTATTCTATACATTTTCCTGACTTTTAAATTTTCATAATTTTATTCAAACCCAACAAATCAATTTTTTTTTTGTTTCACATCATGTCTTACTTATGTTTTTATCTTTATTTGAAAGTCAGTGTTTTATATACTTAATAATCATTTGAATGCTATTTTTTTTATATAAAGTGTAATTTTTATGATTTTTTCCATATTCAACATAAGAAAAAGGAAAAATGTGGAAATTATGTACTTTTTATTTAAAAAATATTTTCCAATTTTCTTCAAGTGTAGGTTTTTAATTGAAAAAAAAAACACTTCTCCAGAACTGTCGTCGAACATTTCAAATTCTAATAGCAATAGCACTATTATCAATTTAGCAACTTAGCTCCAACAGTAATAGCATCGAGGGGCGGGGAAGGTGAGGTAAATAAAATGTGAGTGAAGAAAGAGAGGTGGTTAGGCAAGCAATATGTTGCTGATTCCAGGCCCTAGTTTTTAAATTCCGGTCTGTTCATGAAACCGCTTAGGCTTCTGGTTCACAGTAAGCTGGTTCAGTTTTCATTTTAGAAACTGAGTAATGAATTTGACATTAATCAATAAAATATGGAATCTAGAAACTGAATACTTTTCTAATTTAAGGACTAACTTCCTAGTTTTTCTTATTTAAAACTATGTTGTTTCCCTCACATAATGATTGTCACATATAAAGAGCTCTATAGGAAAGAAACAGTCCCTTAATACAATCTTTCCACCAACCCTGTTTTTTCTAGTCTTTCCTTTCCATTTACCCTTGTTCATAAATTCCTTTAAGATGCCTATAAATTCATTCCTGAAACATTTGCTTGTTTTATTTTCTTGCAATGTTGTGCTCTCATTTTTTTTCATCTTATTGAGTTTTGGCCATATAAAGTGTAAAAATAAATCATTTCGCTACCTCACCAAAATAAGGCAGAAAAAAAATATAAGACTTAAACAAAAATCTATTCAAATTTAAGTAAGATATATGATACCAATGCAAACCAAACTTTTTTGCCTTTTTCCATTTAGAAATAGAAAACTCTTTAGCGCACCGCCAACTTGTTCCTTATTTCTCATCCCTAGTTATAAAACCACCGGCAGCCGTTGTCTTTCTTTATCTCATCCCAGTCTCATTCCAAAATCAATTTATCTAAGCCCGGATCATTTAAAATTAATAGGGTTTAATTAACATGTTTTTTTGTTTTTTTGTAGGTCTAACTATGGGACCATCAAACGAAATGCCCCCAGAAGAAGACAATATTTGCTAATGACTCAGGTGGTACAATTGGAGTAATTAGACATATATGTGGGCAAGGCCAGAATTACACTAGGGGCATTGAAAATTTTCAAACCTTTGGTTATCTATGTATATATCTTCGGAAAAAAAATAAGCCATTACCTGTTATTTGACTTATATATGCTTCCACAAATTCTGAGAACTTTTAGAACCTTTAGGATGTATGAGTAATAAATACATTAATATAGTCCTTATCCTGTCATTGTTACCTTCACTTATTAATCAACAAGTTAAAATTTAAGGATTCATTTATAATTAACCACAAATTTATTATTTTAGACGAAACAAACTTCCCACATAAGGTAGACGCTCCAACTCTCATCCACTTCATCCTATTGAACAAATGCCATCATTTTGTGCTCTGAATTCTGAAATGACTAAAGCTCCAACTTTTGTTCCCTCTTCCTATTAGCCATTACATTGTCATTGGATGTATTCATCAATCATCAATTCACCATCCCCAATTCATTAATTCCCCTGCCAAGTGCCAAGCTGCCCAATTTCCCAATTTTGTTGTCTTGGCATGGATCATTTTTTGTTCGTATCTCCCTTACTTTGTCTATTTGGAGTGGTGTCATGGTCCTTGTTTGTAATGGCATATGCCCTTTATTTGTTTAATTAAGGGCTGAGAGTAATAATCAGAGATATTGAGAAAAAGGGTAAGCCATTGAGCTCTTTTTAATGTGAAAATGTGCAAACTATTAGTACTATTTATGTTACGTTTACTGGTAATTTTTTAGATTTTTTGATATTTTTAGCTATTTTTCCAAACAAGTCAAAGTAAAGGTGCTTATAAAAGGACGAGTTTCACAAGTTGTGAAGGTGAAGTGCTTAGTTGGGTACTACGATTTTAATTTGGCTTTATTGGCCTTGTGAATTAGTGAATAGTTGATATTAAAATGATTTCACATAATGAAATCTCGTCGTAAACAATTGCCAAAAATAAATATTACTATTTGTTAGTCAGTGTACCGTACTTCTTAATGATATATAAATTATGATTTTGACTTTGCTTCCATAAAAAAAAATTTCTACACTCACCACTATTTGTGGGAGCAATTAAGGAAGAAAAATTGAGGCCCCATTGACGATCTCATGCTGGAAGAGCAAAAACACATTATGAGGGAAGGTTAATTCCCGCAGAACAGCCTACTAATTTATTAACAAATTAATTAAAATTATTTCCTTTTATTAACTAATGTCACTTGTATCTTCCAAGCGCACATATTTGTTTTTCTTCTTGCATATCAATTAGAATGGCTAACGTAAAACAATGACAACTGATCCTTCATTTGGACAAAATACAGTCAAACAAATTTGCAGGCTGATGAATGGCCGGGAAACGGGTTAACCATGTCACTGTATTGGACGAGTCGACCTAGTCTTGACACGATCCAACCGGTTGGAACGATCCGGATTTGATGACACTGGCTGAAAGTGCGGGTAGCCGGTTCATAGAGCTGTCGGTTTTGGGACCAGACCAGAAAGCTGCAAGCAATTCGAATCACAATTGGGTTGGTTGGCGCCACTTTGGCGTTACGGTCCCTTGGATCCTAAAACCTGCGCTGCAAACAATCCGGACACACCCACGCTTTTTGAGCAGCTGTTTAAACTAGAGCACCAGACATGCCCTGCTTCTCGCTCCAACGCTTTTTGTCTCCACCTCTCATTTTCTTGCTCAAATCCAATATTTTCTGCCTCGACTCCTAGTCCAATAACCGATGTTAGGGTTTGGGCTTCTCTCAATTCGCTGTATTCAGCTCCACTGGTAAGTCAAGCTTGCCTTGATACTTGATTTGATTTCATTTTTACGTTTTTTCAAGGACTGGCTAAGATTTGCTTTCAAATTATTGAATCAGATCATTTCACTTACCGTTAGATCCCTGATTTATGATTTGCTGCTTATTTTCATTTGGGTGGGTTGCTGATTGTGTCCGGCAGTCAAAACGGCACCTGTAAGATTTGGGACGCCACCGAGGGACTTGCCTGAAGAGGTTGATTGATGATATAAATCCTGCCGTATCCTTCACCAAGTTCTTTCCCATCCGCAAGTTTATTTCTTGTTCGGACATTAGACAGCACTCTTGTAACTTGTAAGTCCTATCTTTACGAGCTTTCCATGATCATTGGCACATATGTAAATGTTCTCTTTTGTTGCTTAGCTGCTTGCTATGGAGCGGTCTGTTTCAAGTGAAAGTAAAACTCAATTGCATATTGGAATTGGTATTAGAATGGTGTAATGTAATTTAAAGTTATGGTGAAATTGTATGCAATTGAAATACGTATTTTGAGGAATTTTAAATAATTGATCGGTTTGATTGTTTTTTTGTTTGATTCCCTGATTGCTTTGTATGAAGTTTGTGTAAGTAAGTCTGTAACTAAGTTCTGCTTGCTGTTTGAGTTTGATATGAATACTTGTGCTCGTGTTTGTGCTAACCTGTTTATTTACTGGAACTTTACTTAGCCCTTACTGAGTTCTTGTAACTCATGCCCCTTCTGTTTTAAATTGCAGGGGGATAGGGGTCTAAGTGAGATAATTTCTGGTTTTTAGTGTGTATGCATTAGTTGTGTTTTTGCAACTAATCTTGGTGATAATTCTAGTCTGTTACTCTTAACTTGGTGATTTATCTAGTACATCTGTTAACTAAATGTGTTGGACTGCACTTAGCAGACCAAAATGCCAAATTCTGGACATAGTTAGCTCGTGCTCACTAAGAGTTATATCAAGACCTAAGTGTTTGTTTAAATTTAATCTTAGGTCTAGGGTGATCTGGGCATTAATGGTACCTTGTTCCGGCTGTAAGAAAATAAGTATAATTTTGAAAGTGTACTTCTGTTGTATGTAGACTGGTGTAATGTGTAAGGTGTATGAAATCTCCGCAAAAATGGCTTCGTAATGAAGACTTTGACTTTTATATGTTGCATTCGATATTCTCTGATCTAAAGAATCAAATGGAAGCCTTTTTTGTTGAGGAATTAAGGCATTTTTAGCCATGGAAATTAAGGACGGAACCTGCAAAATTCTGCAGATTTGATTCGGCCAGTATTTTGAAAGGACTTGACTTGGCAGTTCACTTTTTGTTTTGGCTATTGAATGGCTTCAAATGCTAGTTGTACAAGTGTATTTATATAATTAAAACTTGTTGGAATAATAGGCTGAGTTAAAACAGCTGTAGAAATCAAAGTGGCCCCTTGGGGCAATTTCGGGTTCTCCCGAGTTGCTGCAACACAACTTGACCCCCCTAATTTTGTATCCTGGCTATGCCCCTGCATGTATCTCTTCAATCTTTCTTCCTTCTTATCTGGTTATTTGATTTTTTTTCTTGCAGATTTTCAGAGAAGCAATGCAGATTTTGCACCATTTCTTTGATCTAGTATGCCCTTTTAAATTTCACCAGCATTTCTTCTGCTATATTCTTTTCCAGTAGTATAACTTTCATTGTTTCCTTGTAATCCATTATGCTAGCTTACAAATCTAACTAATTCCTGAACGAATTGCACTAGATCCCCTAATAATAAGGAATACTATGGTCTGTAGTTTGGTTGTGTAGTGCTGATGCAAATCCTTTGAGGCATAGTGGATCTTCTACTGAATTTAAATGGTTTTTTACTACTACCTGACCTGGCATTGATGTCATCATTTTATCATTGGCCTTCAGTGTTGATTGGTGAACAACATTTACAGCACTGTGACCTTCTGGGACAGGGTTGTCCACAAAGAGAAGGGATAGTATAACTGTCAAGGATGTTACTTCTCTTTCCTAAAGGCCTAGAGCTTTGATCTTATCCATAACAGAGCTTCCACATTTCTTTTTTAATTTTGCATTCATATCATTTATTGGTTCAAGGTTATGCAGATTGGAGATCGGCTGCTTCAACTGCTCTGGCATCTAATACACCTTGTTGTCACCATATGGTACTTGGCACGGGGTATATATAGTGCACTTGAAAGCTATCTTATCTCTACTCGGGTATTAAAGAAATACCAATCATTGGAAACCCACAAGCTTAAATACGTGGCTGTTGTCGTTGAAAGTGAAGATGCTCACCACACTGCAAAAATTGTTGAACTTGTGAAATGGTTAGCGGCTATTGGTGTACAATGTGTTTGCTTATATGATGCTCAAGGTGAGAATTCCTAAGTAGAGATGAGGGTGTAAGTTAAGTTCCATAGAACTTGCAAACTCCTTTTTGTATTTTTTTCCGTTTGTTTGCTCATTTGCTTATTCATTTCTTTATTTCTTTCTGGTTTTAGGGATATTGAAGAGATCGAAGAACTTCATTTTGGCAAACCTAAATGATGCCAGACTGTTTGAGGTGCTAACTTCCGTCCTTGATATTTATGGATAAAAATTACTTGGAATAATCATATCACTAGCTGGTGTACTATCATATCTGAGCAGGGATTGTGCAAATGCAAGAATGGTTTTTGCATGTAACATGTTTTTTGTTTTTAGTAGATGGTAAAAAAATGTTTCTTGTTTTCAGAAGGCAGTAGAAAATGTTTCTCTTCCTTGTCCAAAGTTGAGTTTGTGCAATCTCATATTGTTGTTTTCTTTTTCTTTTTTATGAGTTTCTCTGTCATCAGTCTAGTTCTGGACTAGAATTTACTTTGATGGCCTTCGTTGTCTCTCCTACTTAAGTTTTTTGAGTTGTTACATGTGCATCTTGGCTCTAATTGATTTAATGTCTAGGGCTTCATATATATCCAGAATAGATTTGGCGATGTAAGCATAATCAATGATGCAAGACTTTCTTCTGGTGCTTTGCCCTTGTAGGAAGCCCTTGAAAATGATTTGCTTCTTGACAAAAAATATACCACTTTGGAGTTTCTGTCTCTCTCGGATGGCAAGGAAGCAGTTGCAAAGGCAGCCAATGTACTGTTTATGAAGTACTCAAAATCATGTGCCTCTGGGAAAAATCAGGAAGATCAGATCTTTACAGAAGCTAGCATTGCAGAGGCTCTGAAACTTGTTGGTGTGTACTGCCAATCTGCTTTAAGTTATGGCCAACTCTAAACATTTAAAATTTTATATTGAGCTTTTGAGTATAAATTTTATTTTCTCCCAGGTTGCAGAGGGCCAGAACCTGATCTTTTACTTGTTTATGGGCCTGCTAGGTGCCACTTAGGCTTCCCTGCGTGGAGAATTCGATATACTGAGATAGTGTACGCATTCTGAATCAATAAGCCAACATTATTGTTTTGTTGACCATATTATATTCCAAGTGAATATTTTATGCAAGTAATATCCATGTAACTAGAGTTCTGGTATGCCTAGTGGTTTCTATTTGTCGAGTAGTTTATTTAGGGTTGTAAATTGTCTGATTTCATGGTTTATTATTTGATTCATATGATCCATTCCTGTTCTTTTCTGTATTTAATTAAAATATCTCTTTTCCATATGGATAATAGTGCCTGAAGAATTTCGTGTGGTTTCTTATATATAGAATTATATTGTGGCACTGACTGAAGTTTCTGTATGGAACTGAGAATTACCCATTCCCTACAAGACTTCAGCGTTCAAGTCTTGCTATTTTTGCATTTCAGGCATATGGGACCCTTGAAATCTATGAGATATGGCTCTTTAATAAAGGCTGTTTACAAATTCACAATGGTGCGCCAAAACTATGGTAAGTGTTTTTCTTCCCTTCTATCCTGCTAATAGCCGTTTGTTTGGATGAGACAAAGGCCACTTACGAGAAAGTCCGCCCATGATGACCTAGAGCAGCATGTATCTGTTGTGCACCGTCTATCATCTGATCTACTAATATTTTTAATTGTCCAACAGGTAAATGAAACAAAGCCCTTCTCCGAGCTATGATTCTGTAAAGAAGTGGTTCGAAGGCCAGAATAAGCACAGTTGTGTGTTTTAGTGGAGTTTCCCCCTTTTCCCCGTGTTTCCTGTGTTGCTTGAAATTGTCATTCTCAGGCTTTTCAGTAACTATGGGCATTCGATATATAACACATGTTTTGAACATATCTGGTACTGCTTTGTTAGATCGATGGAAATTATCAGGCGCTAAACTTTACAGAGCTATCTGGTCACGGTTTGTTGTATATCAAAACACCCGGTAACAACTAGGTTCATAACTGCATCAATTGCTGTATTCAAGATGATGTGGCAGTATACAGATGACAAAGTGGAGCCCCTCTGAGCTCTGCCTAAATATAGACTAGCTACAGCATCTTTCTTTAAAATGAAAGGAAAATAATGAAATGATTACCCTCCCTTAGAACTCTGGAAGCATCTGGGGACACATTGTGTGCAATTGCATGTCTTAATACTCTGTTTCAAGTAAACCATCAACGAATCCAGTCTCCATTGCCTGGCACAAGCACATGAAAACGTCCCACATTTTCATCTCCAACCCCATTTTGATCTCGGCACTATCAATCAATCCCACATAAGCCTACAGTCTCCACAACAATACCCACTACCCCCATCTTCTTTCCTTTTTGCTATATCTCCCCTTTCACCCTTGCAGTGCTTATATCCCATGTTTGTTGGGAAACAAGGATCGAGCAAAATTACCTCAGCGGCAGAATGGCAACGGTCTCGTTCTGTGTACAATTGCACTTTTTTGAGGTTGAACAGTTAAAGCAGTGTACATTTTGTCATTTCTCTGTTACAAAAGCATTAGGGAAGTACTATATGAATAAAGGGATCAACGTTAGAAGTATACCACTTCACTACTGAAAGTAATGGTCTAGGAGGTATAGTGATAGCACGGCAATATATGTATAATTTCAAAGAAACCCTTTGAGGTCACCTTGTGAAGAATCATGATCCATATAAGGGGAATATTACATGGCGAGAGCTGACTACTTCATTCACTTTATGTCTTACAGCCTCCGCATTACCCTGGACACATGTAGAAAACATTTTTAAACAACTAATGAATAATGAACTCACAATTTCTTATTTATTAATTAATGGGCAAACATGTCCGTCTAAAAATTCACATGTATACAGGAGGAATAAAAGATGAATATATCGTCCATTTCTTAAGGTTAAATAAGACAATGATGACATTTGTTGTTTTAATTCTTCTATTATCTAAGCAATAAGAAGAATTTTCTTTTCAAATGAACCATGATATTAGATCATACCCCACAGCCACTCATTGGTTGATTTTCCTGCATTTGGGGTCGCATAACACATTCCCTTTTCCCTATCAGCAAGAATTGCAGCTGTGCTTGCTTGCAGCCACTCCAAAACAAACTGTACCAACCTTAGGCTTTATCTGAAATTAAAAACAAAAATAAGACAAAATACAATACAATACTTCCTTACCATTTTAGCATTTGAGTGAAATGAAAATGCCATTGGCTGAATGTTCATTTGGGAGAAACGTAAACAGAAACAACACTCACAGAAAGTTAAGCAGCAGATAGCAACAGTTTCATGTACCAAGTGTAAACTGAGCCAAAGAGAAGTATAATTGTTCCTCGATTGATAATAGTCTACCAGTTGTATACAAAAAGTTCTTCCAAACATTCATACATATACATAGGTTGGCATGCACCATTATCTTCATATTATTATTCCAACAGTTATTCTCCACATTGCTTTGTCCATTATTTGCATCTCCATAATACGTGCATGAAATAGTGGCCAAGCCAGTGCTCTGCAGAACAGGAAAGAAAGAAAAAAAAATCCTAGTAAGCTTCCTCCAGAAGAATCGTCTCTGGTATTCAGTTCAGTTATGTTAGGTTAACATCTATGGCCGTGTCAGAAGAATTAGCATCAGTTTCTAACATCAGTCTGGCAATAACAATACAGTTTTTGGACAAAAATTCATCATTAGTTAGAAAAGTGTTAAAAGAAATAACAGATTCAGCAACAAGTCAAGAGGTAAATGTCTTCCAACAGAAAACGCAGTTTCTTCGCTGCAGGGTGCAGTACTAACGCAATCAAAGAAAGTAAAAACATACCCAACACATGCAATCATAAATTGCCAAGACAGAATATATATACTTCCACCAGGGCAGTTCATGTACATCAAAATTTCTGCATCCTCGTCAATCCGGGCAACCTGGGAATTGACTGGCTGCCCAAGGAAGATTATCCTATTCCTCATAAATATGGTGGAAAGGTCCAAAGCTAAAGCTGGAGTCATTACTACTCGCATTATAGGTCCTTATCTGTTTTTGCTTCTATTAAACCATTGCTATTCAACAACAATTCAATGTAAACAGATCTTGAAAAAAGGGAAGACCAGCTTGTTTTAACTAACAGAAAAAAATGTCACTATACATTTTTTAAACTAGGTAAGGTAGAGAACAATGATAGCCGAACTTCAAGAGTGCCCTAGACAACTACATATTTTTTACCTTTTTCGAGAGTTGAACCAACTTGAGCATTGAGGGTTTTTCCCAGACACACAACTCCAGGGCTCTCTGACGCTTGTCTTTGCTAACAGGCTCTACTTCAGCTAAAGGCCCATCCACTCTTGAAGTTACGCTATCAAAAAGGGAGAGCTAGAAAGTCAAAGTGGTGGTGAGGGGAGATGGCTCCATGGAACGAACACCAAGCACAAAAGTTCATGTTCACGTTCATTCTACAAAAAGTGCTACCAGAAAAAATTCAAGTACAAACAGCGAACTAAGAAATGCACCTAGCTAGCTAATGGAACTCAGAATCAGTGGTCTAAGCTTCTAACCTTAAACTGGAACCGAAGAGATTATTGTTGCCAATCTTCAGAGATAACCCAGAAGTTTTGCGAGATAATCCTGGATCAAAAGATGAGCGCAACTTCCCACTTCAGATGCATTGAAACGGATTCAAACTAAATAACGGCATGAGTTGATTGAAGAAAAAAGTTTTCTTATTAAAAGGAAGAGAAAAGAAACCGAATTCAAAGCAGTTTGTATAGTTTCAAGCAAACATCCAATATTACGCGAATCGGCTGCAACAAGTTGATTCATTCTAGCCCGTAAGGTTGAAACCAGACTAACTAACACCAAATAAACACACGGACTCGGCAACATAGAAACTATCGATTTCGTTGAATTTCTGCGGCGCGAACAAAGAAAAATGATTAAAAGTCAAACAGGGAATAGAAAATGCAGAAGCAAATGTACATACCTGTGACTGCGAGAGACCAATGAAGTGGAAGTGGTTCTGTTGAGAAACAAACTCGCAGAAGCTGAGATACATGATGCTGCCATGCCACTACCACGAGTTACAGAACCAATGTCAGAGGCTTCTGGCTGGGGGCTTATTGATGTGGTTGGATAGCAGAGATGGGTGGAAGAATTCGATTTGCAACTGCGCCGTGCTGCCGCGTCTGGGCCTTCCTCTTCTGGTAGTAGTCGTAGAGGTCCAATTTCCGAATCCAGTCAAAATTGGCTTTTAGTCTCACTGGTTTTTTCTTCTGTTTACTAGAAAAAACAAAAAGTTAAAGAACAAAATAAAAGATTGTGGAAAGTCGGGAATTGGGTACACCAATTCTGTTCATATTTATAGAAAAAAGTCCCATCTAAAATTAATTGATGTGGGCTTTAAACTTATGTATATAGATCAAATCACCAACTCATTATTTACATATTCAATCTAAAATCAATTAATAATGTAACGTAAAATTACATGAAGTTACTTTACTAATTCATTTGGAGAGGGTTAGTTAGAGTTTTAAAAAACTATCTAACAAGAGTAGGGTAAATTACATTTGTTAACACTAATCTTTAGCAAAAAGGACAAATAAACTAATAATTTTTTCACTAACATTATTTTTCAAGCTGAATTAGATCATCGCCACAACTTCATACATGCTGGATGCTGTTGCTGGACTTTTGCTGATGTGGCTATAATACGTGGACTTACATGTGGCAGATTTTTCTTAGATGGGAAACAGGTTGTAATGTGAGTGCCCAAAAGACTTAAAGGAAAGAATTTAGAAGGCCAATTAGGAAGTTTTACCAATTAGAATTTGAAGAAATTTCTCTATTGGAATTTTCACTGGACAATAAGCGAAACCACCGACCTTGTTTGGGCAAGCTTCAATTTGGAGGAGAATAGTGAGGAATTGGTGGGGGATTTTGGGAAATAGTCAATCAAGATGGTGATTTGGTCTATGATTGAGAGGGATATTGACTGAAGGGAAGGATACGCTAGTGACAAAGAAGTGAGATATTGATGGAGGCAGTGACGTTGTAGTGGGCGGTGGCGTCACAGGAAATGGGACAAATCGAGGGGAAGAAGATCATTGGCAAAGAATCGATGTTGATGGAGAAGATGGAGACGGAGGTGTAGGGCATGTGAGGATGGCGGCGAAGGATGGAAGCAGGGGATGGCTGTGGATGAGGGTTTGCAGGGCATGGCTTGAGCATTGAGAATGAGGGTTAGGGGTATGGCGACGAAGAAGTGGTGGCGATGGTGTGAGGTGTGTGAGGATGACGGCAGAGGATGGAAGCAAGGGATGGCTGCGGAGGAGGGTTGCGAGGGATGGCTCGAGTATTGAGGTTGATGAGTGGAAGGATTTAGAGTCTTGGACCCAAATATTGTTATTTTGAGTTTGGGAACCTATGTGTAACAATAAATATAGTTTAGGAGCACATGTTGTCATTTTCCGAGGATGATGTGATTTTTTTTATTTATAAACTCAACAAAATATTCTCAAAAAATGGAATATTCTCTCCATTAAACTAATAAGTGGCAAATTTGCTTATAAATAAAAAATAATAGTGTTATATTTCACTCAATCGTAAATGTTAGTGGATTATTTAACGGGTAAAATCCATCGGGGGTCACCTAGCTTATTTTTTTGTCCTAAACGGGTACCTTACCTTCAAATTGTACTACCGAGGTACCTTACCTTTTATCGCGTGTCCTATCTGTGTACTTTCCATTGATTTCATCGTTAAGACTCACGGAAATTGCTGATGTGGCATTAATTAATGCTACAATAAACGTAAAATAATAATTTTGGACCTTAAACTTTTCTAATAACTAATTCTAACCCTTAAATTTCCACCAAAATCATTTTAGCCATCGTTAACCTCTTCCTCTGTCGCCCACCATCCCAGCCGCCCTCGACCTCTACGTCGTCCTCCCCGTCCTCCGCAGATCCTGAAAAAGGTGAAATCTAGGGCATTAACGTTCTTTTTCGGATCCAAGTCAACAACGGGATCTTTGAGATCTGGGCCTTAGAAGTGATCTTAGAGATCCAACCGGAGCAATCGACGGAGATCCCAAGTCGCCGAGTCATCGACAGCTACCTGCTTTTTCTTGGAGAAGGATGGCAGCGGAAACGAGCTGGGTGCCGGAGAAACATAGAAACCCGACCCGGCATAAACGTTGGCCTTCTTTGTCATCGGCGTATTCGCATCCACGATCCGGATATCCGTTGGGACCATTTCGGGACCTAGACCCAAACGACCCATACCCATCACAATCAGACCACCGTCCTCCTTCGACAACTCGTTGTTCTTTGCCTTTCGATCCAACGACTCCCCACGCCTCAAAATCGTCACGTTCTCCATCACCAAGTTTTTCCTCGGGGATTTCAAATTGTCTGGGGACTGCGACCTCCCCGAAATCGATGACTCCGATTGAGACGACCCATACCGTTTCCTCTGCTCTGACCGCACAGGCTTCCGGTGACACCTTGCGTTGGAATAATGGGTGAATCTACCCGCAAAAATGGAAGCTCAAAAGTAAGCTCAGCTCCTTGTTACCCACGCTAATTATGACATGTTTACTTCGCGCACCAGTTAATCATATTTCTTGAATTTTTTTTTTGGTTAATTTTCAGCTAGACGATTGGGTTTTGTGCCGGATCTACAAGAAGAACTCGAGCTCGCAGAAGCCCGTGTTGGGAGTTTCGAACAAGGAACACAACTGGAGCGGTTCGCCGACTTCATCGTCGTCGCAGTTGGAAGACATGCTGGACTTGCCGGAGATCGAAGACCGTTGCTTTGATTTGCCGCGCATGAACTCGTTGAGAGCAATTTTGAACGAAGACAACAAGATGGGCTTCCAGAACAGTACTTTCGATTGGGCGAGTTTAGCGACGTTGAACTCGGTGCCGGAACTTGCGACAATTTGTGCGATGGTTAGATTTAGAATGTTAGGGTTTAGAATTATTGATAGAAAAAAATTAAAGGACCATAAGTGTTATTTTATTATTTATTTTAATGTTTTTAATGCCACATAAGCAATTTCCATTAGTTAAAACTCTGAAATTAACGGAAAGTAGTTAGACAGGACACGCAATAAGAGGTAAAGTACCTCGGTAGAACAATTTGAAGGTGAGGTACTCGTTTAGGACAAAAAAATAAGCTAGGTAACCCCTGGTGGATTTTACCTATTATTTAACTATAAAAAAATTATAATTTGTGATATATGCTAAGTTGAAAACACTAGTGGCTTATTTGTTCATTTTGTCACTAACATTTTAATTATACTTTTTTTTAAACCTAAGCCTTTATTTTGTTCATAGTACCTCCTTAATGTAGTTAAAATATTTCAGTTTGAACTTTTATTGGATGGAATCCGTTATCTTGAATGGAAAAACAACACATCAGCATATGATAGTAAGAGAAAAAACTTGTTTTAACCTCAAAAAAAATTTCTTTTACCAAAAAAACCCTAAAACTTTCAAATCTAACAAAAAAATCTCTCACATTTCTTCCTCACTTCCATCTCCGCCGGCCCAACCTTGTCTCGTCTGCCTCATCTCATTCAACCCATCGCTGATCACCATAGAGTACGCACACAGCGCTCCAGCGACTCCACCACCCACAACCTTGATCGCCCTCATTTCGTCTTCGCCATCATCCAGAACGGCACTGTCATCGTCGAAACCAATCTGCCATAGCTTGACGAGAAGTTCTACGCTACAAATCCAAAAAATAAACATGTCTGATCAACAAATTGAATAACGACATTTGGATTGTTCAACATTGCTTTTCCAGAGTTCTATCGACTACGGATACCAAGAAAAGAAAACAAAAAAGAAAAAAGTGAAAAACCACACTGATTCAAGTTTGATGATTAATTCCAAATTCATGGGAATAGGGATGGGGGTTGATTGGGCAAATACATATATCCAATGCAGATGAGGATATTGTGGGAATTGAGATTGGTGGCGGCGGCGAGGCCACCACCAATTACAATTACAAGTAGGGATAGGGATTGAGTTGGGGTGGCTGAGAATTGCAGGGAGGCATGGGGAGCAAAATGGCGGGATTTGGTAGGGAATGGAGGTAGACGGAAGGAGCGAGCTTCCTAGGGAACTATTAGAGATCCCAAAATTAGGAAATGGGCAGGAGCTCAGCAAATCAGGCAATAAGCCAGAAGTTCTGGCATAAAATACCAAGTAAAAACAAGGAGACGATAGAGGGAACGACACCGGAGACGAAGGAGGTGGGTTTCTTGGGGGCCTCCATTGCTGATCGGAGACGGAGGAGCCCAGCAGATCATGGCCCAAGCACCGACGTCGGAGACGGAGGAGGTGGGATACTTGGGGGCCTCCATGGCTGATCGGAGATTGAGGAACTCAGCAGATCATGGCCCAAGCATCGACGTCGAAGACAGAGGAGTTAGGTTTCTTGGGGGCCTCCATGGCCGATCGGAGACGGGGGAAATCGGAGAAGTGGCAATGGGCAAATGGTGTGTGGAAGGATAGAGAGAATTGAGGTTAAGACAGAAAATGAGAGATTTTCATAGGGTTGGGAGGATGGGATTTGGATTCGGAATCGAGGGAACGAAAATAATTTTACCAAATGGGGGCAGAAGGTTGAAGATGGTGGTTGGATAGTAAAATGAAAAAGTTTTAAAATTAATATGACAAAGGCAATGTTTTTAGGGATTAAAATGCACATTTTACCCTACAATGCTATGCATGTATTATTTTTCAATCAAAATAACAGGTTTCATCTAGAAAATAATTAAAACATAATATTTTAACCAACAAATAAAATGAAAGTTCAGGTTAGAACATAAACATAATTAAAAATATTGGGGTTAATGCATATGATTTACTCAATAAAAGTATTTAACTTTTAACTTTAATAGTTTAATCTCCATCATCAGTAAAGTTGCCCAAAACTCAAACACAAATTATAAAAGTTGTTCACTAACGATGACAATTTATAAATGCTGTGCTCTCGCCACAACCCATTGCAACATTCACCTTGTTAGTTTCATATAGATTTTGTGCTAGTGTGTTTTAAAATTCACTATCCTTTTAAATACTTGTGCTTGAATCAGCATTTGAACTCTGCTAAAACCATAAATGGCCCCCGCACACACACGATGTTTCTTATAGTTAAATTTTATATCCTAGATTTATTTAAAATGATTTTACGTTATCTTATGGTTGTTTAGAAGTAACTAAAAATGAAAAACAAAACATGTGACATCCTGTATGGATTATTTTTTAAAAGAAAAAATAATAAGGTTAAATTTTACAAATTACGCAATTGAAGTGAATCCAGCAAAGAAGCTTATATCTCATATTAAATTGACCGTAAACACGATAATTCATCATTTTGCTCACGTCCAAGGCTCATTTCAAGTAAATGCAGTAGTGAGAAATTGTTTGAGAAAGGCAATATCAATTTCAAATCCTGGCAACATCCAAAAGTGCTAGTAATACTTGAACAGCTCAAACCTTATCTTATTTGTTTTCAGTTCATGAAACGAACTGGGTTAGTTCAAAGCTTCGTCCTCAGCCAAAAGAATCAGATAATTGTTACTATAATTTTACGGCATTTAATTCAAAAAATTATTGTGCTTGTTTTTTGAGACACCAAATTACTTTATGCTTTATCTTGTTCTAATTTTCGGCTCTGATAAGGAGTGGGGCCAAAATCTTTAGGTCCTTAAAATTTAATAAATCATTTTTCACTGGATAAGTAAAAGGCTTAAATGTCTGAATGTTCCCCCAACTTTGCAGAATCAGATGAGTTAGTCCTCATTCTATGAATTAGTATGATTTGGTCCTCCAAGTACATAAGTTGGTCAATTGAGTCTGATAACTTTTATGAATTAGGACAATTAGGTCCAACTAAGGAAGAACGTAACGTTTTCCGTAAAAAAATCTAGCGTGAAAAATCAAAAGTAGAAATTTTCTCATCTGGACCTTCCCCTTTCTCGTCAAGAATGAGCAGAAAAGCAACACGCGATCGATCGAATGGGCATTCCCCTTTCTCGTCTAAATCATGATTCTCAGTCGGCCAATATCATTAAGTCCCAATTGGAAGGCGAGACAATGGGGAGTGTTAGGATTTTGCTTGATTCTTACGTTATCTTCTTAACAATAAAGTCTTACTTTCTAGGATAAGTCCTATTTTTTTTCTTAGTTATCAAAATGTCAACCGAATTAGTTGTAATTCTATTGTTTCTGTAAGGCTATAAAGCTAGCTATTCCATTCATAATAAATTGAATTTCCCTCAACCTTCTTATCTTACAAGTTATGACATTCTTTTAACAATTGGTATCAGAGCCACGCCATAGGGAGGCCTGATTGAGTGAGTAAAGAGCAGGAAGAAACCGCAGTTTTCTTTAAACAATGGCTGAGAGCAACAGCTTCGTACAATCGGTCATTCCGAAATTTGACGGCCACTATGATCACGGGGCAATGCTGATGGAAAATTTCCTGCACTCCAAACAATACTAGGATCTCATAGAGAATGGAGTCTTGGAGCTGGAGGAAAGTGTGGCGCCAACAGAAAAACAAAGCAAGATAATAGAAGAACAGAAACTAAAAGATCTCAAGGTAAAGAATTACCTCTTTCAGGCGATTGATTGAAACATCATGGAGACAATCTTGAATAGAGGCACAACCAAAGACATCTGGAATTCAATGAAACTCAAATACCAAGGATCAATGAGAGTAAAGCGTAAAGGCTAATATCACAAAAAACATATTAAGATCCATAGCCATAGCCATAAGTCAAACTACTATCACAAAAAAAAAAAATATTAAGATCCATAACTTCAAAATTTGATTATGTCGTGTGTTCTATTGAAGAATCCAATAATATGGATACGATGAATATTGACGAATTGCAAAGGAGTTTGCTTGTTCATGAGTAGTGAATGAATGGGCACGTGGAAGAAAAGCAAGCCCTCAAGGTTTCATATGAAGAAAAAGCTGGGAGAGGAAGAAAGCGTGGAATGACTCGAGGACGAAGAAGAAGAAGAGGTAGACAATCAGTCAACAAAGCTACTATCGAATGTTTTAGGTGCCACAAGCTAGGGCATTACCAATACGAATGCCTAGAATGGGAGAAAATGGTGAACTACGCTGGAGAAAATGAAGAAGAATTGCTACTCATGGCTGACATTGAATGCAACCAGAACAAAGAAGAAGGCGCATGGTTTCTTGACTCAGGCTATAGCACCCCTATGTGTGGAATCAAAGATTGGTTTTTTGAGCTGGATGAAAGGTTCATGCAAACAGTAAAGCTTGGAAATAGCATGAAAATGATGGTTGTAGGAAAAGGCAACATCCATTTGTATGTAAACGGATACACACTGGTAATCACTGAAGTCTCCTACATTCCTGAACTTACTAACAATCTTTTGAGCATAAGGCAACTCGAAGAAAAAGGATTGAGCATCCTAATTCAACAAGGATATGCAAAGTTTATCATCCTAGCAAGGAAGTAATCATGCAAACAAAAATGAGTACCAACTGAATGTTTATTCTATTTGCTTCCATGGAGTCGAAGACATCTACTTGCTTCCAGATTGAATCAGAAGGGGAAGCTCATCTCTGGTATCTACGATTAGGACACCTCAACTACAATGGGTTAAAAACTTTAGTCACTAAATGAATGGTAGATGGCCTGGCCGCTTTAAAAATGCTAGCAAAAATATGCATATACTGCCTGACTGGGAAACAACATCGAGACCCTATATCCAAAAGAAGCTTATGGAGAACAGCTCATCAACTAAAACTCGTGCATGTAGACATGTGGGCCTAATAAGCTAGCTTCTAACAGTAACAATAGGTATATCTTAAGTTTTATCAATGATCTTACACGTAAAACTTGGGTTTACTTATTGCATGAAAAGTCAGAAGCATTTGCCATATTTAAAACTTTCAAAGCAGGTGTTGAGAAGGAAGTAGAAACTTTCATTGCTTCCTTAAGAAATGACAAAGGTGGAGAGTTCACCTCAAATGATTTTGAAGCTTTTTGTACGGAGCAAGGAATAAACAAGCAATTAACGACAGCCTATACTCCCCAACAAAACGGTGTGGTCGAGAGGAAAAACAGGACCATCATGAACATGGTTCATTCCATGATGGCTGAAAAAAAAGGTTTTCAGAGAATTTTAGCCTGAAGCTACGAAGTGGAGTGTACACGTGCTTAACAGATGTCCCCACAGTAGCAGTACCAAATAAAACCCCAGAAAAAGCTTAAAACAACATAAGGCCTCTAGTAGAATATTTTCGTATCTTTGGATGTGTGGCCCATGCACATATTCCAAGTCAAAAGAGAAGTAAGCTCGATGATAAAAGTATGAAATGTATACTTCTAGGTGTAAGCAATGAGTCAAAGGCTTACAGGCTCTACGATCCAATGACCAAGAAAATAATAATTAGCAAGGACATAATTTTTTAAGAAGAGGAATCATGGAACTGGGACACAAGTGAAGAAAAAGGAACTCCCGTTGTCTTAGAGTGCGACGATGAGGAAGATCAGAACGATAATGGAGAAGCAGCTGAGGTTGATGCTAAAAGAAATAACAACACTAACTCATCAAGTGATGGTGATGCATCCTCACATGATTCCCCAGTTCGAGTTGAAGGGAGGGCACAAAAAGCTCTTGCCTGGATATCAAACTATGAAACTGGAGAATGACTTTTAGATGAAGAAGCACTATATATGATTCACGCCAAAGAAGATCCAGTCACATTTGAAGAGGCGGTTAAAGTTCAGAAGTTGATAGATGCTATGGATGCAGAGATAGCAGCAATAGAGAGAAACGGGACTTGAAAACTGGTGTCACTTCCAGTAGGAGTAAAACCTATCGAAGTTAAATGGATCTTTAAAACCAAACTCAATGAAAGGGGAAATATCAGTAAACACAAAGCCAGGCTGATGGCTAAGGGATATACGCAACAATATGGTGTCGATTATACAGAGGTATATGCTCCTGTCGCCAAATTCGGTACAATACATTTGATTCTTGCTTTTGTAGCCCAACGAAGCTGGAACGTGTTTCAATTAGACGTAAAAAGTGCATTCTTCCATGGCAAAATTCAAGAAGTTTATGTGGAACAAACATTGGGATATGAAAGAAAAGGTGAAGAAGACAAAGTATACGGGTTAAGGAAAACTCTGTATGGCCTGAAACAAGCCCCTAAGGCATGGTATAGAAAAATAAAAGCTCATTTCATCAAGGAAGGATTCGAGAAGTACAGCAGTGAGCATACGCTCTTCACAAAATCTAAAGGAGGTAAGCTCCTAATTGTAAGCTTTTACGTTGGTGACCTTATTTACACTGGCAACAATGATGACATGTGTGATGAATTTAAGAACTCAATGAAGCGTGAGTTTTACAAGGAAATGGAATGTGGGAAAAATGAGATATTTTCTAGGAGTGGAAGTTTTACAATGAGCAAATGAAATCTTCTTATGCCAAAGAAAATATGCTCAAGAGGTGTTAGCAAGGTTTGGCATGAACAACAGCAGCTCAGTACGAAATCCTATCATTCCAAGCATAAAGCTGGTAAAAGATGATACTAGAACTAAAGTGGATGTAACAATTTACAAGCAATTGGTTGGAAGCATTATGTATCTAACAGCAACACGGCCCGACTTAATGTATGGAGTGAGCTTGATCAGCAGGTTTATGTCATGTCCTATGGAGCTTCACTAGTCCACAGTAAAGAGAATATTGAGGTACTTAAAGGGTACAACCGATATTGGGATTCTCTACAAGAATAAGCAGGAACATGGAAATTTAATAGCATATACCGACAGTGACTTTGCTGGAGACTTGAACAATCGAATGAGTACTTCAAGGTTTATGTTCGTGTTTGGATCAGGAGTGGTATCATGGTCATCCAAAAAGCAACCTATTGTGACGTTATCCTCAACTGAAACCGAATATATTGCTGCTGCCTCATGCGCATGTCATTGTATCTGGTTGTGAAGGTTGCTTAGAAGACTTGGACATAAGAAAGATAGAAGCACTATAATTCAATGTGACAATAACTCAACAATAAAATTTTCAAGAAATTCTGTTTTTCATGGAAGAATTAAACACATTGACATTCGCTTTCATTTTCTTTGAGACTTAACATGAGATAGGGTGGTGGAACTGAGTTATTACAGCTCACAAGAACAAATTACAGACATCATGACAAACCCACTAAAGCTGGAACAATTTCTGAAGCTTCGCAACATGTTGGGGTTGGTTGAGGTTTCAAGTATAAACTATATGCACATTGCATTTAGTTTAAAAGAGGGAATGTTAGGATTTTGCTTGATTCTTACGTTATCTTCTCAACAATAAAGTCTTACTTTCTAGGATAAGTAGATAAACACCAATTTTATTTGTTTTCTTAGTTATCAAAATGTCAGCCAAATTAGTTGCAATTCTTTTGTTTCTCTAAGGCTATAAAGCCAGCTATTCTATTCGTAATAAAGTGAATTTCCCTCAACCTTCTTATCTTGCAAGTTATAACCTTCTTTTAATAGGGAGTGTTAGTTGGTTGTTGCCTCTAATCTACCGAGCTTCCATGACCCTGTGGAAAATCAAAAGCAGAAATTTTTTGACACATGGTGTAGGCACATGGATCAGATGCAATGGTTGATGAAGATAATTGTGTTTTATTCCTACCACATCATCCAAGAAGAAAAATTTGTGAACCTCCCTTCTTCCTTTTCATGAAAGGAATAGGTTAGTGCAGTGCTAACGCAGATCACTACAAGCCTTTGATTGCTTATCCTTTGGTGGTAGTCTCTCATGAGAAGGTTGCTCTTGTTCCCTGAAAGGGATTTGTCGGACAATTTTGCAAGGCTAGAGATTAAGTAGCGGTTAAACCTATTTTTTGTCCTCCCCAGTTGTTAGGATGCAATTCATGCACAAAATTCTTTTTATAGGAGAGTTTCATTTGCGTTGCATTGAAGTTTTGTCTGCATACGTTAATTTAGAGGATATTGATCTTTTTTTCAAAAAAAAAAAAAAGAAATTTTCTAACAATGGCCTGATGGAGCAAGACCTCGTTGCCATTGTTGGTAAGACTAATTCTTATTGTTCACTAAATTGTGCAGGATCACACACCATAAGGACAACAACATGCCAATTCTTGAATCTTGATGCACAGGCCATACAACTTCATGTCTGCCAGCAGTTGTAGCAACCCTTCGATTAGCGCCTCATTCTTGCCTCAACCACAAGCACTTTGCCCAGTTGGCTACAACCGGTCACAATGGGTATGGAGCTGGACACCAGGAGCTCTGTAAAGTTTGACAATTCTTTCTACAATAACTAAAGAGAGGATCGAGGAGTACTGGAATCAAATAAAAAATTGTGAATGGACTTCTCCATGACAAGGCTGGTCAAGAGGTACTTGGGGGCCGGTAGCTTGTCTAGTCTCAAGTTTAGTGATGAGTTTGTAAATTTGATGATTAGAATGAGTAATATCAAGGTCAAGATAGGAACAGAACGTGAAATCAACAGAAAATTTATCTCCTGCCAATTAATTTCATCTCCAAACTAGCCTTTTTTTATAGAAGCCATTATTCTCTTCCATGGTGCGACCCAATTCTCCTAATCCATGGAAGTTGAAAGACTCAAAGTGACCAACTCATTAAGTTAGAGGACCAAATGGAGGACTAACTCGTCTGATTCCTCAAAGTTGGAGGACCATTTAGGCACTTAAGCCTTACCATGGATATCATGCACATATGTCTAATTAGACATGGGGGTGATTTTACTATTTTTCCCCCAAAATTTTCTTCCCTAACTTGCTTTCTCTTTCTCATCCCCGCCGACTACCGCCACTCTTCATTCCAGACAGATTGCCAGCGATTGAATCGCATCGCCGTGGCCTTTTTCAGCTTAATCTCCAATCTCGTTCCGATAGAATCATGTCGCCGCCTCTTCAGCTCCGATCGAATCACGTCTTTTCAGCGTCGCCGCCTCTATGCTCCGATCAAATTGCATCGCTGCCTCTCCACTTCGATCGAATCGCATCGCCTCTTCAGTGTTAATGCCTCTCTACTCTGATCAAATCGTATCTCTTCAGCATCGCCGCCTCGCCGCTTCGATCGAATCGCGTTGGGGCCCCTTCATTCCGATTGAATCACATTGCCTCTTCACCATCGTCAGAGTTTTAAGGCGATGATGAGCCTGAAGTCCAACGACGCAACGGGCCAGGATCGGAGCGATCGGAGTAAAGGCAACGCTCCAACTCGATGACGACAACACCACGGCAACTATGCGATGAGCCAGGATCGGAGCGATCGGAGCAGAGGCAACACTGGGAGTAAATTGTCACTTTTTAGATATTTTGTCACTTTTTTTTTTAGACACACTTTAGACATTTTGTCACTTTTTTTTAGATACTTTTACACATTTATTAGATAATTTTTATTGTTTCAATTAGTTATTTTTTAAAAGAGTAAATTGTCTACGTATTGGTCAGACACTTCTAAATATTTCTTTAGACACTTTTACACATTCATTTAGACATTTTTTTTATTATTTCAATTAGTTATTTTTTTAAGAGAGCAAATTATCTACGTATTGATCAGACACTTCTAAATATTTTTTTAGACATTTTTTTGTATCCATTCAGACACTTTTCATTTTTTTGAACATAAAATATGACTATACTGCGAGATCATGATGTATGACAGTTCGGTGGCAGCATCAGCGCCGGCACCGGCACCGACACCGGAGGAGATAGCAGTAGCAAGCTAGGGTTTTTTTGTGGAGAAAAATATTTTAAATAAGGGTATTTTTATCAATTTTTTTAATGATTTATGCCTTATATATAGAAGATTAAGGGATGAGTTACTATGTCTAATTAGACATAGGTGTACAATAAAAGAACTACTTAAGCCTAAGTAAAATGATCACCGAAAGAAAGAGGGGAGATGGCAATCAGCAGGAGAAAGACAATTGATTCAGGAATCAAAACAATCGGACAAAAGAAGAAAACAAAAACAAAACACACAACTCACCAGCGTGCTTCTCTTTCTGCTATCTGATTGCTAGTACTAGTCCTTGTGTTTTTCTGTTTTTTTGGTTGAATTTTAAGTGGACAGAAACAGGCACCACAAAACAAAACCCCAGACAAGGATGATGAGCCTGTGCGTGTCGATTTCCACTAATTGCATTTGCACCACTCCTAAGGCTGCTTCTGCTTCGGCTGGTACCCATAACTTGTCTTCTCCTACACTAACGTCGCTCTCGCCCACTACCCCCAGCAGCTCCCCAGCATTCAGATCCCGCCCAACTCACCTGCGTCCTTCTCCTCTTGCCCTTTCCCGCATCTTTCCTCCCGCCTTTTCTGGTAACTTTTCTCCCCCCTGTCTGCTTTTCTCCTTTTTCTGGTATTACCCTTTTTTCTTTCTCCTTCTTCCGTCTGCCGTTGGACTGTTGAGCACGACTTCGTCCCTCCACGGCTCCATCCGTACAGTTCCTTCTCATATCCTGTCTGGGTTTCGTTTGGATTTTGTTGATTCAAGTGGTAGAGGGTTTTTGACTTATTGAGAGTTTTTTATATTATTATTAAGGATTTTATTCAGGTAAGTGAACAGGAGTTTAGAATCTCAAATTCGTAGTTGATGGCTGCTGGATTCATTTAATCTTTCTCTTTGAGAAACATTTCAGAGCGGCGATAGTTTATCACTCTATCTTTTGGGATTGGCGATAGTTTATCACTCTGTCTTTTGGGTTTCAAGAGTGACTCTGGATTTCATACATCATACTGTTGAAGCTTTTCGCAATTTGAGAACTCTCGAGTGATAGAGATTGCTGTGAAAAATTGGATACATCGTAGATATATGATACTGTCTGCAGATGTCATCTTGAATCTCATGAAACAGAAAGAAGTATTTTTTCTTGTTCAACATCAAATAGTTGATTCCATCGCTTTTATGCTTACCCATCTGATTGGAAACTGCTGCAGAGTTATTCTTTGTTCTCTTTTCGCAACACTTTCTGGCACTGTACCATTTTTCGTTATTCCTTATATCACTAAATGTTGAATTCGATCAGTTATAGGTGGAGATATGGATGCTAGGACAGCTCCAAGCTTGTATCCGTTGCATCGCTGCAAAACCATTCACCTGGTTAGCCTTATATCTGTTCTTGTTTCATGTATGATTCCCACTCCAATAACAGAGCTGCTATATACCTGTACTGTTTTGGTGGAGATTCAAGACTGTTCTCTTTATTGGCTTTTTCTTGAAAACCAAGGTTCGGCTCTTTTTAAACTTTACATCCAGGTGAGGCATGCACAGGGGATCCACAATGTAGAAGGTGATAAGAAATATGAAGCATACATGTCTCCTAAGTATTTTGATGCACAAGTGACTGAACTAGGCTGGCAACAGGCAAGAAGCAGTTGATTATCATTGTCTAGTTTAAGTGCAATGTCAGAATAATATTGCTCCCTGTTAATAAGTTGGTTCCAACTAAATGAGTTTTATCTGGTCAGTTACGTCAGTAATTTTCACAGGTTGATAATCTTCGTAGGCATGTCCATGCTTGTGGCCTTGCCAAGAGGATTGACTTGGTCATTACTTCTCCTTTGATGAGGTATCGATGGCCAATGTTACTTTTTATAAATGGTTAGCAATAGCTGTCTTGTTTTATGCTGCGCTTCTATTGAGTTCTGTTCCAAGTCACGGTTGGATATAATTTTTTGAGGTGGACTTGATCATGGTTTCAAGGAATTCTATGATTAAGGGAGTTGCTTTTCTTTACTTCTATCCTTAAGATTCTTTTATACTAGTAGTTTCTTCGTCTTTGTTTTTCTTTTGCATTTTTGCAAGAGAGTATGAGGATGCCTTTGCACTTTGCTTTCTCAGATCTTAAATCATGCATTGATGCATTTACTTCTCTGGTAAGCTTGAATACATAAATTTGTTGAATCTTGTAATTGGTGAGTTTCAGAACAAATATCAGGGCAGACAGCCTAGAGATGAGTTTGAATACATAGCTTGTTATGATAGTGCAGGCTTTATGTAATACTTCTAGGGTCTCATTTATAAACATGTCTCTTTCATTTTTGCTTGCTCATCTCATGTTCTGGGAAGCTTGCACCCATCTGCTGGGGCTAGTTTTTACAAGTTTGGGCCCTTTGGTTAGGGAGCTTTTTCATGTCATGATCATACATAAGACTTGAATGATTTTGAACCGTGACTTTATAGAAGTCTGTTTGGGAATGTTGAACAGCAAATAATTACAACACTACAGCTATGAACGTGGAGTTGGAATGAAAAGCAATGCAACTGCAGCCCGGAAACCATGTGGGTTGTTGGCAGAGGAATCATACTGCTGACGACAAACTGATCATTTGGGAATGTGATGTTTGATCATAGAAACATGACTTGTGAGCAATTAGTTGAATTAGGCAAGACTATGGAGAACAGAGGCCTAAAATTGAGGCATTCCCTGTGGAGCTTTTGTTTTTTGTTTTTTTCCCAGTTTCATTTTAATTACAAATCTAGCGTATTCTTTAGAAAGAAAGCAAGGAATATAGGTGGACATTTGTCAAAAAGAAACATACAGGTGGCATGCTGATAAAATAGCCTTGCAAACAGGGCAACCATGCTCCACTGGGGACTAGACTGTCTACCATCAGCAAGGCAGGCTTGTCCAGTGTAACTGAGTTGCTTGTATGCACATCAAAACATAGGCGAATATAGTGTGAACAACAAGAAAGCCATATCTATTTTCGTCCCTTGTTCGTTGACTTCAAGTAGTTACCTTTCCTCCATATTCGGAAGTTCTTTTCACTCCTACATTCTTATATAGAGGATCAGTGCTTCAGCTATAATGCATGAATAAATAGTTGAAGATATGAGTTAAGACGGTTGACAGATTGGTGTGGAAGTGCTCTGACTTATTATTTCATCCTTTTATTGCATCAATCAATGAGAGAAAAATCTCCTGAACATGTTGGAAGAGAAAGGAAGGACAACTCTTTGCGGGATACCTGTTATGATGATTTGAAAGAGTTGAGAGTTAAACTTTGCACTTTGGTTTTAGAAGGTTTTGAGTCTTTTGACTTTTTAGAGTTGGGTCATCACAACTGACGATTCAAATCAATGGTTTCAGAAATCATTTCAAGCAATTCACTTAAAAAATGAAGAAGAAGAATCAAGAAGTCTAGTTTGCTGTAATATTCTACAATTTTTTTTTACTCTTTTGGGAAATTGATGGTGTGCCGGACATGGTTTAATTGTTTGATGTTCACTGCAGTCAAATTATCTTGTAGGACTTTGCAAACAGCTGTTGGCGTATTTGGTGGTGAGGGTTACACGGATAGAATGGATGTAGTACCACTCATGGTTGCAAATGCAGGAAACAGTCGCCGTGCTGCAATTTCCAGTGTAGAGTGTCCACCTATTATTGCAGTGGAACAATGCCGAGAACATTTGGTGTGTTTAAACACGTCACTACTTTAATTATATCATCTAACTATAAGTGCAGACCACTTAGTCATGAGATAGGAGGTGAACAGAAGAACTATGCTCTTGGTTAGATTTTTATGTAATGTTCTCGTGCCAATTCAGTTTTTCTTCTCTCTCTCTCTCCGGCACACATCTGCATCTATGTAATGCAAAGTGTTAAGCAGTTTGACTTGCCTGAGTTAATTTTCAAGTTTATGGTTTTGCAGGGAGTTCACCCTTGTGACAGAAGGAGAAGTATCAGTGAATATCAGTTCCTTTTTCCTTCTGTTGATTTCTCATTGGTAAGTCATCAGATATGATTTTTTTTCTTTTGCTGAACCCAAGACTCCTTTTTCTTATTCTGTAAACTTCCAGATTGTGTTGACACAGAACTGGCACAATTTTGTCTTCTTATAGGTGAATGACTATTGAATTCCCATTTCAGATAGAAACTGACGAGGACACACTATGGAAAGCTGATATTAGGGAGACAAAAGAAGAACTTGAAGCAAGGGGATCGAAGTTCTTTAATTGGTGAGTTCCTTTTCCTTTCCTTGACAGGGTACTTTCCTTTAAACATAGGTCTGTGAATGTTCACAGCAAGATGTAGCCTCAAAATCACAATATCCAGGAACCACTAAGAACTTTGAGGGAGAAAAACGTTGAACTTCTCTTTTGGAGGTATGAATGCAGATCTTCATTTGGTGGTAGAAGTACACTTGCCATTAGGCCACTGTCCAATGCTGAAGTTTATTTCAAGGCAAGACCACGTCTTTTGAGGGTGGTGGTTAGCATAAATCCAAGCTCTATTGCAACTTAAGTTTCTAATAACAATATGCATGTAATATTGCTGACAACCACTTAATTGACTTCAGAGCTGATTCAGCTGAAGCTGGAAACCATACTAAATCATCTCCTTTTGCATTGGCTTTCTCATCTACTCCTGATTCATCTTTTTTAAGATCAAACATCTATGTCTCAGACACTAGTTCTTATGTAGTCCGTATAATTTTTATGGTGAATTCAATTTATCTTTTAATTGTAAGGGTGCTTATAGTTTTTTCTTTTCAGACAAAACAGGGCTTCAAGTCCATCTAGATGTGGCATTATATAAGCTTTTTGGGACTCTCAATCATTTGTAAGTTCAACTTTGCAGGTTGTGGACACGGAAAGAGAAGGAGATAGCAATTGTTACTCATAGTGGGTTCTTGTTTCATACCTTAAACAGTTTAGCCAATGGTTATCTCCCAGAGATGAGGAAAGAAATATGCAAACAGTAAGCATTTTGAGAGATCCTTCTTTTGGTTGTTGATGTCAATACTAAATCGCCATTGTCTGTACGGACTATTTGTTCGAACTTCAGATTTATTACCTACATTTAGCAGAATCATAACTATTTCAAACTTTACACACAGCTTTGCAAACTGTGAGCTGCGCTCCATGGTCATTGTTGACAAAAGGTGAGCATATGCATGAGGGTGTGCACGTGTCCACATTGACACAAACCCAAAGTAGTTAGTTTATACTGGCTTTGCGTGGTTATCCTGAGCGTTGATGCTTACTGACATAATCTTTTTCCAGTATGATAGGATCAGACACCAGCATAACCAACTACCCAGGAAAAATACCACGTGGATTGGATAAACCCAGTGATTCGTTGGATAACAGGGCTGAGAATGGAGAAGTTGCTGCTGATTCATTTACATGAAACTTGCTTGAATCTGGTCATGATTTAGCATTCTGTTGTTGCTAAAGTTCCTCCGCTCAAACCCTTTGCCCCAAAAGTAAATCATGGAGTATTTGTTTTTGTATTAGGTGGTGTTAGAATGTGGTGGCTTGAACTGACCATAATGGAAGGTACAAAAAGTGAAAGTTTATACTAATAATTACAGTATTTACTAAACTGATTCTACCCTGGGTTTGAGGTCAAAGCGTCTTCTCATGTTTGTATCAAGAAAGAAGTCCTTTTGTCGACTGAACATGTGAAGAAAAGCAGCAGCCAGCAGGCCCGCTAACATTACAGAGCCTCTTATTTCAGATTCATCTGTTCTCGTCGTTAAGCGGGTACATTACAGAATCTATTTCTCATCTTCTTCCCCACTGTTCTAGCTTAGCTAGTTCACAGTTTGCGTAGGAACACACTCCGGTTAGTCACTGTCCAAAGGGCAAATGATTCCTCCCTTGATTCGATGGCATTCTGCAGCATGCTTAGAATCAAGGTAACTTTAAACACATGATTACTTGGTTCATCCTCTCTACAGTTGTTATATTATGGAGCATTTGGCTGTTAAAGCAAGCTTATGTTCATAATTTGTCCGGATCCTACAAACATCCTCTGTCAGCAAGTTTAAGAGCTCCGCCTGTTAAAGCAAGCTTATGTTAATAATCTGACAAAGTGTCAGTCATCTTGATGGCATTTTCCTAAAGCCTCTGACCAACGCTCGTGGGCTCAATGGAGATGGCAGGCCATTGGCCGAGCTCAGTTATTATTGATGGAGCCTTTGGGCGTAACACACGAAACAGGGAGGTTATAGTATGGTGGCATGGTTGGCAGCACTTGACTGGGAAGTGTCTATTAAGGTAGATTACATCACAGGGCTCTATTTTTGTTGATAGTTCCCTCTCACGACAGAGCTATAAATGAATTTAATCCTATGCTTTATTAAAGGGAAAAAGAGAGAGAGAGCGAGAGATGCCCGAGGTGACCCCCCTCTATGCTAGTAGATGCCCCCTACATCCCGTTTTGTTTAATATATTTGGTGAGGTGGTATTTATTTTCAATTATCCTCTTATGAAATGCAGTGACTAAGCTATCATTTTAAACTTTAATACTTACTTAGAAATTTTATTGATATTTTGGGATCTTTCCAACTATTTGAAAAATATAAGGATCAAAATGAAAGTATCCAAAATGCTCACAGACCAAACTGAAATGTTTTTTTTTTAAAAAAAATTCTTGGAGTAACTTCTAATTTTAAGGTGAAAGTTAAAATGATGGCAATATGGTAAATAAATTGTACTGTTTTTTTTTTTAAATAGAAATATTATAAAAGTTTTGGGACTTCCCAAAATAATCACATTATATCATTTTCCGAGGGAGGGGGGGAGTATGTTGCGTTGTGCTCTTTATTTCCCAAAAACCAAAAAAATTAAAAAATAAAAAGGAAAAGACTAATGGTATCATAAAGAGACAGCGAAAACAGAAACATTACCCAAGTCCCATGGCATAATAATTATGTGACAATCACGTCGAGCGCGATTGCATTTTAGACAACCGAATATATATATATATGCGCGCGTGCCATTGTTACTTCAACTTTGGCAATTTCATCCCTTAAATTTGTCTCAGCATGACTTACTTATTCAACTTTTCAAAGTTAAGCAAGTTAGTTACTTAGCTATCAGGAAAAATTACAACCGTAATTTAAATAATTAAATATAGTTAATTTAAAAGATAATTCAAGAAAATTATATGTAATAATTTTAAAAAGTTATATATTATCAAATAATTTAAGTTTATTTATTTATTAGATAATCTATTTATAAAGTGAAAAATATCTATTTTATGTACTTCACTTTTACTTAGGTCATTTTTTTAATATATTTCTCACTTTTTAAAAAAAATAAAATATCCCCCATCTCGCTAGAGGTTTATGATTTTGCCATTTTTGTAAAGAGGTTATTTTATTGAAGACCTAATAGTGCAATGAATAATTTTGGTAAAAAAAATCAACAATATGACTTGATTGTAAACACAATTATTCCTTTTAAATAAATATAATTTGGTGCTAAAATTATTTAGGTAAAATTTTTATCAAGCTACAGATATTTACAAGAATATTTCTTTCTTACTAAATGTTGTTAACTTGTCACTATATAATTTAAAGCCTAATCTCCTATATTTACAATTACAAATACTCTCTTGACCTTAATTTAAATGAAACGTCTAGTTTTACACGCATCCAAAGGCAATTCAAAAAGTGTCCTCCAATTATTAAGTTTACCATTGTATTTGCCACCCAGCCTTAGCTGCCGACCACTTTGCTTCCTTCCCTGAGCTCCCGAACATCATCACCTTGCCTTGTCTCCATCACGTCGATCGCGTTAATCTGTAACTGTTCATTATGTCCATTGTGTTGATCTCCATCTGACCATCTGTTATGTCAATCGCGTTGATCTCAAATTGTTCATTGTGTTGACTCTGTCCTTCGTCACGTCGATCGCATTGATCTCCATCCACTTTGTTTGTCGATCTCCGTCTGCTTTGTTGGTCAACCTCAATCGTTTGTCCGCTTTATCCGTTCACATCAATTGCCTTACCTACCGACCACCTTGATCGTCCATTCGCTTCAATCTCCGTCTCCAATTGTCCATCGCATCAATCTCCGTCCACCTTAATCAGGGCTTGGAACGATGAAATCGATCAAAGTTGTTGTTTTGTCAAGCTTCTGATTTTGGGAACTCAAATTGTTAGGGATTTTGACTGAAAAAATCTAAGTTTAGGGTAAACTGGTAAATTTTTTATTTAAAATTTTTCTAAATAGAAATGTTTCAACCTTTTTGGGACAGCAAAAAATGGAAAACGTTTCATCTAAATTAAGACGAAGAGAGTAACATTTATTAGAAGAAGATTATATTTTTTCCCTTATAATTGTAGTTTTAAATTTGAATTATATAATCAAATGGTTTCAATTTTATTTTCAAATTAACAATGATGAATTGCCACATCATTGATTTTTTTATAAAAAAATAAAACTGTAAAATAACAAAAAAAATTCTTTAATGCTCAACAAATCCCTTGTCATTCATATATACCACTTTAGTTGTTGCTTCTTTTACTATACTATTAGTTTTTGTTTGCCGACCAGGATTGGTAGCCCATGATTTTAAAAATTTCATGTCTCATTTCCTTCCTTTAGCCTTTCTTTCTTGTTATTTGCTCTTGTTGCCCTTGCGTTTTGGGCGTAATTGCCATTGGTAGCTGGGTTAATATTATTCGAGTCCCATGTGAAGTTTGGTTTTAAAGTGCAATGGATCTTAAACCAATTTGATGCCATCAGCCACATCATTGCTAGTCTCCCTTGTCCGCTCTTAATGTATTTTCCATTCGACTGAGGAGGGAGTAGATTCACCTAAAGCCTCCTTGGTTGGGTCATTGGTTGACATTTGGTAGAAAACCAACAAGTTCTTGCAATTTGCAGCATGATATTGCTCGACTTGTGCAAGTGATTCAACATTTAGGCCTCAAGCCCGATGGAAAAAACTTTAGATTTTGAATTTGAACGCAAATGTTTGATGTGGAAACTATATAACATCAAAACTACCTTCATTTTGTAATAAAATCTATAAATTACTATTATTTGAAAAAAAATTATCACATTCAAAATGACTGATGAATCAAAGATAATTAATTAAGAAAATGAAAGCCAAATTTCTTAAGAATGTTTATATTTTAATTTGAAAAAAAAAAAGAATCATGGACTAATTAATTTGTTTGGATATACAAAGTTCTAGTTTAGAAAAAAATTGATTTTCAATTTAAAAAAAATTATGAGTTAAAAAAGGGGTTGTTTGTTTATGGGTTGTTGGCCTTTTGGGAAGATGATATGAAGAAACAATCATTTTGTAAGAAAAATAAATGATCTAAGTGAAAGTAAATTGAGTAAAAAGATTGAATTGTTATTTTTTTAAATAGATGGATTAAAATTAGAATTTCTAAAAAAAACTCAAAACATACATCATTATATATTTTAAAACTTTATTTAAATTACCATATAATTTATTTTTTGAACCTAATTTAATTATTTAAATAATTTAATTAATTAAATATCCTAACTAAATTTTTAATGCATAAGCTGGCTGTGAGTGAGATGTTTTTGCTGGAACAAGAAAAGTTAGTACTGGGTGTGTAATTTTTCTGGTAGCTGAGGAACTAATTCACTCAATTTTAAAAACTTAAAGGGTAAGTTATATTAAATTAAACTTTAAGGACTAAGATTAACTCATTTGAGCCAACAAAATTCAGGGATCAGTCGTTCATCTTGGCCATAAATATATGATCTCAAGAATAATGACAAACGTATTTATTTGTTTCTTTAAAAAATGACAATGTAATGTTATTATTTGCAGTAATTTTAGTAAGTAAAATTTGAGAATAATATGTCTCGTCAGCATGTTTAATTTTCCATAATCGTCAAGTCCCTTACCAATTTTCTGTGTATCACTATCCTTTGTATCATTTTAGATATCATGTCTCAAGATAAACATAACATAAAAATGTAACTTTTTGTCTTGCTTCCCTAATTTGATCGGTAAGAGGACATGACTTCGACAGCTCTCATCCTGCTTCAGCCTCCCCTCTCTCTCGCTTTCTTTAAAAACCTTTTGTAGCTAGTACCTAGTTGTGTGTGTGCACGAAGCTATTTGTGTCCTCTTCAGATCAACAAAGTGGTTTTTTTGTTCCTGAATATAGGCGAATTTCTGTCAAATTAGCATTTATTCTAGGAAGCTTCAAAATCTACTTTAAAATCTATATTTTTTAAATACCAATAGAAAAATATATTATCTTACATACACACAATATGAAAAAAAATTTCATAAATTAAATTATCTACTAATTATTAAAAAATATTGTACAATTTAATTTATTATAAAAATTAGTAAATGGTATAAATTATGATTAAAAATTAATAATAAATAAGAAAAAATATGAAGAATAAGGAATATAAAATTTAAATAGAATTCATGAGTTACTAGCATAGTCAATCCTATATATTATGCGGCAGGATTAAATAATCCTAAGCTGGGTGCAGTAACAGAAACTTTTGAGAGTTGAGAAACATGATGTGATTAGAATATAAGAATCAGATGCCTTGGGCGCGCCGTTTCGCGCTCCTTTTACACACTAAGCACGCGGTCCCGCTTGCGTTGCCCCCCTCGGTAGCGCAAATCCATCGCATTTTCCTCCTCTTTTCATTTTTGGAGAAAAAAAACTGAAAAAAGAAGTTTTCCTCACGTTGCTGGTGCTATTACTATTACTGCTAACTTTTAAAACCCGTGAGGCTGCTGCTTTTCGTTCTACAGGAAACTACAGTGTCCTTATCATTTTGCCCCTTTGGGTTCTAGTCCTCGAGCATTAGTTGCGTTTCTTTATTTTTTGTTTTTGATGTGATTGCTTCTTTTGAAAATTTGATTAAATTTTTGTAAGGAAGTAGCTTTTTTGAAGGCCTATCTCGCTATTATCCCACTGTCATTTTGTTTCAAGTTGGTCAAACATGTTTCCAGTTCCTGCATTATTTTTATTTCCCATATTAGACCCTGAGCTTGATCAATTTTACATTTTGGTCCCTAAACTTAATAATTACTTAATTATAATGATTCACCATAGTTTGTTTATCTTTTTAGTAAAATAGAGCTTTTTTCTTAATTTTTATTAATTTAATTATTAAACTATTAATATCTAAAGTTTTACATTTTCTTTCTTGGTTCCCAAATTATTTTTGTTTTTTTTCTTCATTATTGTTTTCTCATACCAAACTTTAGTCACTATGATTTATCCTCTTTGTATAATTTTGGTTGATTCTCCTTTAGTCAATTTATTTCTTTTTTTTTCTTTTTACCTTTACTACGTTAATAATTAAACCATTCATTAATTAACATAAGTTAAACACAATGTTGTATTCTTTTTTTTTTATGATGGATTATTTTTTAAAGTAAAACATTGGTTATCATGGTTTGTTTTTTTTTTTTGGGTAAAATAGAGCTTTTTTATTAATTTTTATTAAGTCAATTGTTAAACCCTTAATACATTAAGTTTTTACATTTTCTTTCTTTGTCACCAAACTATTTTTTTTGTTTTTTTTCATTATTATTTTCTCAAACAAAAATTCAGTCATTATGGTTTGTCCATTTTTTGTATGATTTTCGGTTGATTCTGCTTTAGTTAATTTATTCTTTTCTTTTCTTTTTACCTTTACTATGTTAATGGTTAAATCATTCATTGATTAACATAAATTAAACATAATTTTGTATTTCGATCATATTTTTTCATTATTAATAATTAATTCCTTCATATATTTGATTCTTTCCATAAATTAATTTATTCTTTTCACAAGTTTATGTTATGATCATGTACCTTTCATATATGCAATTAAACTATTCATATCAGATGTCTATATAAGTTATGCATATTGAATATTATGTGAATTGCCTAACAAATTAGTTGCCCATGCAACTACTGTGATTCCCCTTATTTTGCATCTCTCTTATGTTTTCTAAATGTTAATACAAGCACTGAATCAAAATGAAATCAAAATGAATGTGTTCCTTAATTACACCTCACCTCATTATGTGACTGCCGTGATGATCAAACCATTTTGTACCTTAAATTACTAAATATGGAACAAATTTTACTATTCAATGAACAATAAACTTTTTTTTTCTTTTTACCTTTACTACGTTAATAATTAAACCATTCATTAATTAACATAAGTTAAACACAATGTTGTATTCTTTTTTTTTTATGATGGATTATTTTTTAAAGTAAAACATTGGTTATCATGGTTTGTTTTTTTTTTTTGGGTAAAATAGAGCTTTTTTATTAATTTTTATTAAGTCAATTGTTAAACCCTTAATACATTAAGTTTTTACATTTTCTTTCTTTGTCACCAAACTATTTTTTTTGTTTTTTTTCATTATTATTTTCTCAAACAAAAATTCAGTCATTATGGTTTGTCCATTTTTTGTATGATTTTCGGTTGATTCTGCTTTAGTTAATTTATTCTTTTCTTTTCTTTTTACCTTTACTATGTTAATGGTTAAATCATTCATTGATTAACATAAATTAAACATAATTTTGTATTTCGATCATATTTTTTCATTATTAATAATTAATTCCTTCATATATTTGATTCTTTCCATAAATTAATTTATTCTTTTCACAAGTTTATGTTATGATCATGTACCTTTCATATATGCAATTAAACTATTCATATCAGATGTCTATATAAGTTATGCATATTGAATATTATGTGAATTGCCTAACAAATTAGTTGCCCATGCAACTACTGTGATTCCCCTTATTTTGCATCTCTCTTATGTTTTCTAAATGTTAATACAAGCACTGAATCAAAATGAAATCAAAATGAATGTGTTCCTTAATTACACCTCACCTCATTATGTGACTGCCGTGATGATCAAACCATTTTGTACCTTAAATTACTAAATATGGAACAAATTTTACTATTCAATGAACAATAAACTTTTTTGCCATTTATCATTCTGCTTCTTTTTTTTTTCTTTTTTTGCATTTAAATCAATGGTCAAAACCTCTTTCAAGTCCCTTAAGATTTCATTTGTTCTCTTTTATAACCTATATTTTTTTACATGACATATTACACTATATTTCTAAACACCAACACTCAATCACTGTTCATGAATAGTGTAGAGAGTGGGTGTAATGTTCATGAATAGTACAACATCTTTTTTTTCCCCATTTTGTTGTAATGTGATTAACTCTTTTTTAAGTTTGATCTCCTTTTCATGAAGTGATTGCATCTTGAGGGCCTATGTTATAATTTTTCCAATTTCACCTTATTTCACTTTTGAATATGGTGAAAATGCATTTAAGTCCCTTAAATTTCATCCTTTCCCATTTTAGTCATTAAGTTCAACTTGCATTGCATTTTTGTCCCACAAACTTAATAACTACTTACTTAGATTCTTTTTCTTTGTTCTATGGGTCCCCAAACTTTTTTTGTTACTTTTTTTATATATTACACTCTAAAATAAAACATTGGTCACCACTTCCTCTATTAGTTACTAAACATTTTGGCCAATTTATTAAGTCAATGATTTATATAGCTAATTGATTAAAATAAATTAAATTTCATTTTTGTGTTTCGGTCATATTTTTTCACTATTGATAATTGAATTTTGTAATATGAGTTATTCAATTTAAACATTTATGGTTTAATAAAGTAATTTGGTCAATAATGCCTAAAATTGAATGTAAATTTTTCTAAATAAACTTTTCATCTATATTAAAATTGAAATTTAAATTGATAAGAGATAAATTTTCTTAGTGAATTATTCTTTAATGAAAAAAAATATATATCCATCATTTCAAAGAATGTACAATATTATATTTCACAGTTTTATGTTTTGATCATAACTGATCGTTTTAATGATAAGAACATAACATGAAAAAACTTAACTCAAAATTAAGATAAAATAAAATTTTAATTAATGAACATAAATTTATGACTTAGAATTTTAAGTTATTATTATTGATATTTATTTTAATGATAAATTTATAAAAAAAAAACCTGCTACAACGTGTGGGTAAAAAATAACCTCATGTTATATTGAAAACTACAAAGGACAGTTTTGTCCTTCCAGTTTAAGAGGACATAAATAAAAAGGGTTAATTACATAAGTGGTCCCCAAACTTATACAACTTACATGAGTTAGCCTATGACTTAGAACTTATTAAATTCAACTTCATAAACTTTGCAAAACTCATGAGTTAATCCATAAACTTATATAGGTTTATGGAAAACTCATGAATGGCGCTCATTATCTCTTTTAATTTTGTAGAAAAGGCCCTCTTATTCAAAATATTATCCAAATACATCATCTCTTTTGCCAAATTGAAGAGGAAAAGAGGGAGGAGGCGCAACATACTTATGTTCTTCAATTATGAAATCCAAGCTAAAATAATTAAACAAAACGTAAGAAAAATATAAAATGAATAATACAAATTCAAAACCAATGACCTAAATTTGATCAATTTTAGAAGGTAGTTTTTTGGTTGTGTGAGGAAACTACAGAATAGTTTCATCTTCACTTCTATTCATCAACTTGGAAAAAATTCCAATTTTATGCTCCCCTCGAGACCCACAATCTCAAAGCCCATAAAACTTGATTAACTTGGATTTTGAATAAAGAATTTATCAATTTCATTTGAAATCTGTGTATGGGTGTGAACATATGCTTATTTTACGTCTCCTTCATCTCATCCTCTTTAGTTCGAGTTATGGGTGGCATGGGCAAGGAAAATGGGGCTGGGCTTTGAATGGGATGAAATCATCAACCTTAAGGTAGTGGTGAGGAGTTTTAAGGTGGCAAGAATGACAACTGTACCATAGGACATGGTGGAATTCATCGAAATAAGGTGTTTGCAATTTAGCTTGCTTTAGTTAGTGGGACATCTCAGGAGGAAGTGCAGTGATGTCAATGAGTAATTAAAGGCAGTGAATGTGTTTGTCGTCAATCAACAAAAGAGAATCAACAATGTTATATTTGACTTAAGGAATAAGATAATGTATTTGGATGTTTTTTAACTAAGAGGGCTTCTTCTAACAAAGTAAAATTAATACTGGGGGATTTTGTGATTTGACATTAATAGAGTTTAAGTTAATAGACCAACTTATAACGTTTTCTAAAGTTTAGAGACTTGTATTAACTAAGTTTTGAGTTATGGACTCATGCGAGTTGGATAAGTCAGGGGACCATTTGTATAGTCAAGCCAGAATAAAAAAGACAATGGAGCAAAAAATTAAGAAGAGATGAAAAGGTCCCTTTTGGCAATTGCTTGCAAGTAGTAATTGTTGGGGAGTGGTGATTGTGCCATGAAATTGTTTTTCAGCTTCCAATCTTCTTTTCCCGCTCGGGCAATTAATGTTAGGTCTAAAACCACTTTTGATCCCTAACTATGCTATAATAGATATTTGGATTATTAACTAGGAAATGATGCAAGGTGCATAATATATCGATATGAACATCAAGAGTTGTCCCAAAAAAAAAATCGCTTGTTGCTGTTACCCTTATTTCGTTTCCTTCTTCTCCTTTCCATAACAAGAGCTTGGAGTGAAAAGATACAAGGGCTTTATGGGGACTGGTCAAAAATCCATAATAGAGTATGACCCCAACGACCGAATTGCTTAGCTTAATGCATAAGTATACTAGAACATATGCATAAGATCTAAAAAAAAAACATAAAATTTGAAAATCATTTCATCAACCCTCCCATTGTTGTAGTTGTATTTTATTTCCATTTTTCTATTATTCTATGATAATATTATATTATTCTATGGTAATTTTTTAACTTTTCATATATAAAAATAGAAATAAATATACTAGAAATAACATTTATTATGTTAATGACACTAAATTAAAGGATATTAAAAGAAGTGATATTTTGAGGTTCCCTATAAAATGAAGCGTGGAATGAAGTCACTACAAAAAAGTTCCAGAGGTTACAAAGGAAACTTCACATTCATATTGATCATAGGTTGAGAACCGGAATTGAACTCTAGAAGATCTAATCTCTCATTGTTCCTCAGTAGCTCAATAGTCTAAAACCACTTTTGATCCCTAACTGTGCTGCAATAGATATTTGGATTCTCAATTAGGAAATGATGCAGCTTGTCCCCTTAATTTAATGAACGGTATACTTTGTTCTTTTGATTTAGTAAGACTCGCAAATAATAGCAGTTTAAGTTTTTTTTTCATTATCAAGTAATAATTTTAATAATTAAATTATGTTTCTGATGTCTAGCTAAGATTGTGGGGCTATAGATGGGGAAATTAGTAAAGAGACCTATAGTCAAAGGTGAAGGTATAAGTCCTAGAGTTGTGTATCCCGGGAAAATCCTTTAATACTTAAGTTAATATTTGGTTGAGTTGAAACGAGTGAAAGGTACCTAGAGTTTTCCACTAAGCCCTTGGAATAGGCATGATTCATTGTCGTTCTAGTTAGGAGTTTCCTTTAAGATGGATTGCAATCCCATGTGTCGAGGAATAGTGAGAATTTAGTTTCCTAATTGGACTTCATCTTTTAATTGCAGATTTGGCCCTTTATGCCATATAACCATGAACTTGACTTCATCATTTACTGTTGACACATATTTTAGAAAATAAATAAATCAGCGAATATCATTGCTTGCTGGTCTTAGTAAATGAATGGGGCAAAGCACATCATTTGCCGAGTAGGTAAAGTATCTAGTATGAGTTAATTCAAAGAGCAAAACTATCGTTAAACCTTAATGTTACTAATGTTCTTTTGGTACATATAATAAAGGCAAGCCTGCCAAATCGAGTGGAGATTTTTTTTTTTTAAATGGCAATGAAAGATTTTATTAAAAAAAAGAATAAAATAAAAAACATAAGTATAATTTTAGTGGTAAAGATGATGAAACAAACTCTCCAAAACTTAGAGAACCCTACTCCAATATAAGTTTACAAAAGTAAAATATCCCAAAAAACGAAAAAAAAAACTTTGGCTCAGAATCCTAGAATTGAATCATAAGGGCTAAATGAGGTGTTCCTTGTTCTAGTTATATATATTGGCATCACTATATAGTTGGAAAATTATACAGGTAGAAATTTTTTACCATATGAATATAAGATTACACATGGACTGCTATATGGAAAACCTTGTACGTAATTCCACTTAAATTTTAGCAATTGCTATATAGTAATATACCTTAAGATAAATTTATACGTATAACAAGATACGGAAATATTTGGCACCTCCATCATTTTCCCTTGCTTGTAGTCCAATCCCAGTCAGCAGGTCGCTCTCTTATCCTTCCCTCTCAATCGATGCCTTCCTGCTCCTCATTTTCTCTTTCCAATTATGCATTTATTTATACTCCTAGAGTATAGAATTTTGACTAGTAGACTCATTAGGGGAAAAGGCACCATTGGTCTTAAATATTTAGGTGCCATTACAAATCGGTCTGTCCTTAATTTTATTTTATTATAAATTAATCTCAGATTTTTTATAACTTGCATATTGGTTTCTAACTCTTAATAAGACTGATTTTTTACATAAATCTAATTTATAGGGATAAAAAATTGATAGTTTAAATGGTCAATTAACTATCAATAAATTATGTCTTAATTTAAATTTATTTGAAGACAGTTATAGAATATATTAAATTCACTAACTCTAATACATGTAATTGTTTGACATCATCTTTTTAAAATTTTAATTTAAATCATTTGGTAATTATTTTCCTATAAATTTAATATCTAATAATTTTTTTAAAGTTAACAAATCATTTAAATTATTAAGTTATTCTCTTTGTAAATCTGGATTTTTTGTATGAACTAAGACTTGCATAGGATTAAGACTAATATGTAACGATGCTAAAGGTTTAGGATCAATTGGCAAAACAATGGAGGTTAGGAATTTGCAATGATATTAAAGGTTTAGGACTAATGATGTAATTTACCCATTTTCATTATCTCGTGCTCACTGTCAGAAGAAATAGAGTATATGCATTCGTCGCCTAAAACATAAAATAATTAAGCCTTATTTTGTCCATCAGTAGTGTATCTGCAATAATTAGCAGGACTTCTTCTTCTTGTTGTTCTTAGTGCATATACGTGAACTTATTTGATCATGAAAAAGAAAAAAAAATACTTTAGGCCAACCTCTTCCCGACCCCAAGCATTGCCGTTAACATCCTTTACTCTTTATAATTTTCCATTATAATCAAACAGAATCACAACATTATATTACCCTATAACGCCAATAGCATGTTGATTAATAGGCATAATAACCACTATTTTTTGTGGCTGTTAAGACTTAAAGCATGATTTGGTACAAGAAGTTTCTCCTTTCTGCAACTAAAAGGTGAGGGTTTACCATAGATTTATTAATAAAATTTACCCAAATGATTGACTTACATAGGACACAGCGGGTCTAAGATAAACTTATTATTAAAATTTCTTCAAATGGTGGATTTAGTTAGAATAGGATGCGGTCTATTTTAAACTCACTAATAGAAATTTTTTTATAACTCTCACTTATAATGTAATTCTGTGCACAAGAAAAAAAAACTCTATAACAAAGTTATAATTAGTATACGTAAGCTCATGTAAATGTATATGAATGGACGCTATTAGGGTGCCAGTTTTTGTATGATGAACTATGATCCTAAAAGAGTAACTACATATTATTGAGTATATTTACTTTTATACACTCTAAAAAATCGTAAGACACGTGACTCTCATGTATAAATGTTAAAAAAAATATATTTCTATTTAAAAATTATTGTGTTTGTTAATTAATTTATGTAAACTTTTATCAACATGCTATGACATAACCTTTTTTATTTGTAGAATACACTCACGTAAAAGTATAATTTTTATTATAAACACCTATTAGAACAGGTGTAATGTGCACTTATTTTAATTTTTAATCACTAATCTTTTCAGAGAAAATTTTTAATCACTGATTAATCGCTCAAATTCAATAAATCAATATAGTGGGTGGAGTCTATGTCCCACCTAGAAATTCTTGTCAGAATACATCAGCTGAAGGAAATTCTGCATTTGAGGGCAATAATGTAATAAAATATAGGTTTCTTCCCACAGTTTCTTACAATAATTAGTATTTTATGTTATCATAAAACATATAATCATATTAATTTTTAAACTATCAATTTAGAAATTATTTTTTTATTTATATGTAAAATATGAAGAGTAAAAACTGAAAATAATATATAGATATTTTAACCTTTTTTAATCTTCACGTCAATCTTATATGCATAAAAGGGGTAACTGATACCAAAAGATCATAAGCTATGCCCGAACTACTTATTTATCTTTAAATTATTAATTGTTGTTCATTAATCATTGAATTATTATTGATGTTGCATCATTTGTCCTCCGTCAATCCTACCATAAAAATGAGCCAAATTTATCATATAGACCGAATTGAGGGCCTAAAAAGGAATTTGATTATGGAGATAAAAAACTTTAAATTTCAAAGTTTTGATGATGATTTAGAGGTGATAGGCTAAAAATTTTGGATTTGGTGCTTTAGTAAAAGTTGTATGAGAGAGATAAATGAATTGAACCATAGAAAAACTTTAAAAATTTGGAACGTTTTTATCGTCGACCACCATAAATGGTGGTAGAAAGTGGGGGCTCGTGGCTACTGGTGACTAAAAGCTCCAAATTTTTCAAGCAATTTCATATGACTATATTCCTCTTGCTTTTTTCTACAATGTTTTAATAAAGTACCAAATCTAAAATCTTAGTTTTTCTCCTTCAAAGTCTTTCTAAAATTTTGAAACTCAAAATTTTTTCCCTCCCAACTCGGAATGGATAGCTAAGATTTTAGATTTGATATTTTAGTAAACATTGCAGAAGAGTGAAAGTAATTGAATCATACAACAATTTTAAAAATCTAAAACTTTTGATTGCTGGTTGCAACAGAACACCACTCTTGGTTACCATATGTGGCAAAAAACGACAAAAAAAATCAAATTTTCAAAATGTTTATATGGTTCAATTCCTCTTGTTTTCTTCTACAACTTTTACACAAGTATCAAATCCAATATTTTGGTCTATCACCTTTAAATCATTACCAAAACTTTGAAACTAAAATTTTTTCATGTTTGTGGTCAAATACATTTTTTAGATCCATAGTTTAGTTTATTTTCTATGTTTGGCCCATTTTAGCGAAAAAACAAACTGAAGGAAAATGAATTGTGCAATACTAATAATAATTTCAGGATAAATGAATAGCAATTGATAGTTTATGAATAAGCAATACGCTAAAATGCATGTATGGTCTTTTAACTTGACAAACTCAAGTAAGTTAGTCCTTTTTATTTGACTTAGTATGAGTTAGTATTCTAACTTTTCATGTTAAGCGTGTTAGTCCTTCAACTTCGCTAAATTAAATGAATTAGTCTAAGGTGTGACGAAAAGTGTCTAGCTACAAAGACAATGACTTTAATGTCGTGTGTTAAATGCTTAGGTGGATTAAAATTGGGGCTATGTTGAGTAAGGCCTCATCAAGTTAGGGGAAGCCAAAAAACCCCCCCTAAATTAGGTGGGTGATGATGGAGAAAATAAGGTCAGGGACTATTAAGTTGTGTGGATGAGCCATGGGGATAGAGGCGGCTTGTCTATAGGAGGGATTTGAGGCATCAAGTTGTGTGGTTTCTGTGGAGTGTTGAGAGAAGAAGTTGTATGAGACAAAATCACTAGTGGTCGCTGTCATAATCGACAACTTCCAAATCGGTAACAGAATAGGAATGTTGAACAATTGAGTGGCTAATTGAATTGATCCACTTTTCCTTCTTATTCTTCTTAGAATCAGCAATGATGTAAGTTGACTCATAGTTGGTGACCTCGAAAGTAGGGGAGTATGAAGGATGTCTTCGATGCCCCTACCAGTGAAGCAAGTGTTGGTAGAGATGACACCTTGCAGAGTGGAGCCTTAGGTGGTACAGGGTAGGTCCTTGAACTAAAGTAGCTCCCCTTGCTTCAACATGAACCATCAGCATCGCCAAGTTGGGAGGTAGTTGCCTTACTTGGAGAGCCAACCGGATCATTTAGGGTCAAACTAGAACTCAACGCCCTTGTAGTCGTTTGGACTCAGGTCTTGACCCATCATTGCTCACCAAAGATTCTCCATGATTTGACGGTGGAGGAGTAGATTATTGAGTTACATGAGATTTTCGGGGAGGAACCAACTTTACAATATTTTATAGTCCTCATTTTTTATCCTATAAGTACTAACCAAAAAATTGTTGCCATTTCCATCTCCCTTTTCTAGCCATAACCAGCTTAGCAAAGCCCCACCAATGCTCCACAACACATCAACAAAAAATGAAACTCCATCTGTCTTTCCATCCAATTTGAACAACTTGCTCTAAGAAAAAAATGGAGGACTAACTCGTTCAAGTTGATAAAGTTAAGGGACCATATGCTCATTTCGGCCTAAGCAATTTGATTATAGTTTAGGGTGGAGAGTAACTTCAATCTATGACCAATTTCGAAGGGTCCCACCACTGTGCCATCCTTACCCCGTTTCCACGAGAGTCGTTTTCCCTTTCTACCCTCCCCTCACTTTTGGTCCTCCCAGTGGTATCCCCCACTCGCCCCCCCTCCAACCCATCTGTGACTGTCTGTTACCCAACGGCCGTGGCACAAACTTCAAATACTACTTCACCACGTACCCAACGCTTCCCAGCCTTAGTGGTAACGTTATCGAAATCCAATTAACTCCCCGCCCAAGCCACCACAATAAAGAACCTTCCCTTTTCCTCCCTGCGTTATCTCACTCTCTGCGTCTCCATCATGGCCGCTTAGTAGTACCACAAGCGGAGCCCGAGCCCTGTTCTCTGAAACCCGAAGTTCTTCCCCCAACATGGAAAACTACTCCTACAACTCTTATCCAGATTCTGGCAACTCCTCACCGCGATCCCGCGAGATCGACTTCGAGAACACGCCGCCGTGGGAAGACCAGCCGCAGAATCCCAACTACAAGGCCAAGTTTATGTGCAGCTACGGCGGCAAGATCCACCCCCGCCCTCACGACAACCAGCTCGCCTACATCGGCGGCGAGACCAAGATCTTCGCCGTCGATCGCTCCATCAAGTTCTCCTCCATGATAGCCAAGCTCTCCGCCCTCTGCGGCGGCGACGGTGAAGTTTCCTTCAAGTACCAGCTGCCTGGGGAGGACCTGGACGCCCTCATATCCGTCACCAACGACGACGATCTTGAGCACATGATGCACGAGTACGATCGCCTCTTTCGAGCCACCGCCAAGCCCGCCAGGATGAGGCTCTTTGTGTTCCCGACCGGTAGCTCTCATCCGAGCTTCGGATCCGAGGGGGATAAATCAGATCGCGATCGTTTTGTGGACGCACTGAATTCGGGTCCCACCCATGGAACGGAGAAAAACGCAGCAATTCGGCAGAATAACGTAGATTTCTTGTTTGGGCTTGAGAAAAGGATCGCTGTTCCGTCGCCGGTGAAAATTCATGATCCGATTCCGGAACCTGCCGTTCCGCCGCAGCCTCCTATACCCGAAGCGGTTGGGTCGGATCACGTCCTGAATCCGATTGAAATACAGAGGCAGTTACAGGAGTTGCAGAGGCTGCAACTCAGGGATCAAGAGCAGCAGCAGCAGCTCGCTGCCTACAGAAAGAAGAGTGAGGATAATCCTTCGATGCCATACTCTGGGGAATACTACGCGCAAAAGATTCCGGAAAAATCGACTCCTGTCAACGTACCTGTCACCTTGCAACAACCGGTGTCGGCTCCAAATGGTTACTGGACGGAAAAGCAAATTCCGGGAGCAGGATTTCAGGCGACTGTTACAACTATGCCGGGCCCGGCTTTAACGGCTGAGCATCCGGTCTACATGATGGCACCCGGTACAGTCTATCACCCTCCTGCACAAGTTTCGGCTCCCCAACCAGTTCCAGCTCCGGCGGCCACAACGGCAGCGCCGCCGCAAATGGTGCGACAGTTGGCCGGACAAGCAGCTCCAGCGGGTTACTATGCAAATGTGCAGAGAATGCCACCTGAATTATACAGGGAGCAGCCCATGTACAACATGGTAGCGCCAGCAAGCCAGCAGCCACAACATCAGCCAGCCATGGCAGGAATCCAGCAGCAGGTTGTGCCACAGCAGATATTAAGGTCGAGCGGAGGCGCGACGGAAGCGGGCTATGCGCATGTGACGGCTTACGATGGGCAAGTTTACTACGCAGCGCCAGCGGGCGGGGGTGTGGTGGTCCCGCCGCAGTATCAAGGCGTTGGCGTGGCGGTGAGCGGGGAGATGAGAACGAGCGCTGATGGCAAGTTAGTCGGTGTCCCGAAGGTCTCACAAGCTTCAGTTTGATTTTGATTATGAATACTAATAACATGTGATGTATTTACTAGTTTGTTAGTATTACCGGTATAAATAAGTATATGGGTTTATTTTTGGATGTTCTTGATTACTATGTTTAAATGAAATATGAGTTGTTTAGATTGGCCGGATCTGTTTTCTGTGATTATAGAAGCTTGAGCAAATTAAATGTTGGCTGGTACTCTTGATTTCTGGTTTGCTTGGACTTGGATTTCTTTTACTTCTCCTGGGTTTTGAAGACTCCTCTGAACTTGTGATCCAGCTGGGGAAGGAACATATGTTGAGTTTTGGTCTTCATTTAAGGGAATTGACGTAGTTGGAATTTGATCTTGCCAACCCAGGTAAAAAAAAAAATGCCACTTTGTTCTCTTACTTTCATTTCATGTATAGAGGCCCTTTTTCCAGGTGCGGGATTTTTTTTTTTTGGGCCAATCAGGTGCGGGATATTCTCTTTGCCCTTCGGAGCTTAATCGTCTTTTTCTTATTCGTCCACAGCTTAATACTCCCAACTGTCACGCATTTCAGTGAGAGAAGATGCCAATGTTTTGGGCCTTTCGATTCGAAGTAGAAATCCAGTTTTGACAGCCAAAAGACTGTTGGAATCGACGTGGACCTGAGAGGGAACTTACCAAAACCCCCCTAAATTTGGGCGAACCTATACTTATGTCCCCCAGTTTTCAAATACCTACACTTACCCCCTTAAAAAGTTGACACTGTAATTTGCCGTTAGAAAAGAAAAGGAAAAATTCCTAATTTTACCCTGCTAATCTTCAAAATTTACCCCGAGCTTTAAAAAAAAAAAAACAAAACTCAAACGAAAAACAAAATCCAAGAGATCAAAAGAACCAAAACTAAAACCCAAATCCGGTGACCTTCCTAGTCGTACGATGAGACGAAGAATGCGTTGAGAGAGAGCCAGGGTTGATGGGTTGATTCAGGGAAGAAAACTAGGAACGGTGAACAATCGAGCAAACAAGCGATGAACACGAGCGAACAATCGAGCAGTGCAGACGAATCTGGGTTCGAAATGCGGAAATCAAAGGAGGAGGCGAATCTGGGTTCGAAGATCTGGCTAAATTAGGTTCAAAAATCTGGGTTCCAGTACTGGCAGTGCAGACGGAAACGGAGGAAGCGGTTCGAAAGTCTGGGTTCCGGATCTTGCTGTCTGAGCGGAGAACTCCCCGGTCTTCTGTTGTTTCGCCTGGGTACGATTCGACTAGCCATTAGTGCTGGAAAGGTTGATGCGATTGATTCGCTTGCCTGATGTCTGTGTCACTGGTTTTGAATTTTCTTCCCTAACCGACAGCAAAGGAACTTGGTCACTTGTTGGAAGAGCTCGTCGTGGAGAAGAACCGGGGAAAGGGAAATCAGTAACGTGATTGAAAATGAAAGGGTCTGAGAAATGGTTCTCCTTTTCTTCAAGTTTTCAGTCAGCTTTTCCGGATTCTGTCCCTCAGATCGATCTTTGCTTCTCGTTGAGAAATTAAAACTTGCTTTTGGCTTTTTTGTTTTTCTGAGCATCAATCAACAGGGAAGAAGAAGAAGAAGAAGAAAAGGAGGAGGTTCAAATTGTCAAAAAATTATCAGCACAACATTCAGATGAATCTTACGAAGTTTAGTGTTTTGCTATTTTGGTTCGCCAGATTTGGGTTTTAGTTTTGTTTCTTTTGATCTCTCAGATTTTGTTTTTCGTTTATGAGTTTTGTTTTTCTTAAGTTGGGGGTAAATTTTTTATGAATGAAGATTAGAAGGGTAAAATTAGGTATTTTCCCTTTTCTTTTCTAACAGCAAATTACAGTGTCAATTTTATAAGGAGGTAAATGTAATGTATTTAAAAAATGAGGGACACAAATGTAGGTTCACCCAAACCTAAGGGGGCTCTAGGTATTTTTTGCGGATCTGAAATGATTTTGTTGGCTTAAAGATGGGAGTTTCCAAGGCTAGTGCTGTATGATTTATTTTTAACGCGTCCAGCCCTGCTGTTGACTTTATCTAATGGTTGAACTGTTGCAGGCTTAGTAGTCAAGGAACCCGGGGAATACTGAAAACTAATGATAGGCATTTCACGCATCTATAAATTCTGCCAAACATTGTGAGGAGCTCAACTTGGCAACCTAAAGTTGCCATGTTGGTATGGTTACTCAAATCATTTAACTTATGGAGAAGTTAAATTACTGCTCGATTATTGTTGTGCTGCATCAAAATGTTCCTCTAGCTCATGCCTATTTTTATCTCTTCTGCTCTTAATGTTTTTTCTTTGTGTGTATAAGCACTCTCTGAGTCTCGTTCTTATTATATCATTTTAAATGCACAAACTTTGAAATTTAAGATTTTTTTTTTTTGTATTTCAATCTAGTTTCCAATAATATTCTTAACTTTTTCTTACACAAACTTGAAGAAGTGGAAAAGTAAAGATGAAATTGGAAATATATTCGGGACAATAGTTTTGGGACATTTTAAAATAAAAAATGGAACAATTAATTATAGTCAAAAGCATTAATGAGCTTTTACACAATGAAAATGGTATATTTGAAAGATGACTTATAAATATCAAAAAAATGAATTTTTTTGGGATATTAAAAAATGCATGAATACCATGGTCCATGTAAGGTATAAAATGTTTAGCTTAGTCATAAATATATAACTGAAGAGGCCATATGTCCATAATTTCCCCCTAGGCTTAACGGTTCCATCCTGAAGGGCTAGTTTCAAAAGTGTTTTTTTTATAAAAAAATTTCGGTGTAGATGAGAAGAAGCAGAGGTTTGGGGCTATCCCTGAATATATATATATATATATAAGCATCAGTAATTTGCAATTACTGTTCCCATTGCAAATTCTCCTCTTAGGTTGGGGGTTGGTGGCGTTTGACTGTACATATATCGAGCAACTGCATTTTGGGAGTTCCAAATTACATGTGGAGAAGATTGTCATAGCTTAAGCCTTAAGCCATCAGACTTTTCCAACTGATGTTCATCCTGGTTTCAATTATTCTAAACCCAAGTGGACAGAAATCTCCGAGGATTACACCAGTGAGAGTCAAATTTGTACATTTATTTATACTAAACGACACCGTTCGTCGTAATCTAAAGATGGATCAATTTAAGGGTAATTTGAAACGACCCCAACGGTTTAGGACCATCCACGAATGTGATACCCTCAGGGGGGAACGTTCTAAAATACATAAGGGGTACCAATACCCTTTTTCATGGCCCGGCTCCAAACGCTTGTGTTTTGATTAGTTAATGACCTGAGGTTAGGAAGGCGACAGAAGTTTAAAAAATAAGGGAATTGAGTTATAACCTGAACAACGGGTTACAGGTTATGTAGTATGTAATTCAGGTTAAATGATATAAAACTTAAGTTAAGTGGTATCAGATTCAGGTTAAATAGCAATAAGTTATTTTCTGCTATTCAACTATTGTATATATGTAATTTTATTAGATTTTGTATTTTTTTTAAGGTAAAATGGGCAAATAAACCATTGATATTTTCATCTCAGTATATATCATTTATCATTCTTTTTTTACAGTTAAATCACCCATTAACGTTCGCGATCACGTAAAATCTAATAATTATTATTTTGAAAATTGGGCAAATTAGTTACTTGTACAACTTGTGGAGAGAATATTTCATGTCCCATAGAATATTCCGGTTTGTTAATGTCACATCATAATTATCCTTCTAGGTAAATTACAACATTCATTCCCAAACTATTTAATTCATGCACATTGACACCTAAACTAGAAATTATGCCTGAAAAACCATCCCCTTTCTACAAGTTCTGTCTCGCCATTGCCACTGCCTAGGATTTCAGCATCCTCAACAACGGCCGCCTCCATGTTCTGGACCTCTCCCCACTTCTCGTTCTATAATCGAAGTAATCGCCTATGACACTATTAAGAGTGTTTATGACCTCGCTTAGTCTGAGTTTGGCAGTGGAAGCCTTGGAGGGTTCTTGCTCGTCCTTGCTCTCCGCTACTAGCTCCACGGTAGCAACTGAAAAGGACGGAGGAGATGGTCATGAAGGAGGAGAAAGCAAGGATGATGATGAGGATCTTTTGATCCTGAATCTGGTCTTTGACGATGATATATTTAAAGGTTTGGGTAGAGTCTGTCATTTGGGGATAACTTCTCCAGTAGCTCACCTGCCAGAGGGGCCGCTGCTGAAAGTGTCTAATTCTGTCAAGATTAGACTCTAGACAAAAGTTTGGGTGGTATTTGTAGTATTAGACAAAAATTTCGAAGTAAAGTCAGGAGTTTCCCTGTTTTTCTTGTACACAAGCTTGTTATATAACCACATATATTGCCACATTTTCAAACAGCTGGATAAACGGTACGTCAGTGGTTAATACCAACTCAATTGCAAATGTTAGTGGACAATTTAACTGTAAAAAAAGAACGATATGTGATATATACTGAAGCAAAAAGATCAATGGTTTATTTGCCCCATTTGCCTTTTTTTTTTTTATTATAAGTATATGATGCAAACCAAGATAAACCGAAAACTAACAAACCATCCAGTTCATTTTGAATTTAATAACTAAACCTTAGCCGCACACTTCTCTCCTCCCATCATTTCCTCTCCTTCGTTCTCTGTGTACACCACTAGGCTTAGATTCCAATATAGGCCTGAGTGATTGATTTTTCACCATTATTGCACTTGATTATCCTCAATCACTTTTAACATCTTTTCTCCTCCACAAAATTCCTTCACCACCAGCAATAAAAGCATCATCTAGTTTATCCGACGTTTTACGATAAAGAAATCTGGGTGCCCGGTGGCCTATTTTCAAAATTGGTGGCTACAATAAGGTTAAATGATGCGCAGAAAGCTACTGAGACTTAAATGATGATGCGTTTGCAAATAATAGTTCAAGATGATTGTATGTTTTTTTTTTACTGTATTTATGTTGTCTTTTATTTGGTCATTTTTCCAATCACTTATAAGTTATTTCTTCAGTATTATTTTGGTTTGCCTTTAAGATTTTGGTTTGATCTGATTCTCTTTCTTTCATTCAGTATGACAGGGATGTGTAACATTTTATTAGTCAATTTATATGTTGTTGTGCTTTAATGTTCTATATTATTGGTTTGTAAGATATTATTTGGCTTATTAGTAATTGGAATGAAATACATTTTATTAAAAAAAAAAAAGATAAACCGAAAACTATAAGTGAAAAAACCAAACTCGTTATTTAATTCCTTTTGATTTTCAATTTTTCGTTTGGATTGAGTTGAATTTTTTTTAAAAAAATTATAATTATTTTGAATTGGTAGAATTAAAAAAAGAATCCGATTCGGTGGTTGTTGTCAGTAATAAGGTTTTCTTTTGGTTAATCGTACACATAAACGGATCCACATGTATTGATGTGGGTTCATGGACCCCACTATAATGTTTTATTTTTTAAAAAATGTTAAACAATTTTTAAATGGATCCTGTTGAAATTTGTTAAATAAATTTATAAATTAAATAAAATAAGTAAAATAAAATAAAATAATGAATGATCTGAATTATTTTTTATAATTAAATTAAAATTAAATTAAAATTTTATATTCTTTTATTAAAAATATTGTATATAGAAAACTAATTACATATAAACTTCATAGAAAAAATTCTAAATCCGTCGCTGACATACACATCTTATCCATGACATTGGCCACAGTTGACGCTTGTTGATATGCAAGTAATTATGAGGGAACAAAATTGTTCTTTTTTTTTCTGGGGCAAAATATTGAAACTGGACCAAAAAGGCACAAACAAACAAAAGAAATGTAGCAATCAGAGGCATTGATATTTAGCGCCATCAAGAAAGATTTTTATTTTCTTCATCGAGTCTGCTTGCGACGAGTGTGAAGGATTGGTTAGGAGGTGTGCTCATCAAGGCACAAAATTCCAAAATCCTTAGGCGGAGCCGGAAAGAGACGGCAAGTTGATGAATCTTGTTTTTCCACGCAAATAAAAGAAGGGAAAATTACTAAAAATCTCCTGAGGTTTGGTCGAACATACAGTTTTGTACTCCATTTTTTAGAAACTTACCCTAGCCCCCTGAGGTTTAGTAAAACCTATGTTTATCCCTCTCCAGAGCTAATTCCGTCAAAGACCGTTAAAAACAAAAGGAAAAACTTTTTTATTCCTCCTAGTCTTCCTCGTTCGATCACTTTACCCCCCAAACTTTTACATCTAATCAACTACCCAAATTTCCACACAAATCACCACCTCCAAATTAATCTATAAATAGCAAAACCCAGAAAGCGATTCAGGAAACAACATCAAACGCAGGAGGAAAACTAAACCATATAATGATAGAGGAACTGAGGCTGGTTCTTTCTGCTTGATTCGTATCCTTGTCGGTGAACACTTGCTTTCGTTTTCTGAATCCGACCATGAAGAGTAAACCTGTTTCTTCAATTATCAAACCCATGTTATCCTCTATTCTCCGTCGGCGACTATGAAAGAAAACGATAGAGCGAGATCGAGGCGACGGTGGTGACACCAAGCTCCAGAGATCGTCCTCGTTGTGCGCCTCTCTCTTCCAGCGGCGGTCACAATCGACGCCCTTCGCTCGCCTCTCTCTTCGTTGCTTCAGCCGATTCGCTAGCCGGGAATGGAGGTTGGCCGATTCGCTCACCAAGAGTGGGAGCATCGGGGGCGATTTAACCGATTCGCTCGCCGAGGATGGGAGCCGATGCGAACACCGGGAGTGGGGGCTGATTCGAATGCCGGAAGTAGGAGCCTCGGGCTCGATTTCACGAACGGAGGAGAGCATTAGGGTCGCAGGCGAGATCGAGGTGATTCAGCGAAAGAGAAAGGCAGACGGAGAGAGAAGGACAGACAGATGAGAAGACTAAGTGAGTTTGGCGACAGAGAGGGATGAGTTCAGCGAGGAGAGAAATCGATGGGTGGGTGGAGGCGGCTATGTTCTGGGATGGGTTTGTTGGCCAGACGGTAGGTTTAGTTAAAGATGGGATAAATCATTAGATTCAAAAGTTGGGGGCAAAGTTTTTATGAGAGAAGGCTAGGAGTGCAAAACAAGTATTTTATCTTTTCTGCGGGGAGGGGGTAAGTGTAAGTTAGTTTATGTGTTTTAATGGGTGTTCACGTCGAAGGGGTAACTGTAGGGATTTTAAGCTTTTAAGGGGTCAGGATAGGTTTCTAAAAAATAGGGAATAAAACTGTAGATTTGACCAAATCTCAGTAATTTTTGACAATTTTCTCATAAGAGAAATTTGTACCCCTATTATCCTATCCTACCCCGATCATTTCCCTGCTTAATTACCAAACACCCCATGACCCAATCATGTCCTTCCTTGCTCGTTCTCAGATCTGCCACGTAGGCTGACGTTTCTCTTCTCATGGGGCGACAGAGTTTTAAGGGCGTTGACTTGATCCTCCTCCCTCAGTTGACTTGACTCTTCTTAGTCTTTCCTTTAGCTGTTTAAATTCTCTGGTTTTCTTATCTTTTGGTTAGGACTTGTGATTGAGACGGTAACACTTGGAGATCTCGAGTTCAAATTCATTAGTGTTTAAAATTTCCCATTTTTTCTACCAAGGAATGGTTTCGTTTGGTAGTTTATATGTTTATAATCTTCATGCCGTTATCGATCAGGTAATATCCATGTTTTCTTGTTGTTAGAATATTGTTCTACTCCCTTACTAGTATATGAATGTTCAATATACTTCATTTATTTTTTTTGTTGACAAAAAGCTATTTCATTTCAATTATCAATTATCAGTAAGTAAAGTAATATATATATTTTTTAAATTTTTTATTATATGGTATATCGCGCAAGCCCAAGAGTAGTGCACAATGGTCACTATAACATAACAATACACCCTATTTCGTAATTCTTCATAAATTAATGTCTTTCTAGCCTAAACATGTCTAGCTAACAATCAAGATATAGAACATGATGTCCTTTTACCTTTCCAGGAGTGTCAAGTATTTTTAAAGGTATTCAATATTTTTATTTTTATTTTTTTTGTGAACCAGAAGTATGGCGGAATTAACCTTAGCTAGCAGTCCTAGATTTAAGGGAGAGCAAAGGTCTTCAACGGTGCAGACCAAAAGCATAACGGGCCAAGAAACGCAAAGCCCATTCGGTAATTCATATCTGGCTGTTTGTGTTGTATTCCGAAATGCATTTGGGCCGCCAACGTTAATGGACTTATTTACAGTGACAGCAACTGTAAGAAGAAGAAGAAGGAACATAAACTTGCATTAAGCAGCATCCTCGCGCCGCACATCAAGAAGATTTTTTTTTAAAAAAATAACGATAATAAAGAATCTGAAGACCTGGATGTTTTTTTTTTTTAAAGAGAAATTATTGCCCAGGATGATCATTTTAGTAGGACCAATAGTGTTATTTTAATGCGAACATTCTCATATACCGGTCAGGCTTGGGTCGCGGTCCAGTAGAACTGGGCACAGGCGGCCCGATACCAGTCTGGTCTTGGTTGGGTTTGTGGGTTTTTTGGATTTTTAAAAAAATAAAATAAAAATAATTAACTATGTATTTAATATTTTTTAAAATAATTGGAACGGGCTTTATATTTTCAAATGATAAAATGTTCCAAAAATTAAAAAATAAAAAATAAAAACCTATGATTTGTGCTTAACAACATAGTCAGATCAAATACAAAATATATGTAATAAGTAAAAAAAAAAAATTAAGTCTCTTTATTGGATACTACCTCATTTTCAGAACTCTTTTCGTATTGCTTTCGAAGTGTTACGAGACCTTAATCTCGATTGCACACGCATACTTTCATTGCCTCGAGCATCAATCTTAGTCGTTTCTTCAAAATCACCCGTTTTCCTATACTAAATGCTACCTTGGATATTACAGTGGAGACTGAAATTACGAGAATCTCCTATGCGATTATCGATAAGATCGAAAACCTTGATCTCTTTTGTTTTCATCACTCAAATATGTCGACGTCATTTGTCTCGGATGATATGTTGAGATAGTCATCGACCTCAGTTGAACCCGATATCGTTGGTTAGGGACACTCCAGCATTTGGAGGGTTGGGTAAAATTTTGATGAGATTAATATCTTATTAGGCTCGGTTTGATAAGCTTCGGATCTTACCTCATTCAAATGCTGCTCACAATATAGATTGTACAAATAATGCAAGTACTCGAAAGTAATAGCAGACATAGCTAAAATATTTATATGAGACATTTCTAAATAAGTAGGATAAATGCCTTCAAGCAATATGGTCGTGTTAGTCAATTTGACATATGGGTCAAGCAAAGAAATAACTAAAAAGATATGGGAAATGTTTTCAAAATACTGAAGCCACTTAGCTCGCATGGCTTCGACAGTCGGTTTCAATAACTCATCATCCTTAAACTGATGTTAAACATATGTAATATTCACTAAATGAAGCAAAACTTGATGAATGGTTGAGTAGTAAACACCGAAGAAAAATTCAGTTGCCTCGTAAAAAAAATTTAAGCAATACACCAGCTTTATAACATTTTTCTTAGACTTCAGTCGTAAAGAATTCACAACTCATCTACAAGTTCATGAAATGTGTCAAAAAATTTGCATATTGGCATGCATCTTATAACATCAAATAAGTGGAGTTAGAATGGGTTGTACAGTCCAATTTAAATCATTTCCAAGAAAATAATTTTTTGTTTTAAAAAAATCTTTTGAATTCATGAAATATAGCGGGTATTGATTTAAAAAACGTTAATGAATTTCGAATAGACACAATTTCATTTTGGAGAACTTCTAAACCCTTTTGCACACAAATGTTTAAAATGTGGCACATGTATTTAACGTGAAAATAATGTATTGTTGATGGGGTGGTTTCAATGTCTGGCTTAAAAGGTGAGCAGCAATATCATTATTTGAAGCATTATCAAATGAAATGTATAGGACTTTGTCAGCATAAGAATAATCACATAAAGTTTCTAAGATGCAATTATATATGTAATAACTTGTATGATCAGTTTCAATGACTCTACATGACAAAATGCGTTTTTGCATGACCCAGTTAGAATCAATCCAATGAGCAGTGACACAATAATATGATTGACCTACAGGTGATGCCTACATGTCATAAGTAAATGCCACACAATGATAAAGAATAAAGGAATATGCTTGCAAATTTGATTTTTTGGCTTCAAATAGTTTATAGCTTTCCTTCTTAGTGTTTTCCTAAAAACTTTTTTAAATGGAGGGTTTTATTGTGATTTAATCTAAGATTCTAGGTGCATATCTTCAGCTTGTGAAAAAAGTTTTTCAGTGAGCATCATCAAATTTATTATGCTTTATCTTCAAGATTGTTAGTTAAAATGAAATATATCTGACCTATCGGTTGTACTTTCGAGTTATATTTGTCCTCCGAAACTAGTCACAGCATTGAGAAAGACATTAGGATATTTGATTTTCAATGTGGCACCACAGCGTTCTAGTGGCAGAATTCTTTTTATGCACCAATTTTTTCCTGTAGTGTTTTCATTTGTCGTACCTCTACTCCCCTTCAAATATGTGCTCATAATGTTCCCAAACTCAAGCCATTAGTCTCGAGGATTTATCTTGTCCTTGTCCTTGGGTATATTATGCATTTGGTGCACGGTTATGTTAACGGATGCTCAGGGGCTGTCGCATTCATCTCTTCAACATCATCGTCAGATAATCGATCGTCGAGACCCAAATCATAATTCATCATATTGATTTGATTATCATCGTTGTGTAACTCCTCAATTGAGATGTCTTTTTTAGCCGATTGAAAATGGTGACAAAATAAGCCTCAGATATTGGTGGTGCAGGAAGATAAAGTCTCCCCCGACTTGCCTTTTCCTCTTGAAGTCATAAGTGATAAAATAATAGTAGTGATGAATAAAAAAATAATAGAAGATTAGGAAGAAATTTGGAAAAGGTTAGCAAAAAAACTAAAATACGTAAGAGAATATAGTGGAGGAAGAAGAGAGATTGAATTTTGGTGTGAGGGTAAAGTGGAAATGACCTTCCTATTTTATAGGAGAAGGCCAAAATTTGTTTGGACCAAAAACTCCTTAAAATATAATTTTTGGGGGGTTGAAAATGGAAATTTGGGGTAAAATTGTAGCAAGACCAATGCTGCAAATAACCCCCCTGTTTTTGATTTTTTTTTTTTTTTTACTATTACTCAAACGTTAGGTCCAGACCAGACTCGACTGGCCGATTTTGGGTCAGGTCAGTCCCGGTCTGAGCTGGTTCTGAGTTATGGGCTTGGCTGTGTCACTTTGCATGGAACTCTCATCTCAAACCAAAATTCAGCCCACATTATAGCGTGCATTGACCAGGTTTCACAGGGCCGGTCCTTGACCGGTCCATCGCAGGTTTAACTGGTGGCCGGTCCCGGTCCCGGTCTAGGCTGAGTCAGACAGACTTAATTCCCACCTCTATGCCAGCGAAGCTTTATTAATTGCAATGATGATCCTATATATTCAAGTGGCCATCTAATTACGTCTAATGGGTGTGTGTACTGTGAAGCTCTTGGAGTCCTAATTGTTGTAAATCATTTTTCTCAATATGGTGCTTTGCTGTAGCTTCATCTTGGAGGTATCAAACTGTTAAAGTTCACTACCAACTTGGAAAAGCAAACCAAGCAAGATAAAGTCTATCTATACGTGAGGATACTCGACCTCCACAGACAGTTAGAATAGGTTTTGTATCTATTTATTGTAAATATGATCTAACCACGACCTTTTATCAGTTAAGAAATCTCTACCTAAAGTACTCAGGTTTCAATTGGAATATTCATTATCTCATCACCATATAAATTTTGAACTTCGGCATTATAATATTTTTCTATCCCATACTTGGTACCTCAATTGGATATGCTCGTAATTCCTGATCTTGCTGCTGGTGGCATGTAGAATTATAGTTTTTTTGGTTTCATGCTTCACAAAGCTTATTTGCTTCATGTTAGCACTATTGATCATACTATGTTGTATTCAAATAAATATTAAATATATAAGTGCCACTTAAGGCAGTGTAACTAGGATTTTAAGTTAGGGGAAAAACTTCATTTTGAACATGTTAAAAGATTAGTGGGTCCAAAGTAGAGATAATGAGATTTATTGAGCTTTATCTTTATATATACACATGGGTAATATATATAATTTACAAAAAAATTTGGGGGGGAGGGTAGGCACCCTCCAGTCCTCTTATTCCCTCTACCAGTGACTTGAAGAACCATAATATCCATGAGTTTTATAGCATCATATGACAAACTTTTTTTCTTTCTTTGCTTTTGTTTTTTTTTTCAAAGTTGTTGGACATGAAACCCATTAGGGGAAACTTTCTAATTAAAGCCTACTTCTTCATTTATCAGACTTAAACTGAAGACTTTGCTTAAGGGGGGAGAAACTCTTTACTACTCCGGCTTACAAGTATTTGGCAACAGAAAAACCTTTAGTTGTAAGCAACTGACACCTGAGGTGTACTATACAAAAACTCTTGGAATGTTGAGTACAATAAGAAATTAAAGAGATGCTCGGATGATGGTTAATGTGGATGATACCACATTTTGTTATGTGATGTATGGCAATGACGTGGCGACTAAACTCAGACATGATGCCATAATGCTTATGCACTTTAGACATGGTGAGCTGGTAATGGAACAATGACCTGAATTAATCAGGCACATCAAACAATTCTAGCAATTCTTCTAGTGCTTGGAGATGTTGAGACGCATCATGGAGCACATGTTAGCACAATTTATTTAATTTTGAGTGTCCTTTGTATAAGACCATACCAGAATATTTTTTAATTAAATGGGCTTTTTAATAAAAACTCTTGAACGCATGTGTCTTTATTCATTGTGGTAAATGAGATCAAATAAATGATTATATGTACTAATTAGCTAAACATGACATTGTTATTGTGAATAGTGTCATCTGCTACAGTACTTTCATTTTTTTGTTGAAATTATTTTTTTTTGGGCAAATTTATTTTGGGGGTACATCACATAATTGGTCTTTTATTTGTCTGCAGTGATATCTTTTTGTCCTCAAATTTTGAAGGTAGACATTTTTACCATTAGGTCTTAAATTTTTTATTTTTTTTAAATCTTTGAACTTTCATAAGGGATACTTAAAACACCAATTTGTCGTGAAGTCCCAAATTCATCACATTGGACTTATGCCTTATGTTGTTATTTATGAAATTTGTTACCAATATTTTTCAAATGTTTCAATGTTTTTAGAACGTTAGAATTGATCATAACTTATTTTTTAATTCATAACATTTTTTAGTACTTTTTCCTCTGTACATATAATCGACATGAAAATTTAGTATATTCGTGGGTAGCAATCTACTTATAGTACTAGTTCACATGTTGTGCCAGTTAACCCACTGAAGCTTTTTCTTTTTTTGTTTTGGGAGGGGGAGCAGGGAACGCACTACTATTAATCTACCATTAATGTTACATGTTTGGGTCGAATGTGCCAAGATAATTATATGATGCGTGTGTTGCAATTGATGATCACATGGATATCAGTTGTATGAACTGAATTGACCATCTAAAAGAGAATATATCAGTCTAACTTTGACATTAATTTACTTGCTATTTTTTCTATTCAATATCTTTGAAATTAATAATAATAATAATAATAATAATAATAATAATAATAATAAATGAAAAGAAATTCTAATTTTCAAAAATAAGGAAAATATGATGGGGAGGCATTACAGACCAATTTTTTTTAATACATAGCATCTTAACAAGTATATAAGCTGTAAGGATTAGAAGGACCTATAGGAAAACTAGGGGGTGAAGTGTATGCTATATGAAATCTTGAAGGACTGCAACTTCAATTTGACTACTTCTGGATACCTTATATTTTGGAGTGTAGCACCATTCAAACCTGGGTCTTTTACCTGGGATATCCACTAATGTTGCAATTTGAGTTGGGAACACAAGACATTATAAATCAATTGGTTGATATCTTTTGAAAGAACTAGAACTATCTTTGTGAACCTTGCTTTACATATAAATAACAAAGAAATGAAAATGACCTTCAAGTATCGGGCTAAGGCCTAATTCAGCCTATGTTAACAAAAACAGTTAACCGTGTTTTATTTATTATGCCCAACCCATAATGATTCCATTTTTTAATTGCCCCAATAGTTAGCCAAATTTATAGTTAACCTATTCCAATTAGTCTCACCTCAAGATCACCCTAAAGCTGAGAGTTTTCACTAGCTACTTCATCATCCGCCAGCTCGTAACCATAATGATGTGACCCTACCATAAGCCAACGGTCATCTATCGCCACTAGGCCATTCTTAGCTACAATTGTCCTATTCTCATCCTCAGTAGCACTTAGATCATACCTGATGCCACTTTATTTGCATTAGGAAAAACTTCTATATGTGACTTTGAACTTTCGTGGCGACAAAATAATTAATTTGTTATATTGACAGATTCACCAGTATCAATCTCTTGCTCTGCAATGTCAACAACAATATCTTCAATTTGTGCAAGCAAACTTGGTTAAAATCTTAAGTATTAAGAATTACATTGAAGAGATTTCTTAAGTTGAGAGCTAAATAAAGTGATGTTACTTGTCAGATCGAGTTAGAACTAGAGAAGGAAAATTCTCATTACCTCTATGATAGGGTTATTAGGAAAGTTCTTAATAGACAAATAACCCATTGATTTCAGCAATTTTAAGGTACAAGCGTTTCAGTCCCTCCAAGCTTTTTACTGAAGCATTGTTTGATCAAAGTCAAAGAAGCTTCATCTTTCACAAGCACATTAAGATCCCTAAGGCGAGAAACTAGCTCTAGTGATCTACTTGCCAAATTGACACTGATTCTTGCATAGATCCTTGACAACAGCATCGTTTGATCATTGTTGTCCAAGCCCGTTCAACCGAATCAAGCAACTAGACCCAATCAGAACCCTCATCACCCAGATCTCACCCTTATTCAACCCCATAGCCTAGACCCGTGATTGTCCACCCTTCGTCATCTAGATCCCACCCGCCATTACTATTGTTCGTCACTTTATCACTAGATCAACCAATTGGTGAGATCATAAATAAACACAACTTTAGAGCCTATGAAGAGAGAAAAAATGAAGACCCCAACACAATATACTTAATTGGACCAACTGTAAATTTTGAGAAAGATGGCCCAACACATTATTTTGGAGTGAATAATCTTTCGTGAATATTCTTGTGTCAATGTAAAAATCGATCACATAGGCCTCTCTCAAATTTCGAAACATAATGTTTATGGCAAAAGAAAAATTCTATATGCTGTATTTTCCCCCCTTAATATACCGCTTTGCCCATAAAAGGTAATCGATCCAGAGCTTCCAGAAGCCATACCAATTTATTTGCCTGTTCCCCCAACTAGGTTTAAAAAAAAAACGAAAAAGAAAGATCTACTCATGAAAACATAATCACATTTTTTATAAAAAAACAAAATAATTTCATTTGCAATCTCGAATTTACGGAATCACCCTTGGAGTTACCCGCCATGTCATCATCCAACGGGTTCCTTTTTAAAAACCCTAAATTCACGCCACATGCTCACCATCTTGACACACATAAAACTCAAAACCCAGATACAAGTTCCACATCCGGCGTATTTTATTCGCCCACGTGTCCAGGTACCCACATCGCAACCGTCCGTGACAGATCAGCTGGGCAGCCTCTCGGGCACAACCAAAAAGAAAATCATCCTTCGGTTCAAGTTCACATTCATCCGACGGCTGAGAGTATGCCCGAAAAACGGTCGGGCAGATCTCCTCGCCTTTAAGAATCGGCCTACCCCCTCTCTTGTTCTTCGCTCTCTCGTCAAGGGTTGTAGATCTCAGGCCCTTTCCTTTTAGGTGCTTTTTCTTCCAAATAATTTTCGCTTTTCCATCTTCTTGAAATCCAGGCAACTACTCGTGGTGGAGCGTGGTGGCCACGCTTCCCTATTTGATGATTCTAGTAGGCTGCCCCACGAGAATCCCTGCCGGAAACCACCCGGCTTCGTGTAATTCATGGTATCGGCCGTGCTAGCCAATCGAAGCGACTCGAATTGGCCGCGGCAGCCGGAAAGTGGTATATCATTCATGGGCAAAGTTCCATTCTCTACAACTAAGCCTAATCGTAACCCTAACCCTAACCCTAGATTCAAAAAGAAACGGCAATTCAGCCATCACGTGGTACCTGATGACGCAGCCGGTCATGTATTTGACGATTCGCCGGCTGTCACCCAATCGGCCGCGTCGGACGATGCATCATCTATCAACCCCAAGCTGAATGATTTCAGCTCCGGTTCGTATTTGGTCTTCAATATCAGCTCGCATTCAAGGAACGATTTGATCGATCTCAAGAACAGGCTGATCCTAGAGCTGGATCGGATTCGTGAATTGAAGGATCGAATCGAGTCCAATGATGTCCGCGCGAGATCCAGCTCCAATGGGAATCCCTTGCCGAAGAAAATTTCGGGAAGCAAACGACCCTTGCCTCCAAATTACAACAAGGAACCGAAGAGATTGAATCCACAAGACAACGGTAAGGGAGCAGAGAACTGGGCAAAAGCTTGTGCGCAGATTTTGAACAAACTGATGAAGCACAAACATGGGTACATCTTTAATTCGCCCGTTGATGTAGTTGGTTTTGGACTTCATGACTATTACGACATAATCAAGAGTCCTATGGATCTGGGCACTGTGAAATCGAGGATGAGCAAGAAATTCTATCGGTCACCACTGGATTTCGCAGCTGATGTTAGGCTGACATTCAGTAATGCCATGTCGTATAATCCCAAGGGGCACGAGGTATATGTGTTAGCTGAGCAGCTGCTCGGAAGATTTGAGGAGCTTTTCAGACCCTTGAGTGAGAAATTGCCGGAGCATGATGAGGCCCCAGCAAGGCATTGTTACGAGGAAGATTTGCAGGCGAGTTCTTGGGATCAAGGGGAAGCTGACCGAGTGAGAAATGGTAGGGAAAGGGTCAGGAATAGAAGTAGAGATAGAGAAGATATGGTGGACATTGTCGGGAGATCTGATGAAGTGGAAGGTGTTTCAGGATCTGGTATGAATCAGATTGAAGCCCCTCAGCCACAGCCGCAGGTGCAGGCGTGGGTAGGCTCTCCAGTGAGACCGCCGCAGGGAAAGGTGTTGAAGCAGCCGAAGCCAAAGGCGAAGGATCCTAATAAGAGGGAGATGAGCTTGGACGAGAAGCACAAGTTGGGTCTTGGGCTGCAGAGCTTGCCGCAGGAGAAAATGGAAAATGTCTTGCAGATTATAAGGAAGAGGAATGGGCATTTGACGCAGGAAGGGGATGAGATAGAGCTGGACATTGAGGCTGTGGATACTGAAACTCTTTGGGAATTGGATCGGTTTGTTACCAACTACAAGAAGATGGTGAGCAAGCTGAGGCGGCAAGCTTTGATGGGGAACAACCTAGCCTCAAATGAAAGCAAAAAGGTATGGACTTCAACGTTCATGCGGATGATTCTCTGTGTTCTGTGAAATGGCATTTATTAACTTGTGAATGATGTGAAAAAATTACTCCAGGAAGTGGGTCTGACGAAAACTGAAGTACCGGCAGTACCGGCAGAGACAAAGAAGCCCAAAAAAGGGGATATTGGTGAGGAAGATGTTGATATTGGCGATGAGATGCCAGGGAGCAATTTCCCTCCTGTGCAGATCGACAAGGACATTGATAAGGACAACGATCGAGCCAGTAGCAACTCCAGCAGCTCCAGCAGTTCAAGCAGCGACTCATCCTCATCGAGTGGTATTTATCTTATTCTGAAATTGGGCGTGAGATTACTGAAAATGAACAGTATTAGGAAAATAAGTATCTTTACTTGTATGAGCTTCTTGCAGATTCAGATTCTGGGAGTTCTTCAGGGAGTGACACGGATGCTGACGATGCACGGTCATGAGAATTGAGCTGCAAGCATTGGAAACTTTGTTTGGCTTGCAGCATTATTCCCAGGGTGGGTTTGGGGACAAGGGAGGAAAGGCTCCGCTAACTTTTTCGCTTGTGTTGTGAATGTGTATGGAGGCAATTTTCTTTTAATGTTAGGAGAGGTAGAGGCTGATAGACGACAGGAAGGTAGGAGGAAGCAGAGGGGTGGGTTAGATGTTGGCAACTTCTTTGTACACATTTAACAGAAATGAGTTGCAGCTTGAATGGGTACGAGTCATTGCTGGTAAATTCTTTCCAAAAGTCATCCACTTGACGCTGTCTTTAGTGGACTTTATATTTCAGAATCTCACGACATACGGCACAGGTTTCGCATGTAGTTTGAAGCTTAAGCAACAGTTGCATAACTGTGTAGCTTGGCATCTCTGATGTATCATCACATTTGTTCGTTCTAAGATTGTGTCCATGCGTGATACTAGTCAAGGTCCCATCTAAAGGAAACCCACCAAGTCAACAGATCATGCAACCAATAAATAGCAGAGATATGTTGACCTTCCTGACAGTCGTTACTAATTTTTGCCGTCAATTTCACAACTGATCTGTAACACAAAACTACTTTCTAATCAATAAAATACTCTAAAGGACCAGGATAAACAGACAGCATCCAGCCAACGATGAAGAAAATACGTTATCACCTTTTACCTTTCTCATCAGCTTTGGAGTAGTATGCGCCAGAAAACAATGTGCGAGAGCAATGAAAGTTTTGTGCACCTGGAAGCGAGTGCTGCTTGCTATTCCTCACAAAGCATACCTCTTCGTCCAAACACTTCTGCATGCTCTTATCTTAAGCAGAAGCTTCTGACCATGAATTTTCATGAAAGGTGCTCACTACTGTGCGTTATGCTCAGTCAATGCTCCTTATACTTGAGATACAATTCCCTGAGATGAGATCTACAGGCATCATGAGCTTCCGGCCTCAAATGCTTAAAAAACGACTTTGTCAGGCCATATGTTGAGACCATCTGGAATATTTTTCCACAGAATTTAACTACTTCCGTCCTTCTCGACTGCTTTGTTGGCATTCTTGCGACCAATGCTCCTATCAAACTGCTTAGTTGCACAAAATGCCTTTTCAATACTTTCCTGGACTGGTCCTTATAGCAATCATTGGCACTTGAAGAAACTAGTGACTTCAATATCTCATATACCAGGTCCAGGGCTTCCACTCGCCGGTAATCTGACTTTGCTTCACCACATTTCTCAAGAATCAAGTTAAAGCAGTGTTGTCCAATAGTTGGATGCCTTCGAAATATTTCTTTCACGAATCCACACTTTATCTGAGACTTTCTACAATCGAAATAACCAACTACGGCATCTTGTATGATGCCAAAAACTTTCTGCAATTCAGTATCAGGAAAATTTCTAGCATCAATCATTTTCATTATCCAGTAAGTTGAACTCTGAGCAAGTGAAACAACCATTTTCTGCCGGTTCAATGATGCTGACAGCTTCTTCTTGGATAAAGTAGAGACACCTCTTTTCCTCTTGAATGATTTTGAGGCCAATTTTAAATTTCTCTCAAGAAGAGATTCAAGAATTGGTAATTCAACTGAATCACCGCTGGGTATTTTCTTCTCTTTGAATACCTTTCTCTGCAGAATTCCCCACATTCGCTGTCCAAGCTGCTCACTTCCGTCTGAAGCATGTATGAGGGCCTGAGCCAAGTTTGAATATACTGTCAGAACCTGGGGTTTGCCTGAATGGGAGAGGAAGAAAAAAAGCAGAGTTAGCAACCGCTGAGGAGTGAAACCCCAGAGTCTGCAAATAAACCTACAGTTACAGAAAGCTCTAAGGCTATTATAATGAGTAAGCTTCACCAATAAGAGTCAGTTACTTGGTTGAGCTGTAGAATTGTGATGTACTTTTAAGTTCATTTGTACACAATGGATTGCAGTTGACTGTAGCTTGAAGCAAATTGCAACAAAGTAAACATGCTCAGAGGTTCTGACAAGACCTTACTATAAGCACAAAAAACTTGCACTATTTTCATATCACAATCTAACTGGTGATAGATGAATATCAAAAGTATGGACATCAATGGTAGCTTCATCTATTTAATGCTGTTAGCTCCGCTCCATCTATTTAATGCTGGATAACCAAAGAGAGCACTTACCCCGATATTCATGCAAGTAGATTTCCAATAATGACAGAACACGAAGTTTGAACAAAAGAAGCTGAGACTGTGCAGTTTCACTGCCAGCTTGATTTTTCTTCTCTTTGAATATTTGGGCAAGATATGTGTCCATCCGAAACATAGCATCATCATCCATTCCTCCATCAGACTCTTCATCATCTTCCTGAGCTTCAACCACTGCCTCAGAATCATCAGTTTGCACATCACTTTCACCTGTTTCACCTATTTCTGCTTCATCCATGTCCTCTTCTTCTTCAATGCCCAGAAGGTTGTCATCGTCATCCTCTTCAATTTCATCATCAGTCTGATGTCTGGCTGGCTTTAGATCTTTCTTAATTATCCGCAGCATACGCAGCATACTTTCATCCGTGACATCACAACAGAAATATTTGAAAACCTATAAAACAAAAACAGAGTTGATGATCACTAAAGTTGACATAAACAGTTATAGTGAATTCAACATTTGAAATTCAGGTTTGTTCAGGCAAATTAGGCGAGGTTTGTTATCAGTTATTGAGAGAATGGGGTTCACCCTAATTTTGGATTTTGCCTGAAAACAGGTTCACCTTATAAAAACAAAAAGTGAGTAGATTATCAATAATTGATCTTGAATACTACCAAAACATCCCACAATAAGTTTCCACTATTCAACACACCTGTTCTGTAACAGAACGTATAGGAGCTGATGCATGTGACAGGAGCACAAGCAATGTATCTATAAGGACATCCATTGATTCTGGCCTTGTATCATGATCATCCAATTCATATCCCATGAAGTCAAGATCATCAAAAGCTTGAAAAAATTTCTTACAACATATGACTAGATCAGAGGCAGCTTCAAAGAATTCCCCAGGTCGAAGGAGAACTTGGAGTAGCAACTGGATGAGCAAATACCTCATAGAATGCAGTTTATCTGTATCAGCACTCAGTCCACAGCTTCTTTCCTGGCAATACAAAAGCTTTCCATAAATATATAGTTCAATTAAATGGGAGGATATGTGTCGGCGTCTAGCATTGAGAAATAGAGATGAAAGAAATATAATGAATCTCCTCTGGATACAAATCAATATCAAGGACAGTTAGTGGACCCAATAGCATGCGTTTTCCAACGAATTTGTGCTTCAGCACAGGACATCTATACACATCAACAAGACAATTACTGCATACATATAGAGATATTTGGAGTGTGGCCCCGAAAGCAAATGGTATCATGCATTTATCTGTATATAGCACCTTGAATCATCTAGATGGCTTTTCAGTAGGTTTTTTTTTTTTTCCAAAAAACCAAATAAACAAACAGTGAAAATCCATGGAATCCTGAAGCAATGTCAAGATAATTGGGTTGGAACCATACCAAGAGATGCCTTACTGAATGGCATGAACTCAAGAAATATGTTGGTGATGTATTAACTTTGGTGAATACAAGTCATAAACAAAAAATAAAAAGGGTAAAAACATAAAGACATGGCATGTAGCTAGGCTTGTAGTGACAGAAGTAGAAGAGAAATTACCTCTCTGGAAAGTTTGCTTTCCATTTCCAGCAATTTGTTGATGGCCATTTCATCCTCTTTACTCAAAGATCTAAAAAGAGACACTGAAGGAATGTTGCGTAGTGTGCTAAGGAATCTCATAAAGTAGGAACCAAGATCATTCGCCTCAAGGCCACTGGCAAATGAAATTCTCTCTTCAACCTTGTGAGTATTAGCTAGCAACACCTGTAGCTGCTCAATACAAATCTTGCAAACTGCTGTTGAGGTGGCTGCTTTTGGCCACTTAAATTTCTCTTGTAGCTCAAATGATGTGACTTCAGTGCCAATAGATGAAGAAAACAACCCCTGAACAGCTATAAACTTCAAAATTTCTTTCTGCACCCGGTATTTGGCTTCAGGTTCCACTTTCAAATGTTTCAAAATGCTGGGAAGTGATTCTATAACCCATATCTTCAAAAAATCCGGGGTCCCCATCACTCCAACAGAATCTCTTTCCTCAACTGAACCTATTTCTGAATTGTCATCTGTTGTTTGACTCTGATCAGAAGGTTCTTCAGAAGTATTACTTTCATCAAGGAACATGGTCATTAAATTCTCTATAAATAACATGCATCCAGCTTCTGCCTTGAAATCAGCCATTAAATCATTGACGGTTTTTGTTTTTGTGATAGAATCAAACTTCCCATTGCTGTGCTTCTGTAACGCTACAATAACGGCCACTCTTCTGGCATCATCATCCTTCACTTGATCTGAAAATTGTCTCAAAAAATGCTGCACTACTTTATACAGCCAGGAATCTTTGGTGGAAAGCACATCCATCAGGCACTGGACAACTCTGTAGGAAAGAATACTAGGAACAAATGATGCAGGTGACCTTTGGAGAAGGAGAAGCAGAAAATCAAGTGCTAAGTGCTTGCGATCATGAGACGACAAAAGAAGGCATCCGTCAATAACAGCCTCACAAAAAGACTGGACATTCTTTGCTACTTCTTCAGAGTAGCTACTCTTCCTACCTTTTTTGTGCTTCTTTAAGCTACTAGAAATGGGCGATGAATCTTCCACGTGCAAAATGTTATCAGGTAAGAGAATGTTTAAAAGCATAGGCCACAGGCTATGAACACGAGGCTGACAAAATGTGGATTCCTGCAATATTTCAGGACCCAAGAGAAAAAAGTTAAGCCGTTATCCATGACTACAGAGCAGACTCAAGATACAACAAATAAAACAAAAAGATACCTTAAAGCAATTCTGAATAGAGGAGAGGTGATCAACAGAAAAGAATTTACTCAGACTGAATGGTTTTGGCAGAAGTTTGCTGAACACAGCGGTTTCATCGGATAACTTCTCATGAATTCGCAAAGCCATAAGCAAAGCATCAGGATTTCCCATGTCAGCTGCTTCTTCAAACCAATCGACAATTCCTGGAGCTTCTAGAACATGCTTCAGCACTGCTTCAGCAGGCAACTGTAAAATCAAAACGATGCCATTAGAATTAAACAAGCAAATGACCCATGGATTCTCACAGGTCATAGTTTTCACAAACACCCAGGTATGCAAGAAAAACAAATAGCCTGATGCGTACTTCACAAGAAACTACCTTCTCAGCTATTTCTAGAATAATAGAGACAGCAGGCTCCTGCAGGTATCGCTTCTTCACCGCCAGAGAGATAAGATGGCTGACAGTTTCTTTGATGTATGGGGTGTCTGTGTCATTAGCCCACTCTCTTGTGAGCCTATCAGATCGGGCAAGAGCACCACAAGCAAATAAGCGGCCAAGAAGACAATCTCGGAATTCCTAAAAAGTCAATCCAAAACACATAAGATGGCAACTCGAATAGATCATACCCTTATGTCCTATAACAACATCTGGACATAGACACTCCTACCTGACCTTTCATTGACGAAGATGTTTCCAGCAATTGAACTACAAGTTTTAGCACAGAGTCAATTTTAATACTGGGAACTGCGCCAAGTAAGGCTGCTAAACCCAATGCAAAACCATGTCTTGCAAACTGCAGTAGAAACAGCATATCATCAGTTTGCCATAGGTTTACCAATTCAATGACGTGTACAAGTACAGCTCTCATGAAGTTGTGCAAGAATAATAGGCAAACAGTCGATTCACACAAGATTCTGACTGACACAGATGACACATGTAAGCAAATGTGGTTGAGCAACTTTATCAGAAACAAACTCCAAATGACTGTAACTAAAGCATTAATCTGCAGCGCATTAAAGAAAATGTCAAAGACAGATTGCTGACCAAACACAAAAGGAACTTGGAGCAGACCTGTCTAGACGAAGAAACACCGCGTATAAGGCGACGGACAGCATATCCGACAGCCGGCGCACAGTTATCCAACCCATCATCCTTCTCAGCTTCCAGTTTCAACCCACTGCCGAACAAATCCTTATTCTCGAACCCCTCATACGCTTTTTGAACCTCCTGCAACTCCCTCACCATCCTTTCCACCGCCACCTCTCTCACGGAGGCATCACCGGAGGCTAAGTCCTTAAAAACATTAATATGGAACTCCGGCAAGCCAGTGCCAGAGGAAGACGCTACATTACCTACATCTGCTTTAGCTTCCAAGTTCGATTTCTTCGACTGTCCTTGATCGCTTCCTAATGCCGAACGCCTCCGCTCCTTATCGAACGCTTTTCTTTTCTTTTTCTTCTCCATGCTTACAATGGAACTCTGAATTGAGGAAGAGCCAACAACCACGTCCCCAGAGTCATCGTCCTTTTTATCATCTTTCTTCAATTTTTTGTTGATCAAATTAATTGAAACCACGTTCCGAGTAGAAATTTCGGCTTGATCGTCTTCGACTGAGACGGCGCTTCGTTTCTTAGCGGCCATTGAACACTGACTGTATCAATAAAATGGCAGATTAAGGATAGTAGCCAACAAAAACAGAACTGATTAGAGTTTGAACAGTAATCTGTACCGGTATTGAATTCCAGTTAAACGGAAGCGGCGAAGGAGGAAAGCAGCGGATACAGGGGAGAGTGGAGCCCAGATGTATAGAAAACGCGGGGCTGTGTGGTTGAGCACGGCAAGGGAAGAGCCTAGGGTTTGCGGACGGACAGAAGAAGCAAATAATAGAGAAAACGGCGCTATCGGTCCTTCTACTATCAATATAGTTTCCCTTAATTACCATAAAAGCCCTTGAACTACCAAAAGGTCATAACAATGTCAAATTTACATCTCATTTTTCCTTTAGATAGCCGAAATCTCTATAATCTTAATATCAAACACCTAACAGTTTTAAGTGATGGAAATTGAAATAAATGGTATATCATTAGTACCTGAAAGATAATCTATTATATATATTATAAAGCAGAAGCTGAGAGTGATTTAGTAATTATAAAGTTAATTGATAGGCTAATTAAATGTCACTTCAAACTTTTATATCAAACATTAATTTCACCCCTTAAATTATTGACTTAATTTTGATAACATAACACTTAGCCACCAAGTTTCAACACATGCGTTTAATTTGGGAAGACAGCAATATTTTCTTCCCACATAAGTTTTAGATGAATTTATCTCATCCCGTAATTGGCATGGAAATCTCAGCAAATTAGCATCAATTGTTTTCCATGTAAAAGTGTTTCAATTACATCCAAGCCCTTAACTTTCCAAATTGAGCAAGAAAAATTCCTTAATTTGAGACATCATGACCTTACATTTTGACCACAAAATAAATAGCTCTACAGCAAATGACAAAATTTTAAGTTCTCCAATTTTTTTTTTTTGGCAACTGGTCCTTATATAGAATTACCCATATACCTAGTTAACTATTGTATATAAAAAAGTTGATTGATATTATAATATAAATAAATTATATTGTTAATTGTATATTTTGTTGAATATATTAATGATGTATTAGCTTTTTAGCCAATAAAAATACGTCATTTCCTTTAAATTATTACAATTGTATTATTACCAAAAATCAAAAATCCATAATGTTATCTCAGTTTCATTTCATAATTGCAAAAATATAATTTTTTTTCTTTTTATTTTTTTATTTTTTCCTTATCTTTTTATCAATAAAATGGATAAAAAATTTTATTTTTGGTTAAGAGTGAACTCAAGATTATTACATAACACTTGAAAAATTAAAAATGAATAAAAATTTATTCAATAAAGTTTGTAATGAGTATGCATAGCAAGTGCAATGATGAGATTACAAAAATAAACAAAAGTTAATTAGGATAATTAAAATAAAATGATGATAATTGCATCATTAAAATTGCATGACTCTAGTTGAATTAATTATATTTTAAAGTAAAAGGAACTAAATATATCTTAGCAAATGATTTACATTATATTTTTTAGTATATGTATTGAAAAATTATATATTTAAAAATATTTAATTAATATGTTTTATCGATTAAAATTACAACAGATTTTTTTATACTTTTTGTGGGTGAAATTAAGAATTTAACTATATGTAATACAAGCAAGTGTGATTATGTCACATTATGTTGCCTGTGTAAAAGTTGTAGTCAAACATAGGATTTCAAATATTGTGATTAAATACAATTGTTAACCATACATAAATGCTACTTGAAAAAATTCAAAATGAAAAGTTAGATGATTGCATTTTATTTGTAAAATGTCTAAACAATATATGAATAATAATAATAATAATAATAATAATAATAATAATAATAATAGTGGTAGTGGTGGTAATGAACATAATAGTAGTAGTATTAGTCGTAAATGTTATTTATTAACACTGAGTTATCATTGGTGAAGTTGTTTCCGAACTATCATTTAACTAAAACAAAATGGCTTGATATTTCCTCTACTACAAAGAAAAGGTTCCTAGCATGAATAGTATTATAATATCAGTGTCCAATCTCTGTTTCATTTTCAAATAATGATTCTTATTACTAGTTTGTTAAATGGGGAAATATAACTAGGATATCAAATATAGTTTTTTTAAAACGGTATTTGCTTAGATTGACCAAATGACATGATTAAGATTTGGACCCAAGTAAACGGAATTTTGAAGTTTTTACCTACAATGCAAAATTAGACTTATAAGTACAACGCTATGCATCTGAATGTCGAATGAGAATGAGATTCAGTTCATGACTTTGATTTGTATTTATATATGTATAATCATAGTGAAGATGATTATATTAGATGATATATATGTGTGGGTTTTTTTTTTGTATTTTTCATGTGTTATATGTATCATTATCACAATAAATTAGACTTTAAGTCTCCAAATAAAAAATTAAAATTCAAATATAGTATTAATTTTCATATGTAAATAAATAATAAAAATTAAAATTAACTTTATTGATGTTAATTCAATTCACATTTATAGAAAATTTTTTAATTTAATATTTTTAACCAAAAGTTCTATCTATAGGACAGGTATAGAAATAGTTATGCTCTATTTAGCCACAATTAAAATTTTTATAAGTGATTAAGTCAAAAGAATTGAGCATATCCAAGTTAGATCTTAATTAGGTCAACACACTGAACATTTTGGTACAAGTAAACGCACTTAATTCCTTCAACTATTTATATGAATATCATTACATGGTTCATCCTGGATTTGATTGCCAAAAGCATATAACATGGGCTTCTAAATAACATCAAATCTATGGCTAGTTTGCAAATGAATGTTGAACATTTCCTACAACATAACCCACATTTATGTTAGAGTTGTCACCTTGTAGGCTTCCAGCTTTAGTCGAAATCATTAATGGCATTGGTTGGGAACTTGGGTAACAATGTACGGTAATGGGTTGAACCACTTTTTATTGTATAATTTATTTCTAACTCAATTTTTTAATGATTCTTACTTACAAAAAAGTAAAAACTCAAGTAAAATATTAGGTTTGGTTTGTTTTTAGGGAAAAAAAATAGTGAGCATTGAAGTTGACCTGACCTGGCCTGAATTTCAATTTCTAAATTTGGGTTAAACCGAACTAACTTGAAATAGCTCAAATTACTCACTTTTTTGTCTAAGTAACCTAATTACAGAGCCCAACCCAAAACCTAACATCAGCCCTAAATCCCAACACAACACAAACATATACATGACATACGCACAAAGTCGCGCTATCTTCACGGCCTTTGCCCTCAAACCTCTATGAGCCGCACTTTAGACCCTTACCCTCACATCATCATTTTCTCAGACCTTTAGACCTTAGTATGTTTGTAGTGACGAGATGGATGTGATGACGAAGTCAACGTCACCAATATCATTGTCTTCATGGCTAAGAGCAATGACTCATAAGATAAAGATAAAGGACATATAATAAGACTTAGTTTCAAATACGAATGGTGTCTAATTAGTTTCAAATATAAGGTGGATTGAGGCATTGCTGATTGGTGTCCGAGTTGATGGACTTCTACTCTTTTTCCCCTATATCTCTTATTACTTTTTTTTTTGCGCTAAACAGAATTTGGGTTAAGTTTGAAATCTTGAGCCCTCCGTTTCACATTTTCTCTTAGTTTCAATCAAATTGTTATGTTGTCCTTATCCTCTTCCCCGTGTTGGGCTTACCTTATTGAATCTAGAACAAACTCTTCGGTTCAGTTCAATTTGAGTCAGGTGCATAATCGAATTTGGTTTAGGCTAACATGTAAAGAGTTGAGTAGGGATAATTTAGGTCAAGTTCAACCCTAACCCAGAAAAATTAACCCGATTTTCACCTCTACTATCGCACGCGCGCACACACACACACACGCATAAGTCAACTCAATAATTTGCTTTGACACAAGTAAAAAATATTTGAATTTAACTTAGGCCTCTTATTTTCGGATTAAGTCTCGTATTGGATAGTGTACCTGTTTCCTAATAGTATGATGTAGTATCAATATCGATATCATATTTTCTCAAATGTATCAGTTTTAAATAATTTATGCATATAAGACATATCAACACACAAGACATATCAAAATTTGAGATTATAAGATTATGAAGTGTATGTTATATGTATTTAGTTTAATTAAAAGTTTTTCTCATATAAATATTATATTATATAATACAATTATAATTTTTAAGGTATAAAAAAACACACATTTTTTTTTCAAATATAAAAAAATGTTTGCTATAAAGTTAATCAACTATGCATACTTATAATATATTTGACCTAAAAAACCAAAACTGAATAAAAAATGAAAAGTTTTCTACCACTGTTGAGATGATATAGTTGATAAGGTATTAAATGCCTAAGACATGCGGCATCAGTCGATACATCCCTATGGAAATTACCTGACCCATATCCCAAGTAGAAAATGCTAGTTTCACACAACCCCATATTTGTCTTGGCACATTGCCCCTTCTGTCTGTCTTAATTCTCAACCTTAACGTGTGTTCAGGATTAAAAAATTGAATGATGCACCGCTGAAAATAAAAAATCTGAAAATTTCCCTTCATCTACAAAATTTACAAGTTTTAAATTATTCTATATGAGTTACCGAGTTCTGACATATTTTTCCTAATAATTTTATGCATATTATTGTTTAACACATAGCAACCTTTGATCTGTTTTTGTTAATGTTCGTCTAAAATGTATGATAGTGAGATGATGGGATTCATGGAGAAGTATGCACAAAGGGGATTGATGGATTCAACTGGGACCATCGATGCATGTCCAACTTCAGTCTTTTCTGGGCGATAGGTATGAAATTTCTTTTTTTTTTTTTTGTGTAGGACAAATCACTCTTGTATAATTTGCATATATCTTGGCCACCTAACAATTTGTCATGGCATTAGCATCTTTGTTAAGCACATGCATTCTACCATTATTTTATATGAATGTTGTAGTTGGGTAAACTATGTTCCAAGCAATTGTAGTTTCCAAAAGATTTGTTTAGAGCAACTTCATTTGGTTTTGAACTAATGGTTCCAACCATTATAGAAAAGGTTAGTATTAATAAATGATAATAAAACTCGACTGTAGTACTGCTTTTAAGAAAATCCTTTTGGCTAAATAAGCAAAGCAGTACATAACACCTCATCTAATTGTTGGGCAGAATATTAAAAGCATATAAAAGAACTTTATTTGCTTAATTCACTTAACTTATTTGTTGTTAACCTTCTTTTCTGAGTTAACCTTTGATTTGGAGAATTACTGCAAAGTTCTAAAAATTTTGATGTTAGTTAATAAGTCTTATGGGGGAGACTTGAATAAACTTAGGCATAGTTACCTGATTTTGATTATGGTTGTTGGACCTTTTTTTTTTTTTTTTTAGTTTGTTGTGTTCATTTGAAACCTGAAATTATTGAAGAGTCTATAAAAATTAGAACTCAATGAATAGAAATAACTTATTGTTTATGGTGCACTTTGTATCATGGAAAAACATGTGAAACATAACAGATAAGTGAAATCAAGATCATGACAGTTGGAAATATACTTGAGATCTACAGCCAATATCTTAATACATGCATTTTGTTTATATTAAAAATTCCTTATACATGTAGAATAAGCAACAGTACATAACATCCCATTTAATTTCTAGAAAAATATTAAAAGCATAAAGAAGTAACTGATTTGCTGAATTCGATTTAGGGGTATAAACGAGTAGAACATTCAGTGAACTATTTAGGAACCATTTAGTGGGAGTTCGCTTATGTTCATTTATCAAGCTAAACATACGAACATGAATACAAATTTCTATTCATTTATTTAAACAAACGAACACGAATATTCCTATGTTCGTTCATTTAGTTCGATTATTGTTCATTTATATTTGTTCGTTGTTAGTTAATTTGTTCATTAGTGTGTGTGTGTGTGTGTGTGTGTACATATTCATTCACTTTCGTTCATTTATGTTTGTTTAAATCATTTACAAACATATTCTATACATTGTTCGTGAACAAATTTGTGTTTGTGTATTACTGTTCTTGAATGAATTTATTCGTTTGGTTTGTTTATTAATGTTCATAAACATAAATAAACGAACACGAACAACCATTTTACACTAAATGAGCGAATGAACACGAATAAGCTTGTTTCTGTTCGTGTTCGTGTTCGTTAAAAACTTAAACGAACGAACATAAACAGCTTTCGTTCGTGTTCATTCAATTCGTTTACAGGTCTAATTCAGTTAACTTCTTTATTGGTTTATTTCTTCACTGAGTTTACCTTGGTGCGCAACAAAGTTTAGAAAATTTAGAAGGAAATGTTTTTATTTCTTGTTCATTAATAGTATCAGGCATAGGTATTTGATTTTGATTTGGTTGTTGAACTTGCTTCTGTCCTGTAGTTTGCTATGTTTTGTTTAAGCATACAACAGTTGAATTGTTTATACAACTCAAAATTTAATGTACTGATTTCAGCAATTTGCAACACCAGAAAAATTGAATGGAATTGATCGTTTAGAACTTGATTTGATCAAATTGTTGTATGTTTCGTTCATTTACTAGATTGCACTAAAATTTTTGTTGAATTGTTTTCCTTTTTGGCTGAATCATATATCCAACTCTATTTTGCCTGTTTTTTATGTTGAATCATGGATGTTAATGTTTTGATTCCCGGATTGCAAATGGTAATCTGTAAATAGAGATAACAAAAGCAAGTAACGCTTTCTTGCTTTCTTATGATTGCAAAACTGCCAAATAGTAGGAAAATATTTGGATTTGTTGATCCTTGTTAGTGTCCACAACTTGAATGCCTAGACCTGCTACTGCTTTATTGGCACTTGTCAGTGAGAGTGCTTGGAAGCTAAGATTTTCATGTTGCCTGCATTAAATGAATAGAAAAAAAATATGAGATTTTTCGTTTTATGCTTGTTAGAAAGAAGAGATAAAATGATGAGATTTTCTGTTCCCTGCTTGATTGTTTGTTACCCTTGTAATTGCAAGATGAGAATGAGGACTACTGCATGAGGAAAGTAAGGACAAATTCATATTGTGCTATTTTTTTCAGAAAGTTTGCTCGAGTCACCGTGGATTTTTTTTTAGAATGTTAACAAGAAAAGGGAAACTATGATATCATGTTATTTTTATAGTTGTATGTAGGGTAATTATAAAAAATTGGCTATATAGCGGGCAAGATAATGTTCATTCAATTCGTTCATGATTTTAGCAATTTGCAACACTAAAAAAATTGAATGGAATTTGTCATTTAGAACCTAATTTGATCAAGCTGTTGCATTTTTCATTCCTTCACTAGATTGCACTAAAATTTTTGTTGAATTATTTCGCTTCTTAGCTAAATCATATATCTCAACTTCATTTTGCCTGTTTTTTATTCTGAATCATGGATGTTAACATTTTGATTCCCAAATTGTAAATGGTAATATGCAAATAGAGATAGCAAAAGTGAGTAACGTTTTCTTGCTTTCTTATGATCGCAAAGCAGCCAAATAGTAGAAAAATACTTGGATTTGTTGATCCTTGTTAGTGTCCACAACTTGAATGCCTAGACATGCTATTGTTTTATTGGTACTTGTCAGTGTGAAGGCTTGGAAGCTAAGATTTTCATGTTGCCTGTATTGAATGAATAGAAAAAAAAATATGAGATTTTTTGTTCCATGTTTGTTAGAGAGAAAAGATAAAATAATGAGATTTTCTGTTCCCTACTTGATTGTTTGTTACCCTTGTAGTTGCAAGATGAGAATGAGGACTACTGTAGGAGGAAAGTAAAGACAAATTCACATTGTGCTCTTTTCTTTAGAAAGTTTGCTCGAGTCACCGTGGACTTTTTTTAGAATGTCAACAGGAAAAGAGAAACTATACTATCCTGTTATTTTTATAATGGTACGTAGGGCAGTTATACAAAATTGGCTATAAAGTAGGAAAGATAATTGCATCTTCAAATCAAGAAGTTAATTGGAATATATGGATATGGCTAAAAAATAGGAAATAGCACAAAAAAACTTACTGTAGTTAGGGGTTTGAACCAATTTGGTCACTATAGTTTTGGGTGGTTCCAATTGCATTATCAAAGTCATAGTTTAAGCCCAAATTAATTAATAATGTTACAGTTTGGTACCAAATATGCCACTACTGTTAAAAATCAAACGGTGTGGGAAGTTGTTAGGTTTGAAATTTTGGGATACTAATGTAGCTTTTAACAAACTTTAGGGACTTTATGTAATTTACCATTTTTCATATATTTTATGTGCAAGTCACTATATCAGTCACTGCTGAATTTGCTACCGGTGACGGAGGTGATGTCAGAGGAAGTAACATTTGACATAACTATTTGTAAACAAAAAAAATTGCGATACCGGGTAGCAAATAATAAAAAACACATCGATATTGAATGAATGAATTTCATTTGAATGAGATTTGGGTTATTTGTATTATTAGAATATGATAACTAATTTGAATATCATTTTTTTAGGGACCAATAGCATATCCAGTCAATGATAGAGGTGATTATTGTACAAAAAAATGAAAATGATAAATTATAAATAATTTCTGAAGTTTATTAAAATTTACATATGTACCCCAAGATTTTGTTAAATGCATAATTTAGCGGTCAAAATAATAAAAAACACATCGATAGTGAATGAATGAATTTCATTTGAATGAGATTTGGGTTATTTGTATTATTAGAATATGATAACTAATTTGAATATCATTTTTTGAGGGACCAATAGCATATCCAGTCAATGATAGAGGTGATTATTGTACAAAAAAATGAAAATGATAAATTATAAATAATTTCTGAAGTTTATTAAAATTTACATATGTACCCCAAGATTTTGTTAAATTCATAATTTAGCGGTCAAAATGATTGACTCTTCAGCAACTTTGACCGCCAATTTCTTTCATTTCATATATTTTTTCTTAGTTTTTCTTGTTTTTCTTTGCTTATTATAGGTGACATTATATTGTGAAAGTGTCGGTTTGGAGCGGGATCGAGCGAGACAGAATTTGGGCGTGCAAAATTCAAGTTGAAGTAAGAGGCGCTGGCAACACATCACCAGAGTTTCGAGCGCTCTGCCAATTTTCCATTTCATCGCTGCCAACTCAACCTAATTGGTGACACGTCGCCACTCACTCCCCAACTTTTCCTAAACCTCATATTTTGATGGCTCCCTGCGTTTTTCCACTTGGTGAGCTGTTTTTTGATGAAGGATTTCTATAATTTTAAGGTTTGAAAGTTAAGACAAGATAAGAGGAGAGCCCTTGGGTATAAATAGAAAGATGAAATGAGGAGCCAATGTTCAACATGAAATACTCTTCTTTTCATATCTTATTATGAGAACTACTATTGGAGCAAGGTTTGAAGCTTGAAGAAGGAGACTTAGGCCACTATGATCCATCTTGGGTTTCCTTTTCTCCTATTCTTATTTTGTATATTTTCATGGATTATTTAATTATGAGTTTAATGTTGGAAGAAAGCATAGATTTTGGGTAGATCTTTATATCTCTCTAGGATGAAACTTCTATTACCTGATATCTAATGATTATTTGGTGATTTTTCATGGATATTTATCTCTTTATGTTTCCTATTCTTGAGCCTAATGCTTGTGTGATTGATTGGCATATCCACACATTTACAAGTCCTACTTAGTTCTTGAGAGATAAAGAGTGGGGGATAGAAAATAGGAATATGGTATAATGGGTATTGTTGGTTAGAGATAATCTACAATTGCATTGGGTGTTGGAAGGGGATTAATAGCTTAACTCATCTTGGATTAATCATGAGATTGAGAATTGTTTTGTTTGATTCTAGGTGAACAAAGACTTAACTTGAGAAAGTGGGTTTTTGAATTTTACGTCTCTACACTACACAAGGGGGTAAATGTCATATGATGTAACTAACTTGGATAGCAAATAATAGGATGGATTTTTAGAGAGATGACCTTTCCCTTTTAACCATTTTAGTTTAATTTCTTTTAGTAACTTGTGCTTTTATTTAGCTACCTACCTTAAAGTTAATTAGGTAATACGTGGGGTCATTTGTTCTTGTCCTTTATTCCTTATTTACTCACTTGGTTTTAGGTTTTATTTGTCACAATCACTTTAATAGTTCAAGTAATTTAGGTAACTAAAGCTCATTTCTTGGTAAGATCACATTATCCCTTGGAATGATATCTTTCCTCATCTTTGAACACAACGAAATTAATCATACGCTTGTGAGTGATAAAGGGTTACAAATTTTTTAAACTATTGTATTTAGCAACAAATTTCAAAACTAACAACTTCTCACGTTTCCTGTTAGGTTTTTAATGACTAGTGACATATTGGGTACCAAACTGTAACATTAATGATCAATTTAGGTCCAAACTATGACTTTGGTGATGCAATTACTCAAAACTATAGTGAAAAAATCAATATAGACCCATAACTAGGGTGAGTTTTTTTGTACCTTTCCCTAAAAAATAACTGATGTTTAAAAATTATATATAAAAATGGATAAATGTGGTACTGGGCAAAACGGTTTAGGAAGGGCAACAATGTGGGGGTATTTTTTTTTCTAACCTGGGAACTTATGTTAAAAAAAAAATGGGTTTGACAGTTATAACACATGGCTGGGTGTTATAGCATCTTAGCCCCATGGTTAGCTATTCAGACATCCTTGGCTGTGGCCATGGTTCGAACCTTTACACATGTATTGTGTGCCGCTCTTTGTTAATTGCGGTTTGCAGCCTTTTAAGTTTTAAGAAGTAAACAGATTTTTCTCTAATTTTACATAATAACTCTATAATACCCTATATCTTGTACATTTTTCTGTATACAAAAGAAAAAAAATTATAACACATGGCAGTTTCTAAAGATATATGGCACATTTGTAAATACACATTTAAGTGGTTTGAGTCAATCAAACAATGAATTATCATGTGACGTGTGTTTTTAGTCATATGTGTAAAGAAGTAAACAGATTTTTCTCTAATTTTACATAATAACTCTATAATACCCTATATCTTGTACATCCTTCTGTATACAAAAGAAAAAAAATTATAACACATGGCAGTTTCTAAAGATATATGGCACATTTGTAAATACACATTTAAGTGGTTTGAGTCAATCAAACAATGAATTATCATGTGACGTGTGTGTTTTTAGTCATATGTGTACTTTTGATAATTTTTTTTAGGATTTTTATAAAATGTGAAATGACCATACAGTTAAACTACCTGATTTTATATCTATTTATAAACTAGAATTGACTCTAAAAAGGAAAGCAAAGTAAAATAAAAGTACAAAAAAACTCAGTGTAGTTATGAGTCAGATCGATTTGGTCACTATAGTTTTGAATGGTTTTAACTGCATTACTAAAGTCATAGTTTGGACCTAAATTGGTCACTAATATTACAGTTTGGTACTAAATATGTCATAAGCTGTTAAAAATCTAATGGTAAATGTGACATGTTGTTAGTTTCAAAATTTTAAGGTACTTATGTAATTTTAACAAACTTTAGAAACTGTGTATAATTTACCATTTCACTTTTTTGTGTAACAATCATCTTTATCATTCACTAGATTTGCCACTAGTTTATCCAGAAATGATATTTAAATTATTCACCACTTTCTAATATTACAAAAAACTCAAATCTCAGCAAAATAAAACTCACTTATCTAATATAAATGTGTTTTTAATCATTTGCTTTTCGATATGATAGTTTTTTTGTTTGAAAATAGTAATGTTCAATGCTAGCTCATCCAGCATTGCCTTTATCACCAGTGGTAGATCCAACGGTAACCGATGCATTGGTTAACACACAAAATAAATGAAAATGATAAATTACGTAAAATTTCTAAAGTTTGTTATAAGTTACATTAGTACTCCAAAATTTCAAAATGAATAACTTTCTGCATTTATCATTAAATTTTTAACTGTTGGTAACATATTCAATACCAAATTATAAACTTAGTAGCTAATTTGGACTCAAACTATGACTTTAGTGATGTAATTGGGACTACTTAAACTATAGTTATCAAATTACTCTAGACCTATAACTACAGTGAATATTTTTTTTTTGGGTTACTTTTCCCGGTGGCTAGGATCTAGCCTAAAAAGAATCCATTTCCTTTTCTAGGCCTAGTTATGATATAATAGCGCTGAATTTGTTGTTGACAAAAGCCTGAAACGAATTCCAACAAACCAAAAACACGAGAACTTCAGAGGAAATCGAGAAGCTCTCGTAAGCTAGATTTGGCACTGGCAACTTGTCATCGGCTCTTGGTCAGAATATCTTTAGTCGTTGCCTCATCCCTTCGCTAACTTGGCACTAACATTATTTTATTGTTAATTTAGATTTTATATCTAGACGTTCGTTTCTTTTTATTTACTACTATTATATCTGTCTTAACTTTTTTTTGAAGCATTTGCGTTTCAATAATAACGAGACAGACCAATCTTTCCTAATCCATAGAGATACCATAATAATTGGAAAAACCAGACAAAATCAATGAATAAAGAAGGCAAAATTCTGAGGAATAATTTCACATTAACGCCCATATCAAAAAATCATACTCAACGTCCACAAAAAGAGTGGATAGATCATATAAGCGCGATGGCCAAGTTCTGACGATACCGTCCAGAGCCCATCGTTTTCTCTGATTCTTTCTCAGGTTCGGTTCCCAACGCGCGCTGAATGTTACAACAATATATAACCACCGCTTCAACCTCTCTCGCTCCTCTTTCTCAATCTGAAACTTCGCTCTTCCCAGGTCGTAGTAGCCAGAGCCAACAGAGGTCTAGTTGAAGCCAGGCAGCAGTCATTTCACTTGTCGTGTGTCTGAATTCCTGTTTCTTCACATTTGGTCAATGTTAATGCCATTTTTTGCTTATTCTGAAAGTTTGGGAGCTTCAGGATTTGATTGAGAAGTATTGGGAGCAGTGAAACTCCACATGCGGTTCTGTTTGCTGGTTGTCGCCTGCTCTATTTTTGAAGTTTATTACAGGATTCTGAGGATTTTGGTGGGAATGTTCGTCATGGACTATGCTTCGTGCTTCAATTTTTTGACTCAAGGGACGGAATTCGGCCATGGGTTTTTGTTGCTCGGGCGCTTCTCGCAGTTTTGTCATGTTATCGGGCTCTTTTTCATGCTGGGTTTCGGGCTGAAGGTTATGCAATTCGGGTTCAATCGGAAGGGTTTGCTGCAATATCTTTGTGATGCTAGAGGAAAACCAAGTGATTTGGGAAATGGGATTTGCTCGAACCGACGCCTTGATGAAGTTTATGGAGCGAAGACTGATTCTTCTCATAGGTGTTCGACGAAATTCTCAGAGAAACTAGCTCCTGAGGAAGATCCAATGAATGGAGCCAGCGACCTTGAGGTAACAAATGTTAAGGGATGCTGTCCCGAAGACGAAGAATTTGATGTACAGGCGTTGAGGAAATTAGTGAAAATGGAAAGGAGAAGAGCGAGTAAAGCTTGTGGTGAGCTGGAGAAGGAAAGACAGGCGGCTGCATCAGCCGCTGATGAGGCAATGGCCATGATCCTGCGGCTTCAGAGAGAGAAGAGTTCGATAGAGATTGAGGCCAATCAATACAGAAGAATGGCAGAGCAGAAGGAGGAATTTGATCAAGAAGTTATCCAGACGCTGCAATGGATTGTACTCAAACACGAGTCGGAGAGAAGTCTGTTGGAAGGCAGATTGCGCTTGTGCAGGCAGAGGTTAAAGCTTTATGTGGAAGGCAACAAATTGGACCAGCTCGAAGAAACTGATGCAGGGCTGAGTTCCCTCAGTTTTAATCTGGAAGATGTGGAAGAGAACGGGCCAAGTAGATCAACTGAGATGGATTTGTAGGCATCGTTAGTCTTTGTTTGTAATAAATCCGGGCTGAGTAGCAAATCGAATGAAAGATGTAGTAGCTAATCACCTGTTGAAAATCGATTTGGCAAGAATATGTATTGCGGCTTTCTTCAAGTATATGCCGCTCTTTGTTTGTGATTGCAAGTGAATATGATACGAGTGTCGTTGGCTAGTCACTGGTGACTTTGGGCGAGTGCATTCGTTTTAAGATTTTGTAATGCACATGTAAAATTTGCTATTGACTGGCATTGTCTTCACCTGTTCAAACGCAAGAACGATAACAATCCGAGGATTGAGTAGGACTTTTGTTCGCAATTTCGATGCCTAGGGGGCTTTAAGTCCTGGTCCCAAGTCCAAACAGAACGTTTATGAGTTTTATTCGTTTATTATAAAGTTGAGGGCCTTGATATGTCAGTTGATTATAACTGAAGACCTCTCTTGGATAGTAATCATATTTTGTGTACACGGCTAAGCAGGACAGAAAACCAGTCCAGATAACCGGCACAGCGGTTCTTTCCTCCGTCATTTTGCTTCGCTCATCCATCACCGCTTCGCTCAGATCTAAGATACGCAGAAATAGTGTTTCTTTTGGCCGTCTCAAAAGGACGACAGCTAAAACTCGTCGCCGGCACGACTGAAAACGACTGTCAAGAGGTTCAGAGAGCTTTTTCTCCGTTCTCTACTTAATTATCTCATCTTCGTTTCTGATCGCCGCCTTTCGAGTTTGGGCTAGTCTCCTTCACTGTCTGAATTGATCGCAAACTTCGAATGCAGAGGGACCTCCAGTTCTGGTAACTATGTGATGGACATCTCTAGTAGCTCAGAGTTGGGTGTGGAGCCACAGATGCTCCCTCCTCCACCTGGAACCTTCGTTGATCGTGAAGAACTTATTCAACATGTTTGCGAATTCGCTATCTCCCAAGGATATGTTGTGACCATTAAGCAATCGAAAAGGGACAGAGTTGTGGTTCTTGGCTGTGACAGAGGAGGCGTCTATAGAAACAGGAAGAAATCTGCCGATGAGTCGTCGAGTGGACATACTCGCAGAAGGAAGACAGGCTCACGGCTTACTAACTGTCCCTTCGAAGCCATCGGTAAAAAGGACGATGGCTTGTGGATTCTTACTGTAAAAAATGGGACACATAACCACGAACCTTTGAAGGATTTCGCTGAACATCCTTCTGCTCGTCGATTTTCCGAGAAAGAGATACTGTCGATCAAAGAAATGACAGAAGCAGGATTGAAGCCTCGGCAAATACTAAAGAGATTGCGGCAGAGCAACCCTGATCTTTTGTCAACTCCAAAGCATGTGTACAATGTCAAAGCTAAGCTCCGGCAAGGAAACGTGGCAGGTGAAATTTCTTCTTCTCACTTTAAGCAGTTCTTCGTTGTAGCTTTTTGTTCCTGAGCATTGCAACCGTTTCTCTTGATATAAATTTTAAGAATGCTCACACTGTCAGATCTTGTTGTTGCAGTGAGAAGCTATAAGACTTTGAGACCTCAAAAATGTGCTGTAAGAAACAATTATCTCTCAGTTTTGGATCCATCTTGGAGGCAACACAACCCTCCGGTAAGCTTATGGGTTTGTACCACTGGTTCTTGATCTTGGAAGTATGAGTAGCATGAGATCTTTGGTGTTCTCTCTGTTTTTGTTTTTTTCTCTTTTCTTTGGGCTCCCCATCTACCTGCCAGCTTCTTCCCTCCTTGCTGCCCCTAAGCTTCCCTTCTCCTCCTTGAGATTCTGTTAAACTTAACTTTTGTAGCAGTATGCCTACATTTTTGTGGAACTTACATTCTCTGCTCTTGTTGTATTTCAGAGGGTACCTAATCTCATTGGAGGTAGATTTGTGGATTCACAGTCATTTGTATCTATTGATGTTATAAATCCTGTAAGTACAGTTGTTTGAAATTTGTCTAGTCTTTTGATTACTAGGTTTATGACAATTGGTGGTCTTCTACTTGCAACCAATGATCACTATTTTCTAGGCAACTCAAGAAGTAGCTTCTCAAGTTCCTTTAACTACTAATGAGGAGTTTAGAGCTGCAGTATTTGCAGCAAAACGGGCTTTCCAAACATGGCGGAACACACCAATCAGCATTCGTCAGCGTATTATGTTCAAGTTTCAGGAACTTATTCGGAGGGACATGGTAGATGTTTGCATTTTATCATTCCGTATTCCTAGTTAATTAGAAATCATTTGGTTGATGTTTACACTAATTTTATTTTGGCAGGATAAGCTTGCTGTAAACATAAGCATTGAACACGGTAAGACATTAAAGGATGCTTATAATGATGTGCTGCATGGATTAGGTTAGTTATTTTGTCCTTGCGGAAAAGAGATTAAGTATTTATTTATTTGCTTGTTTGTTTCTCTGTTTATTTATTATTGTGTTCCTTACTTTCATTTGTAGAGGTGGTTGAACATGCATGTGGATTGTCCACTTTACAAGTTGGTGAGTTCGTATCAAATGTATCAAATGGTGTTGATTCTTATAGCAGTAGGGAGCCTCTTGGAATTTGTGCTGGTATTTGTTCGTTTGAGTATCCTGCAATGATACCCCTATGGGTGAGTCACTTTCTTTTATGCTCTCTGTCTTAACTTCTTAGTTCTGAGCCAGATGATGTATCAGAGTGCCTGCCATCCTGCTTAAGTAGATTCTTATAAATTAAATTTTGTGTATCATGAAAAGATCTTGAACCGGTTGTATATTTTCAGTCCTTGTCTGAATTTTTGAAGGTGTTAAATCATTTTGGTACTTGAATTCCGATACTTGGCTTTTGGAGCTGCTTTCTGACAAGAGTAGAGAAGCTATTTTTGTTATTCCGCCAGTCATGGTTTTTTTGACCAAATTTTTATGTGCAGATGTTTCCCATTGCTGTCACATGTGGTGATACTTTCATTTTGAAGCCATCGGAGAAGGCTCCAGGTGATTTTATTTCTAGCCGTCTGGTTTGCTTTCAGCAACTGTAATTGTGTGACTCAGTTTCATGCATATGTTTCATGAAATAATAATTTGGCTCCCATGACACTTCAAAAGGAAAGATTACTGCTCTGAAGCTTAGAGGTGGGGTAATCAGTAAGATTAAAGGCCAATGAAATTTATCTTTTTTGAATTCAGCAAAATTACTGGCACAAACAAAGTAAAACAACCTCTTGGTATTCTGTGCATCACATCAAACAGCTTAATAGGATACTTGCAATTACACTGCCATTTGGATCCACACATCAGGATTCAGGAGTCACTGCTTGTTGCTTATTTGGATGAATCTGTGAGCTAACAAGTACAGGAGGGTGGATCCACCAAGTCTTGATATTATGGGGTACTCCACCCTGAGTCTAAGAGAAATATATAGTTCATCTTAATAGTGCTGAGTGCAAAATATTCTGAGGTAAAATAAAATCCCAATGCTGTGTAGCTAATTTATCTGTGATACCTGGAATGGATTTAATGTGATCTGACCATGTGCAGTGTTTGGATGTCGAAACTTAGAAGCTCGTCTTAAGTTTCAGTTTTTAAACTGATGAAAGTCAATGAAACTCAGCCAATTCTTATCCAGTAACAAACTGCCTGTTAATGCTAACAACTGTGCTGTCATTCATATTCCTTTCCTGACTTTGAGTGTTGGTATTGGATTCATCAGGAAGCAGGGAGGATAAAGTATGCCTTTATTAACCACCAAAGCTTAATCTGCTCCATTGATATGCACATGCCTTTTCTGTGTCCTTTCAGGAGCTGCTATTATGCTTGCTGAGTTGGCAGTCGAGGCTGGTTTGCCAAGTGGCGTCTTGAATATCATTCACGGTACCAATGTAAGCTTGGAATGAGCCAAGAGCTGTTTTCTTGTTGATACTTAAAATGCTCACCCGCCTTAGAAGGATCAGAGGGATGCATATGAAATACGTGCTCCTCCCTGCCAGATTATTAGTCCCTTGGTTTAGTTTAGTTATTGAGTTTTCCTATATATACCCTTGGCATAGGATTCGTAAAAAATTGCCATGAATTAAAGCCCAGAATGCGAATCGGCGAATTAAGGGCGGATTCACTCTGAATTCACATTTTCATATTGTCGAATTCACGAACTTGTGGCACTCTCATTATGCTGGATGCTGAGTTGTTTTCTTCAGTCAAGCAGGAATCGGTTTTGTAACCGATGCCTGATTTGGAGGCATCGTGTCAAGTTCTGATCATCACAGGGCAAATTCTTTTTATTCTTGGGTTGTTTTCTCTATTTCTTTTTGTTCTAGTATTGCCTTTTCATCCCCTCTTGGGAAGCAACACTATTTCCATAGCAATTTATAATATTAATTTTATACTACTAAGGGTTAAGTGAATTAGTTTTACTTTATTCTCTTTCACATAAAACTATTTTGTTATTTTTTTCTAAAGTTTGATCAATTATTAAAGTTCAATTATTTTTCTCCTGATGATATAATTATATATTGTTTTCTTTTAAATTTTAATCAAATATTTACATGTAAGTGAACAAATATTTACATACACATAAACACTATGTGTGTTTGTGTGTGTGTGTGTGTGTGTGGTGTTTATTTATATAAACACAGAGACTATGATGCACTTGAGCTGCTCCTGCTCTCAACAATTTTACTGTTTCGATGAATTTGATCTCCCTTTCCGGCTCTTGCATCTGTTCATACTCCTGCTCTCTGTCACCTGGGATATACCCTGTTTTATTTCTTGCTTTCCTGTGAATCCTGTCTTAAAGACTGCCATGTCAAACCTTGTTCATGTCTTTGTTTTCCTATGAATTCAAAAGATTATATAAAAAGGAATGCATGGTTAGAAGTGAGAAAAAGTTCTTTATTTTTTATTGAAATTTTGTACTGCCATCAAATGAATGCAATTTTGAAAGGAAATTGTTGAGATGGATCATACTTGAAAAAGTGCAACTACTAATCGGAGATATTGATCTCACTCTCTGAAATGATATTGGTTACCTTGCATTGTTACATAATCCCAAATAATTTTCTGTGTTCTGAAGTTCTCCTTTATTGTTGAATTTTGAAAGTTGCCATGCTTGATTTCCTTCTAGTTCCATTGTAAAGGAGCTTGAGTTTTGCCCCTTTTTTTTCTTACATTCTCTGTAATTTATACAATTTTGGTGGTTTTCCCTTGACAAATTGAATACATATTCCTCCTTTCAAGGTACCGGAAAAGAAAATATAAACATATTCCGTTTATTTGTTTGTGACAGGACATTATCAATGATATTTGCGATGATGATGACATTAAAGCTGTATCATTTGTTGGTCCAAGTACGGTGAGTCACTTCTGCTCGTCAAATTTTCTTCCAATAAGCAGTAGACAGTACTGAGATGTAAAGAGTTGCTGTATGATGAATCCTTGTCTTAGATGCTCTCTTCCTTGGGCATTGATTTTTGAGCTGCTTCTTTAACTAAAAGTGAAATGGGTGCCTCTTCTTGAGTTCTCTTGATGCATTAATTCAATGGCAATTTATGGCTTGAATGCATAATTTTGGAATACACAGAGATAAGCAACTTATGCTGGGCATTTTCATTCATATTGAGCTGTTGTTACTCTTCTTCATAATGTCATTGGTTTCTATGTTCCTCCAGAGTGGAGTTCTTACTGTCGTAAAATGCCACTGGCAGGTGCAAAACTTTGCTTTTCTTTTTACCCCCTACCACCCCCCTCCCCCCCAAAAAAAACTGTTTTGCCTCCAAACCTCCTACCTAGGGGGCTGAGCTGTAAATACCTACAGCATACTTTTCAAACTTTTGATTAACAAAGAATGTAGTCTTGGTTGGTACAGTGCTTGACTGAGCATGCTATTTGTAGCTTCACTGTAATGTCATTTGCTAAAACTAAATTAACACATTTTAGCTTTTTCCTGTTCCCCATATCCCACTTGTTCTTAAGCATAATTGGGACTCATTAGCCTTATTTTTTGCATGGCGTTATTTTATTTGCAATAATGATTTCTTTTTTTGTTTTTGGCTTTCTCCAAAGGCTAGTGCTTACATATATACAAGAGCTTCTGTTAAAGGAAAACGTGTTCAGGTAAAAGGCCTGGAACATATCCTGACCTTTGTTGGTCGTTCTTTTAGTAAATTTATGAAGTCTATGTGCACGTTGCTGAGCTGACTGCTATTTTAGTGCAATGTTGGAGCTAAAATTCATGCAGTGGTAATGCCTGATGCAAGCGTGGATGTTACTTTAAATGCACTGGTTGCAGCTGGTTTTGGTGGGGCAGGGCAAAAGTGCATGGCATTTGGTGCTGTTATTTTTGTTGGAGGCTTCACGCTGTGGTACTATTCTCCCCCTTCTAAACTGTCAGATGCCATATGCTAGTACTAAAGAGAAAAATGCTATTTCAGGTTCAGCCCAGTTCGTTGTTGGGTTTATTAAAAGATCGTGTAGCAACTCACAATTATGGCCCAAAAAATACATGGGTTTTGTTGCTAGTTTTATTTCACGCTTCTATTTATGGGCTTGATTCTTTTCCAGGGAAGAAAAACTTGTTGAGCGTGTTAAAGCACTCAGAGTGAATTCTGGAACAGAACCTGATGCAGACCTAGGTCCAGTGATTAGTAAGCAGGTAAGAATGATGTGTAGAAACCTGTATGTGTTTTCAACTGATATGACCATTTGAATGTGGCTGTGGTACTGTTAACAATTCATGAACGTTTATTGTTTGCAGTGGAATGGGAGTACCATAGGAACAGAAAAAGTTTTGGGGGTGGTTTAATAATTGTTCATTCAGGTTGAGTTCATATATTCATTGGCTTTCCTTAGTCTTGACAGGCAAAGGAACACACATGCAGATTGATCCAATCAAGTGTTGAAAGTGGTGCAAGATTGGTGGTTGATGGAAGAAACACTGTGGTATCCAGTTTTAGTTCTAGTACTTGTGTATTAGTATTATTTTTGCTTGCATAATTGTGTTGAAACTGATTACTATTTAACTCTGCCTGCCCTAGTGTAGTTGGTTCCAAGCCCAGATAAAGGAAGAGGGTTGCTATATGTAGATAGCCAGCGTAAGATTTGTCACATCTGGGTAATATGGATCCTGTGCATATAGACATACCATTGAGGTACCTATTTCCAGAAATAGTGAAACTTTTGTCTTTTAGGAAAGGAATATCCATAGCAACCAGAACCTAATACTCACAAAAAGGCTAAACGAGAGCATAAAAAGACCCAGTGAATGTAAAGGACAGAACAAAAAGGTCTAGCTATAACATGAGACAAGATTAGCGTCTTGCAAAGAGTTTGATTACCATGAGTGCCCTGCTCTTCTTCTGAATATTATCCAATATTTCCTTCATAATCATAGTGCTGCTTTTAATCCTTTCTATCAATATCGAGTCTACTGCAGAACAGAAAATTAGACACTTGATTTTGGCCTTACCACCTGCAGCTTTTAACTGCGATGGAATTACAGAGTTCCATCTTTCACATGCATTTTGGAGCTTACGGTTGTGTGATATGTCAAAATGGACTTCCTTTCAGTGAACACTTAGAGAACAAATGTTCAACATTAAAACCATCACTGCCTAACACACACCTTATGTTCTTAATTTTACCATATTTGGCAAGCCTTCCAGTAGTGGGCAGCCTCTCTAAGAAGGCTCTCCAAGTGATGATGGGATGGTTTATATATGAGTTTTGCTCCACCCCAGTTCTGGAGCTTAAGCATGTATTTATCTTTGATATATCTCCTCCCATTTCTGATACATTTCCAGATTATGCACTCCCCTTGTTTCACAACAATATCCGTTAGGCATGTCTAGATTGTGATGATGTTATTCCACTATTGCTCTTTCTGGTCTTGGTGCTTGGGAAATGGAGAAACAAACGTGTGCTATTTTTATGCGTTTAGCCATCTGTATGTTGTGCTTTACTTTTCAACCATAACATGATATCCATATGTAAAATTTAGCCAGATACGAGAAGATGATCTTCATCCTGACCCCTACTCCTCCTCTCTTTCTTAGAATTCTGCTTTTGTGAATACCGTAACCAGACAATGCATTCTGTTGGTTGATCATAAAATGGTTGGGATAATGCTTAGCATTGCATAGCTAGATCTGTTTAGATGTTTAAAGTATTCTACACTTTGAGCTCAAGCTCCCTTAAAGAATGTATCACTTCTATATTGTGGGTTTGGACTTTGGAAGCTGGTATTTCCAGATTTTTATAACTATCCTTGTGAAGTAGAAAAGTGTTTTGATGGGCTTATTCAAATTTCCAGGAAATTGGAAGACATATTTTTCCAAATCTGTAAAAAGTGATTACTGTGTATTTTTTCTTGTAAAAACATTGGCCTTTCGGAGGTGAATGGTAAAATTTTCCTGTAGCTCTTAATGTGTTCCAAAATTGTTACCTGTATGAAAGACATGACTCTGCTTTTGGGCACCGCTTCCTGGCTAGCAGTGTGAGTTTTTCTATTTTGAGCCTGGTCCTAGTCTTTCATCTGTTGCCAAGATATTCAATGTTAATTTTCTTGTATGCAGAACTTCAGGTGCGAGTATACTAGTACCTTAGTTAAGTATGATTTAGTGATATCACTACAGTCATAACCTGGGATCCTCATAATTAATGTTATAATCAATGTCTGTAATTCAGAAGCTAAACTCTATTGTCTTATCTGACCTGAACATATCTGTCATATGGTTTTCGCACTTTACCTTTGTATATGCAAAGGTTCAAGGCACCAATTGTGTAACATGCACATGGGATGAGGAAGTAAAAGATACGAAAAGAGTACACAGCTTCTGAAGTTTCTAAAGTGTGTTTATGATTACAATGCTGTGTATTTTGGGAAGTCTTTGGAATCGCCCATAATTGCATTTTAATCTTTTGAATTACAACCAGGTCCAGGGATATGAGCATGGGAATTTCATTGGTCCTACAATACTGTCTGATGTCTCCATCACTATGGATTGCTACAAGGCAGTCTCCCATTTGCAACTTGCAGAAATATGCTTCTTGTTATCGTCATTGGAAATATAGTGCATTCTTAGTGTATTTTTTTGAAAAATAATTTGATTTTGTTTCTTGATTCATGCAGGAGGATATGTTTGGCCCAGTTCTTCTGTGCTTAAGGGTTTGTTAATTTCTGCTTATCAGCCAGATAGTTAAATAATAAATTACCTACTAAAATATCTGTATTTGTCTGTTCTCAGGCAGAGAGCTTAGAAGAAGCTACTGAAATCATTAGTAGAAACAAGTAATGTTAAGTTTGATATCATGACACCTGTGAATCTATAAGCATTTTTATCCTTCCATGTTTTTCTTAACCTCTATGGTCATCTTTGCAGATATGCTGGTGGGGCTTCTATATTTACTACATCAGGTGTAACTGCAAGGAAGTTTCAGACTGATGTTGAGGTTGGGCAGGTAATGCAGCTCTCATAGGCCTAGTAAGCCCTCTTATTGCAATGTAGCTGAAAGAAGTGAACCTGGTAGTTAACTTATTTGAGGAAGTCATTTCATGCATCTACCCTGCAGTAATCTGTTCTATATTAAATATAGTCAAAGTTAGTTGTTTGTCTATTGAGATCTTTGATGGAATCAAATTTAGCTTCACACCTTCTCTTACCAGGACATGACCATTAAATTGAAATGATGACGGAAGTGCATTCTTCCCTAATGCCATGCTCTTGCAATTAAGCTTGCTGCAACACAAATTTTCATTTATTGAAGGAGAGTTTGATGGTTGTAGCCTTTCAAGTATTTTGAGAATTCTGCTTAGGATTTTGCCTTGTTTGGTTGTCTGTCATCAAAATCTATCCCAATGCTTTTCCTTCTTTTGTGAAAAATGTGTCCTTTGATGTCTTCACAGGTCGGCATAAATGTTCCTATCTCTGTGTCTTTGCCCTTTTTATCCTTCACAACGTTGAAGCCATACTTTGCTGGGGATTTCAGTTTTGATGGTATTTGCAAACTTTAAACTCATGTTCCTTAAGTTTTCATGTCTTTCAATGGTGTATACTTGTGATACGAAAATCTGAAGTTACTAAATTAAGTGAGTGCAGGCAAGGCGGGAGTACAATTTTACACTCGCACAAAAACCGTGACACAACAATGGAAGGATCTACCAAGTGTTGACCCTGCAGATGACAACATTGTAGACATTTGAGTTTTTGGTACAGGGAAGTTTGTGACAAGTATCTGGATGCTTGTTCAGAATAGATATAAAGCGGAGTTTTATAAAAACTTGCTGCCTTTCCCCTTCCTCCAACTCAGTTTTCTTGCTTCATCTGCATTCTGGGTTTGTCATCCTCTTTCCTGTCATCCAAGGCTCAGGTTGACATCTTTCTGCTGTTTGGCACACAATTGCCTCTTGTCGGTGTTTATCTCCTTGTATTGATTATGCAGCATGATTGCTTAGCACACGTTACCTTCAATTGTTGTCGGACTGGAAGGGAATGGAGGCGCAAGTCGTTGGAGTCAGTAAGAGACAAGAACAACTACCTACCTTCATTGATGGTGGAGAAATATTTTCTGCGCCAATAACTTGTTTGGCGGTAGTTCTCAGAAGAAGTGATGAATTTGATTTGCTGTATGTGAATTTTGCTAGGCAATGTGGTGATGTGACCAATCTTCGTGCCACCGGTTACAGAATGGCGCATGGAATACAGTTTTAGGGGCTTGGAAGATATTGGCAAGTAATGTGTCAACATGATTGGGCTTGGGCATTCCCTTTACTCATTGGATTATTGCTCTGATATAGATGCACCCGGGGGAAAAGATGGAAAGTCATATAAGTAGATTATTCTCATATCGGCAAGTTAGCTTGGCGACCGAGGAATCTTTTGAGGCTAAAACTGCGAAACATTCGAAATAAACAGTCTAGTACTTCAAAAAATTTTTGTATAAGATTGGTATGAACAAGTCAGACTGATTAGGATAGGTTATATCTGGTCTGACGCTTGTAAATCGTTAATGTATTAATGTGTTGTTGTCCTTGAGCCTGTGTTTTGTTCTTTTCTTTTTCAGAAGAATCTTTACAAATATATGAAGATTTGAGAGATTATTTTAATGAAAATGTCTATTTTTTTAAAATCTGAAAAGTGTTAAGCCGCAATTTGGCACTGTGGTGGTACACAATATGATGGTTAGATTTGATCACGATGGTGACTCTGGATATTTGAGCTCTTAACCATTGGGTCAAATGTGGCGGATAGTCTGTTTATTTGTTAGTTTCTAAGAGTATTGGACTTTTAGGATAAATTAACTCTCTATTTGTTTTAATTTAAGTTGGCTTAATTTAAAATGATATATTTTTATTTTTATATTTCTTTAGTTTAGAGCCAAATTTATTTGAAAATTACTATTATGTGAATGTAATAATACATTTAAAATAAAATTTTAAAATATTGTAAAATTTTATAATTTTTTAATGCCTTTTGCTTTTCTTAATGAGAAAATTACCAAAACATCCCTGAGGTACAAATAAACTGACACTTGTATTCTTCTGTTTCAAATATTTACATTTATCCCCTTCAAAAAAAATCTCCATCATTTATCATTACAAAATAAAAAAGAAAATGTTTAACTTGGTCACCCTAGCCTTCTTCCTTAGAAATTGTCCCCGACTTATGCATCTAACAAGCTACTCTCCGCTCTCTCATTATCTTTCGTGCCTTCTTCTATCCAACAAGTTCGACTGGTTCCTTTTCTGGGCTGAGGAAGATTTGCGGCTTCTCTGGGCGATGTTGATCAGCATTGAAAATACAAACAACCCAAAGAAGCTCAAAGCATAGATCTTCGTCTTCTCTTTTATCTGATCATGATTTGTCAGGAAAAAGGCCGAAATCATCGATCCCATGGCAAACAAATAAATGGGCTGGACAGCGCCAGACAAGGGCGCACTTGTACACCCTAGAAGCGCTTGTTTCCATTCCATTCTGGTGTCGCCGCAAAGAAGCTCATGGCGGCAATATGATGAATTAGAGCAGGGGCGAGGAAATAGATGCAAGCACCAGAAAACGACCCCCCCCCCCCCCCCCCCCCAACTGTCTCCTCCGACTAGCTGTTCCGCGATGCCATCCGGATCGTCCTTTCCAACCACACCAGAGCCACCATGGCCTTCCCTCCACCGATGCTAGCGTGCCGGCAGATCTTGTTCTGCATCGACGATTCGGCCGGTGGCTTTGATTCCTCATCGACAGTTGTCGTTCCTGATGTCGTTGAGGAGGAGACGACTTTCGCAGCTTCAGACCTTTTTTCTTTTTCCCACAGACAAAAACACTAGTTTGTTGATTTCTGGTAGCAAGATCAGAAACACATTATTCGATTGATTTTTTTATTTTTTGATTCACATTTGGGCAATCGAGCTGGAGGTTATGAGATTGTGATTTCTGGCAGCGAGATGGTGGAGCCACTGCTGCGGAGGGAGACGTTGAGGGTGAATGAAGTGGCGGGGATGGTGACGGTGTTTGTGGTGACAATGATGGCGGGCAGCGGTGAACGATTAAGAGAGATAGAGCCTAGTTTGTTAGATGTAGAAGTTGGTGGGGAGGGCAAAAGTATGTATTTTTCCTTTTTTCATAATGGTCATTTACAGAGTTAAATTTTCAGGTAAGTATGAGTATTTGAATAGGGAGAATACAGGTATAAGTTCCCTTATACCTTTGGGTCATTCTCCTGTCCGTTATTTCTGATAGAAAATAGAATAGGGGCACTTCCTTTTAGCAGTTATATTGGCAAGAAATAATAATGATCTGTGCACAAAGTGTTAAATATTGTTACCGTAAAATATATCATACTTTAAATTTTTAAGATATGTATTGAGTTTTTAGGTGGCTCAAAGTAACCATTAAATTTTTATATTAATCAAGAAAAATAACAAAAACAATAAAAGTAAATAATACTTTTATGATATGTGTATTAAATATATTTTAATGTTTTATATATTTATGATATTTTAGTATAAAATGACAAAAAAAAAATTTCACACGCATCTATGAAAAATAAAATATCACGGTATGTATCTCATGGTATTTGTGATATATCATGGTTTTCAGATAAAATATATATAAAAAGTGAACAGTGTGTGAAATGCCGCAATATACCGTACGATAAAATAATAAAATATAAAAATATTTGTATTGTGTACCACTTACCCGTGCAATAAAATGATGAAATATAAAAATATTTATATTACGTACCACTTATCCGTAATAAACAGTATACGACGATATTTAACTCTATGCCTGTGCATTAAACATGTTGAAGAAAACTTGTGGAGAGTTTTATGGGAGCCGAGCTTGAGAACAGTGGGCACTTTGAATCTGATGGCTTTTATTCTGAGCAAGTAAATTTGTAATCTTTCTTGATCTTTTTTGCTACGATCAAGTGCTATCTCTATTTTTATTCAAAAAAATATGACGCATAAGCTAATAAACCCTGTTCCTATCTTTTTTTTATACCATCCTAGTGTATTTAGTCAAGTGAAGTCCAAAAAGGGGTAAAGGAAGGAGACAAGTGATGTGTTCACATGGACACGGCTGGCTTCCATCCTGTACCTCTGACAAAAGGTGCAAATTATCATCAACGTTAGTGTTTTGCTGAAAATAGCCCATTCCCAGTCTTCATGGTGGATAATGATGTAAATAGTGTAGTTCACATGACAATATATGTAGATGATGGTGTGATATATTTTAGGCCAATATACACATATAGTCCTCTAACTTGACAAACTTGAGCGAGTTAGTCCTTTTGGTTTGACTCAATACGAGTTGGTCCTTTAAATTTTCAGATTAAGCGTTTTAGTCCCTCAACTTCTCCAAATTAAACGAATTAGTCTAAGGAGTGACGGAAAGCGTCTTTTAAGATGACATGGAGTTAAAGTCACGGGGATAGAAGTGGTCGTCTGCTGGAGGACAGAGACTGCAAGTCCATCGGATAAATTTGAGGTAGTTCCGGAGGGATTTGGAGCCTCCCAAGTCCCGATTAAGGCCATCGTCTGCAAAACCCGGTATCGACGCGACAATCAAACAGAGATCGACACAGCGGACGGCGATCAAAGAGATGTAGATAAGACAAGGTGACTGTGGCGGCAAGGGAGGCAGTGGATTTGACACTAGGGGGCAGACTCAATGGTGGAATGTCGAACACATTGAGACCGAAAGGCGAGCGACGGAGAAAAGCTAACACACTGAGATCGACGGCATGTAGCAGAGAAAGGCCGACACACTAAGAACGACAGCGTGCGATAGAGGAAGGCAAACAATGTTGAGGAACAATCACCGTCTTCCTTTCCATCCAATTAGAGACTAACTCGTAATATTTTATAAACTTGAGGGACTAAGTCACAATGAGCCATTTATAAAGGACTAACTCGCTTGAGTTGACAAAGTTACTGATAGTGCATTTTGGCCAATATTTTATCCTAACTTTGCTCTTCGGTTTTTGTACACATTACAAATACTCCCTAAACCTTATTTTTTTCTCTCTTTCACCATCGTCTTCATCCTTCGACAAACACACCGGTACTTCATTGTCAATCCCATCGACATTCCGCAAAGACTTAAAACAGTTTTACATCCATCACCGTCCGAATTGGATCAACAAAAAATCTATTTATTGATAATCGTTGTGAATAAAATCGTGAATTGAATAACGTTTGACCCATCTATTCTTTTTCTTCACCAATTTGTGCTTATTAGTGGCGAATTCAAATTTCCCATGCGAATTCAAATTATCAGCTTTGTCCATTGCCGATTTCTTCCTATTTTTACCGACAAAAATGTCGCCAATTTCACTACCATGTTTCTTGGTCGCTGGAGAACTCTCAGGGCAGAAAATGTCGTCGATGTCGTCGATTATCGGTGCCGGAGAATTCTCAGGGGTGAAAGGATTTAACAATGGAGGCAAGGTTATTGCAGCCGCACAAAGCCTCTGTGAGGCAAACTTCATTTATATAATACTTTACAACTAGAGTTTGACTATATGTATAATACAAGTAAGATAAGGCTAACTATTACAGTCAATACAAAACACGTAAATATACATATATCTGAAGGAGTTTAGCAGCTATCCAAATTCTTCAACACGCCCCCTCAATCTCAAGGGGCGAGAGAGAACATTGAGATTGAAGCGAAGACGTTCAAATGACTGAGACGGTAAAGGCTTGGTAAGAATATCTGCCACTTGGTCCCCTGAGGAAATGAATCGAACATCCAAGTCCTTACGTGCAACCTTCTCTCGCACAAAATGAAAATCAACTTCTATGTGTTTAGTACGTGCATGAAAAACTGGGTTGGAAGTCAAATATGTGGCACCAATGTTATCACACCAAAGAATGGGCGGTTTAAAGAGAAAAACACTGAGTTAAGAAAGCAATGTTTGAAGCCAAACGAGATCAGCTGTCGTGTTGGCAAGAGCACGATATTCAGCTTCTGTGCTAGATCAAGAAACTGTAGCTTGCCTGTGAGAGTTCCACGAAATAAGGTTGGAACCGATAAATATAGCATATCCACTTGTAGAACGCTGATAATCTGGGCAACCTGCCCAGTCTGCATCTGAAAATGTGCTAATGAGAGATGATGATGATCGATTGATGTGAAGACCAAAAGAAGAAGTGTGCACCAGGTATCGAAGTATGCATTTCACAGTTGTCCAGTGAGCGATAAAAGGAGTGTGCATAAATTGGCATACTTTGTTGACTGCAAAGGTGAGATTAGGCCTTATAAGTGTGATGTATTGAAATGCCTCAATGGTGCTCTAATAAAAAGTAACATCCAAGAATGGCTCCCTTCCATGTTGAGAAAGCTTCTCTATGGATGACATAGGTGTATTCACGGATTTGACATGAGTCATCTTGGTCCGTGTCAAAAGATTAAGGATGTATTTTTGTTGTGAAAAAATGATTCCTTGTTTATCATGTATAGCTTCGATGCCAAGAAAGTAATTTAATGAACCAAGATCTTTGAGTGGAAAGTCTAGCCAAAGAGAATGAATCAGCTTATCCATTGCTAAAGTAGAGTTTCCTATAAGCACAATGTCATAAACATAAATTAACATATATATGATAACTTCCTTTTGCTTAAAAATGAAAAGTGAAGTGTCAACCTTTAAGGAAAGGAAAGAAGTTCCAGTAAGCACGAGCTCAACCGAGAGAACCAAGCTCTAGGAGCTTGTTTTATGCCATAAATCGCTCTTTGGAGATGACAAACATGTTTCGACTACTTCGGGTGAACAAAATCGGGTAGTTGTCTCATATATACTTCTTCAAACAGAAACCCATGCAATAAGGCATTTTAGACGTCTAGTTGTCGGATTTGCCAGTTCTGAGATACTGCCAAGGAGAGAACAGTTCGAATTGTAGCTGGTTTTACCACCAGGCTATATGTTTCTGTGTAGTCGATTCCATGTTGCTATTTGAAACCTTTTGCCATAAGGTGAGCTTTATGCTTTTCAATACTTCCATCGACACGCCGTTTGAGTTTGAACACTCATTTGCAATCAATAAGGTTCATCCGTTTATCAGGTAGAACCAGTCACCAAGTTTCATTATGAATGAATGCATCAAACTCGACTTTCATAGCCTCCCGCCAAGGCTGAACCTGAATTGCCTGTGAAAAACATGTAGGTTCTAAATGATCATTAATAGAAGCTGCAAGATAAGTCACAGTACCATTAGTGAATCGTTTTAGGTTTCTTATATTATCTTGCAAACGTGTTCTCATAGGATGATCGATTGGAGCAAACAGTTCAAGTGATGAGGGCATGGAAGCCAAGGTTGAATGGGAAGTAGATGACATAGATTGATTAGAGGACAGTGTGAAGTCATTCCTTGGTGAAGTAAGTTTTTCAACAGGCAGTAAAAGAGAAGTTGGTGGCAAGTAGATATAAGATGATGTGGATAGTTTGGGACTTGTAGGTGCATTAGAGTGTTGAGTAAAGGGGAACAAAGTTTCATAAAAAACATATTTAGAGATATACACACGACCAATTGGTGCAAAAAGGCATTTATATCCTTTATGTCTACTGTTGTAACCCAAGAATATACATTGTTTCAAAGAAATTCTAGTTTGGCTGAATTTTAGGTCTAAAGTAGGGCCAGCATGCACAGCCGAAAACTTTCAAAAGGGAATAGTTAGGTTTGACATGAAATAATCGCTCTATAGGATAAACATTGTTAATGATGGGACTAGGCAAGCGATTTATGAGGTAACATGCAATTTGAAAAGCATCGTCCCAAAATTTGAAAGGCATAGAAGTATGAGAAAGAAGTGTCATACCATTTTCAACTATGTGACGATGCTTGCGTTTGGCTGTGCCATTTTATTGGTGGGTATGAGGATAGGAGACCCTATGCTCAATACCACTAGACAGAAAATAAGAATGAAGTTTTATGTATTCTCCTCCCCAATCAATTTGGATTTTCTTGATTTTCCTGTTTAACAAACATTCAACATATGCTTGTCATTGAAAGAAAATTTTCTCAACATTAGATTTGTAAGATAAAAGATAGAACCAGACAAATTTACTAAAGTTATCAATAAAGCAAATGTAATAAAGTAACCATTAACTGAAATAGAAGCTAGTCCTCAAACATCAAAAAACACAAGATCTAAAGGTTTTTTTGACACATAATTGGAGCTATTGAATGACAATTGATGACTCTTAGCCTGTTGGCAAGCATCACAAACAGTAAATAAAGCTCCTTTCTCACAAGGAAGCTTATGGAGATGAATGATTTTTGAAACAATAGAAGAAGACGGGTGACCAAGTCTCTTATGCCACTGGTTGTAACTGACTTTTTCACCAAGGAATGACAACGAAGGTTGTGATGAAGAAGAGAAGTTGGGCATCAAATACAAGCCATTTTTACATGGGTCTTGTAAAAGTTTTGTCTTCGTAGATTGATCCTTGACAAAGAAACAATGAGGGTGAAACTCAATGAAAACATTATTATCATGATTGAGTTTGCTAACAGATATTAGGTTTTTCCTTAATTGAGGAACATGTAAGATATTGTTGAGTTTTAAAAAGGAATGCGGAGTTAAGATATGAGAATAACTGATATGGTTAATCAGCAAACCTGCTTCATTTCCAACTTGTACTTGATCCATCTCATTGTATTCTTCACTGATGGTAAGATTGTTCAAATCAGCAGTTATGTGATCATCGGCACCTGAGTCCATGTACCAGTTTGGATCTATTTGATAGGATGATGTAGAAGCTACTGCTGTAAGATGACTAGATTCGGCTTGATAAGAGTGATCAAACCTATGGTGACAGGAGATAGCTAAATGACCCGGTCTCTTGTATACTTAACAGATTACTTTTGGACCCATATTCCCTGAGTCGTGTTGATTGTGTCTCCCTCAGCCACGCCCTCTCCATCCTCTCTGATTGATGCTCATTCCACCACCACGTCCTGACTAATTGAAATTGTTTCTTAAGGCAATGTTCGCTGAGGGTCCATTTACAGAAGCTCCAACAGAGATTTGGACAATTGTGTTGTGGTGCTCCAAGCAAAGCTCATAGTTTAAAAGATAGCCACATAAATCATTAAGAGAAATCGATTCAAACATTGTTGTGACCGAAGTCAAAAAAGATCATATTCTGATCCAAGCCCAGCAAGAAGGTAAGACACGACTTCATACTCCTGAAGTGGCTTTCCTACAGCAGCCAATGTGTCTGCGAGACTCTTGATGCGTTGATAATAATCAACGACAGAGAGGTCCTTCTTCTGTATTGTCGACAGTTGGAGTCTGATTTGCATGACTCGAGCCTGCGACTGGGAGGAGAACATCCTTTCAAGGTGATGCGAACCCCTATGGTATAAAGACCATGAAACGCGCCCAAGATGTTTTCAAGCTCCACAAGACATCAAAGAGACTGGGTTTAAAGACCCCCACCCCTAATCAACCTGTGACTAGAAACAAGAAGTATAGAACTCCAAGAACACAAGCACACTTGTGCACCAAGGCAGTCCACAAAGAACCAAAGAGAAAACCTCTCCAAAGAGCAATATTATTTCAGCAATAATCTGTGTGTTTACATCCAGAATATGTGCCTTTATATAGGCCTAAACTAGGGTAAAAATCTGGGCAAAATTCGCAGCCCAAGTCACCTAGGAAACCTAGTTACAAAGGACTCAAGAAAACCTAGTCAAACTAGGATTCCTACACCCTTTTAACACATGTTTAAGGTGTGCAGCGAATTCCATTTATCCTAAGTGACCTGAATCACTTCCATGGCCTAAATAACATCCTAAATAATGTAAATAAATAGGAAACTAAAATAAAATACGTTACAAAACAAGATTGGCCATAAAAACCCCAAAATAGTCTTCTCAGGTGGTTCCTGCTTGTGTCTTCAACTTCAAGCTGAAATTCGAACTTGATGCAGCCATGATTTCTCAAAATGCAAAGCATGAAAGTTGTAGATCTCTTTCTTAGCTTTGAAATGACACCTGAACCACACAAAACGGACATCTAAAGCCAAAGATATGCCCAAAATACTGCAACTGCTTCTGAACCAGCGATAACTCGTAAATCGTGACTTTGAAGCTAAATTGGACCTCCTTAACGTGCAAACTGGGTTTCATGGTCTTCATATGATTTGTAGCTCCAGATGTTAGCTTTCCAATGAATCAAGAATCACTCAATTCTGATCTGTTTAGCTCAAGATATGATTTTTCTACCAGAACATCGCCAATCTGTCAACATCCAAGCTTGGCCATCATCTCCATATGATTCCTTGCATGTTTCAGCAGCTCCTTGTGAGCCATTCTCCATGAAGAAGCTTGAAACAAAAGCTTGAAGTGCACTTCTTCCTTGTCAATGGTCCACTAGTTATCTTCAATGGATCCTTGCCATCCTTGGTTGTGCCTTCTTTGATCGTATCAGCTCCCCCCTCCTTAGAAGGATTCGTCCTCGAATCAAAACCTACATTAGAAAAGGGAATTGAATCAATAACAATGAAATAATCAACACATAAGCACTTACCTTTCACATAAGCACCAATAGCATGGAATGCTTGTGTATGGAGCTTTAATCTTGTGAAAAACCTGAACCAATATCCAAATGCAATGATAATTTTGATACCTCCAGGGTCAAAAACAAAGTTAGAAGCAATTAGCACAAAAAATCTGAAATTTTGCACAATTTTCATCTTAACTCTAGGCATCACTTTCATTGCCTTTGCCATCTCAAAAACATTACTCTCACAACTAGGAAAAGTGTTGGAATAATTTACCTTAGGGATGCTGTATGCACTCAAAACAAATGGACCTAAACTCACACAAGTGTTATGGTTATGAAAAGCACAAGTTATGCATGTCAAGACAATAGTTTGCATAGGCCATTCAAACAAACAAGAATTGAACACAATGTGGCCTAAACTAATAACAAAACAAGGATGCACAAATTTCACAAAAATCCTAAGCATTTTAAATGAAACAAGATTGGAGTAGATAGGATTAAGTGAAACCAATTCAGTAGCAAACTTATTTTTGCATGTATATGCACAACAATGCATGAAATTTGTGAATGGGATGTGACACAAAACAAAGGACTCAACATACCTCCTTAAAAGGCTGAATTTAAAACCAGAATTTTCACTCAAAATAAAAACTTTCAGGTTTGGACATAAAGCAAAAAGATCAATGCTCAAAAGTTTGTGTAATGCATGTGTCATGACAAAAAAATGCTTGCTGGAAATTAAAGATTGACACACAAAAATGGGCTGAACATGAATGGCAATCAAAGAAGTATGTAATGCATGTGTAAGAACCAATTTATGCATGAAAAATTCCAAAGAAGTAGATTTAACTTGAGACAAAACAAAAGAATGTGAAATGGATGCAAAACAAACAAATTCAAAAACAAAAGACTCCAAAACAGATTTTTCTTTAGAGAAACTCAAGCAATTCCAAAGAGGATTTGACAAAACCAAAGAATTAGAAGCTTTAAAATCATATTTTGTCAAATTTTCATGCTTACTTCCTTCTCTTAATCTAGTTTCATGAAAACCATTTGTCAAAATAACATTGCAAGCAAACACACATTGTTTGAGATTTTCATGCGAAACTACATCAAATCTAGGTGTTAGGAAGAAATACATTACAGTGGTTGGACTTAGTCTCCAAGTATCTTCCTTTGGAACCACAAAACTTAGTCTCCAAGTATCTTCCTTTGGAACCACAAAATTTTCACTTTTGCACTCAATGGCTTCTGTTGGAGTTGCATTAATTTCATCCCCTTGAAACATAGGATAAGAAATAATGTTAGGCAAACTTTTGCATATGAAATCACTTGAACTTACCTCAAATTGTTCCTTTTCAACCTCCTTCATTGGTTTGATGCATGGGACATGACTTGGAATATTGGGAACACCAACTTCTTGGATGGGCAGCAACTCACTTGATTCTTGAAGTTCATATCCACTTAAGTCCTGAAAAGAAGACAACACAACACTAGAAAAAGACTCCATTATGTTAGATGAAAGTATGGCTTCTTTGTAGGTCTTTCTCTCTTCACTCGGCTTGGGTTCATTACACTCTTGTCTTCTCTCAACTTCGCACTCAATTTCTTCTCTCGGGAACTCTCCACTCTTCTTCCCCTCATGTTCACTCTTCTCACTTAATCTCTTGATTGTTCTCTCGGCTTTCCCCTCATCATTCTTGCCCTCAACTTTCCCCTCTTTTTCTTTTTCTCTCAACCTTACTTTGAAGTTTCCTTTGATCCTCCAAAACTTGTTGTGGTGAAAGTGGACTAAGTGTAACCGGCCTTCCTTCATGGACAAATAAGTACAAGTTTTTCTCTCCATTATGTGTGACTTTCTTATCAAATTGCCATGGCCTTCCAAGCAAAATGTGGCAAGCATGCATAGGAACAACATCACAAAGAATTTCATCATGGTAAGTACCAATTTTGAATTTAACCGAAACTTGCTTTACCACTTTTACCTCCCCGGCATCATTCAACCATTGAAGCCTATATGGTTGTGGGTGCTTTTGAGTTGGAAGCTTCAACTTCTCCATCATGGTTGAGCTTGCTACATTGGTGCAACTTCCTCCATCAACAATGAGGCTGCACACTTGATCTTTAATTCGGCATCTAGTGTGAAAGATACACTCTCTTTGATTGGCCTCCTCCTTAGTTTGCATACTTAGAGCTCTCCTAGCAACAAAAGCAAAGCCACCCTTCTCGGGCTCAAGTGTGTTTTGCTCTTCATCCTCCAAAGGTGGTGTCTCCTCTATGGCATCCTCTTCCTCGGATGTGATCTCACCATCATCTTTGAGAATCATCACCTTTTTGTTAGGACAATCTCTCATGTAGTGCCCTTTGCCTCTACACTTGAAGCACTCAATCTCCCTTGACCTAGGCACATCTTTGGGTGGCACCTTGGGTTTGTCTTGTTGAGGCCGAGACATGCCTCCATTGGTAGCCTCCATTCTTGGCTTTGGTGCCTCCTTACTCCATGTTCCCCTCCATGTGGAACTTCCTCCTTGAGCCATCTTGGATGCCTTAGACCTCTTGATGATTCTTTCGGCCTTGGTGGCATGGTGAAGCAAATCCTCCATGTTGACATATGGCACCATCTCCACTTTGTTGGCAATCTCATGGTTAAGGCCATTGATGAATCTAGCAATGGTAGCCTCCTCATCTTCAATGATATTGGCTCGGCTTAGTGTCATCTCCAAGTCCTTATGATAGTCCTCCACACTCCTTTGGCCTTGCACAAGCCTTTGAAGTTTGAGGTGTTGATCTCTATAGTAGTAACTTGGAACAAATCTCTTTCTCATCATGGCTTTAAGAGCTCTCCATGTATTGATGGGTTCCTCCTCATTCCTTCTCCTAGAAGTGACAACCTGGTTCCACCATACAAGAGCATAATCAGTGAATTCAATAGTAGCCAATTTAACTTTCTTTTCCTCAGAATAGTGATGGCACTCAAACACCATCTCAATCTTTTGCTCCCACTCCCAATATGCATCTGGATCACTCCTCCCTTGGAAAGGTGGAATGGTAAGTTTGATGGAGCTTAGATTGTTGTCCTCCCTTGGCTCCCCCCTCCTTGGAAGCCCATGGTCATGCCAATGCCCTTCTTCCTCCTCGGGTTCTTCTCTCCTTGGACCTCTCCTTGGTTGCAAGATGGGATTTGGTCTCCTTGGCAACCTCAAGTCAATGTCCTCAATCCTCCCCACAAGTCTATTGAGAGTTTCTTGAAGCTCTCTCATGGTTGGCTCATCATTGTTTCTCACTTCCATCCTCCTATCCTCCTGGCCCTCCATACTCCTGAAAATAACAAAGATCCTCACAAACACTCACCTCACGTGTTTCACTCAAAAGATGAACACTCAAACACTCAATTTGTTAGTGAGATATTGCTATTCAAAGAGTTCTCAAAAGTTCTAAGAAAACTATCCTCAAAGCACACAAGAAAACTTGAATTTTTGAAGAACTATTTTGACTCCAAAAGAGGTGGGCTAAACAAGCTTTAAAAGACTCTAAGAAGCCCTTGCAATTGATGATCACAAGAACCACAAAGAAAGCTTTTTGGCTCAAAAACAATGGGATAGGTTTTGGGGCACAAAAACTTTCAACACTTTGAGAAAAACTTCTTTTTTGCAAGCTCTTTTCTTTGTTCTTTTCTTTTCTTTTCTTTGTTCTTTTCTTTTTTCTCTTTTTTTTTTTTTTTTTTTTTTTTTTTGCTTGCTGTTTTGATGCTAAACAAACTGTTCTCCTTGAAATTCCTTGCTGCCAAAGACAAAAAGTCAGTTTTCTATTCGGCCAAAACAAGAAACTATTGAAACTTGCACAATTTGAAACAACTTTTTTGTACCGAAACTTCCTGAACTTGGATCCTTCTTTTTTTTGGTGTTTTCTTGACTCTAGGATGCTGGAAACAATGAAAACAAGAGAGATTAATAGGGCTGGACACGAAACAGAAAGATAAGAATTAAACAAGAACAAACGAATTGAAACCGAGAACACTAGACAACACGGATTGACTTCTTTTTGTTGTTTTTGTGATTTTCGGACTTGAACAAGGATGGAATAAAAAGGACAGACCTGAAACAAGAAGAAAAAGGATTAAAACAGAGAATTAAGACACAAAATTACTGAAAAAAATTGAAAGAAAACCGAAGAGAAACAAGAACACAAAGATATGTCCTTCAATGGAACTTGTGGCTCTGATACCAACTGATGCGAACCCCGATGGTATAAAGACCATGAAACGTGCCCAAGATGTTTTTCAAGCTCCACAAGACATCAAAGAGACTAGGTTTGAAGACCCCCACCCCTAATCAACCTGTGATTAGAAACGAGAAGTATAGAACTCCAAGAACACAAGCACACTTGTGCACCAAGGCAGTCCACAAAGAACCAAAGAGAAAACCTCTCCAAAGAGCAATATTATTTCAGCAATAATCTGTGTGTTTACATCCAGAATATGTGCCTTTATATAGGCCTAAACTAGGGTAAAAATCTGGGCAAAATTCGCAGCCCAAGTCACCTAGGAAACCTAGTTACAAAGGACTCAAGAAAACCTAGTCAAACTAGGACTCCTACACACTTTTAACACATGTTTAAGGTGTGCAGCGAATTCCATTTATCCTAAGTGACCTGAATCACTTCCATGGCCTAAATAACATCCTAAATAATGTAAATAAACAGGAAAATAAAATAAAATACGTTACAAAACAAGATTGGCCATAAAAACCCCAAAATAGTCTTCTCAGGTGGTTCTTGCTTGTGTCTTCAACTTCAAGCTGAAATTCGAACTTGATGCAGCCATGATTTCTCAAAATTCAAAGCATGAAAGTTGTAGATATCTTTCTTATCTTTGAAATGACACCTGAACCACACAAAACGGACATCTAAAGCCAAAGATATGCCCAAAATACTGCAACTGCTTCTGAACCAGCGATAACTCGTAAATCGCGACTTTGAAGCTAAATTGGACCTCCTTAACGTGAAAACTGGGTTTCATGGTCTTCATATGATTTGTAGCTCCAGATGTTATCTTTCCAATGAATCAAGAATTACTCAATTCTGATCTGTTTAGCTCAAGATATGATTTTTCTACCAGAACATCACCAATCTGTCAACATCCGAGCTTGAAGTGCACTAGTGTTGTCCCCTAGTCATGTTCAATGAATGGTTGCCATCCTTGGTTGTGCCTTTTTTGATCGTATCACAAGGGCAGTCCAAACTTCTCTCGCTGTAGCCATAAAAACCACATGTCCAAGGATCTCTTCTGAGAGAGATGAGAGAAGAGCGCTGAGGACCATTTGGTCCTGCTGGAACCATGTTTGGTACGCTGGATTTGCTACTTGAGCGGCACCTGATGCCGATTGATTGTCTCCTTCAGCAGCAATGAACTGAGGCGGACACTCCAAGGTTCCATCCACATAACCAATGAGACGTTGGCCTCTAAGGTAAGGAAGAAACTGCGCCTTCCATATTAAATAATTATCTCTAGTGAGACGGACATTTAAAAGATGTCCAAGATTCATTGAAGGTGACGGCAGCAAGGATGGTGGATTGGTGGAGAAAGCTGATGGCAAAGCCGAAGAAGGACAGTTGGAGTTGATGTCTGACATGGCTGGAATTCAAGAATGGTTGCTCTGATACCATGAAAGGACTTAACAATGGAGGCAAGGTTATTGCAGCCGCACAAAGCCTCTGTGAGGCAAACTTCCTTTATATAATACTTTACAACTAGAGTTTGACTATATGTATAATACAAGTAAGATAAGGCTAACTATTACAGTCAATATAATCAGATACAAAACACGTAAATATACATATATCTGAAGGAGTTTAGCAGCTATCCAAATTCTTCAACAAGGGGTAGCTCTGCTCATTTTGGATATCTTCCGGTTATTGTGCTCTGCCTCGTTGCCATCATCTTCCAGATTGCTATTCATTCGCCAGACGCACCCTAGCACCCACGTCCCCATCGTCGTTCCTCGTATCTATCGCTCTCTCGCGATAGAATCGGAGGTAAATTTGGCGGCGAAGAAAAGGATTCCCCAATTCTCTAACAATTTCGGGTTCAAGAGCATCCAGGAAGCTCCAGGAATGGTTTCAGATTTGTGATGTTTCGAGGAAGCTACAGGAATGAAATTGTTCCGCTTATGATGGGAAAATTGTTGGGGAATTTGGGGAATGGTGAGAAATTTCATCAATTTGGATGGGAAAGGTGATAAATTGTTGGGGAATTGGTTGGAGCCAGAGACTTTGGGAGCAAAATTTTGTGCTAATCGAAGAAGAGGGTTATTTCACTCTATTTTTAAGCTAAGGGATTAGTGTGTATAAGACTACATAATTCAGGAAATTTTTTTATAATTTATCATTTCAATCAGTCATATAATCACCTCAATTATTGGAACATTTTAAAATTTGATAAAATATTCTGTCCGTCAATACCAATGTTATCTCATTTGTCTACATCATAAACTTTAGTCATCAATATAAAAAATTCAAATAATATTTTTAATTATAAAAAGCTTTTAGTGGCTAATGTCCACAGGGTAAAAAGTTAAGTTGGCTATTTTGCCGAGTAAAATTCATATTTGGTCCCTTAATTTTTATGTTTGTCCTAAACGGGTCCCCTAACTATAAAAGTGACTATTACGGTCCTCTAACTATCAAATCGAGTTCAATGTTGGTCCCTCCAATCATTTTGGCCGTTATCCAGGACGGAAAATGCATACGTGGCAATTAATACACGGTGGCTAGGCGAGTCATTCAGTATCGTCAACTGCCTCCACTTTCCCTCCCTGGTTTTTCAAAGCGTCGTTCTTTTCCTTGCTAGTGCTCTAGTAACTGTTAACCCTAGCGATAAGGCGAAGGAAAATTTTGTGTAATCGGCGGTTGTTGTGGTGGTTGGGTTGGCAAAAATACGATGAAGGATAAGGCGAAGATGAAGGCAAAACTCCGATTGACGGAGTGGAGACGAAGGAAAACCGACGAAGGGGACTGGCACTACCGTAAGTTTTGTACTTAAATAGGTTTGTTTTTTGTTGTGTTGTGTATTTATCAGTTGTTGAAAGTGCATAAAAAAGGGTAGGTGTGTGTTGTAGTAAAGCACTATGTCAGTTGTTGAGGGGGGGGACCAGTGGACCAAGGGTCCATTGAAAGAACAATATGGGTTAGTGATGGGTATTTTGTTCAAGAATTTTTAGTGTGTTTATTTATTTTTTCCTTTGTTATCATGTAGTTCCTAATGATACTTGGTTTACAATCCAAATGCATCATGGGGGTTACTTTGCCAATCTGCCATGGAAGACATATATGGAAGGTTTGGTGGATCATTTTGATACCTGTAACTTAGACAAGATTAGTGTGGTTGACATTGATCAAATGGTGGAGGAGTTGAGATACAGTGGATTCATGAACTACTATTAGACTCTTCCTTTTCACACAATGCCATTGGAGGATATAATAAGGGAGTTGAAAACAGACAAGGACATGATGGACATGGTTTATACCAATCTCCCACACGAGCACAAGATTGTGGTTTACATTGAAAAAATGATTCATGAGGAAATGACAAAACAGGAGTTAGCCTATGTGGAGAACATTAAGGCTACATTAACACCACCAAAGGCTAAGATTACTGAGATTGAGTCGGAAGATGGTTCTGATGAGGCATGTAGGAAGGTAGTAGGTGGAGTAAGTGGTGGCAAGGCACCTATAAGAAAGTGTATGCCAGTTAGGAGACTTCTTATCTCTGGTTGGGAGGTTTCATCATCAAACATGACAGAACAAGTGATAGATGAAGGAAGGCACCTAAAGGAGGCTGAACTTGTTAGGGAGGATGAGCATTAGGGAGTTGGGGGGACAATGCATAACTTAGATGCAAACAGAGAAGAGTCTGTGTGTATGGGGGAGAAGTTGTCTCCAGAAGTTGCTGATGTAGTGAAGTTAGGCAGAGAAGAAGAAAATGAGAAGGATTTTGGGGAGGAAGATGGATCAGAGTCTGAATCTGATAACAGTGATGATGAGGACTATAGGGCACCTCCTGAGACAGAGAGTGAGAGTTGTGACACAGAATTCGATGAGACGGATAATGAAATTGAGAATGATGATGATGAGATAAATGTTGAAGTGCAAGTTGATACTGGGGTAGAGCAGATGATGAAGGCTAATGTTCCTAATCAAAACAGTCAACAAGACGCAGCTCCAACCCAAAACAGTCAACAAGAGGCAGGTCCTGCTGTAGGCAGTAGTGGAAGGGTTATGGGGTATAATTTTAAAGAGGTTCAAAGTGAATCTGAGGATTCAGATGGTGAGTTGCTTAGTGTGCACGAGTCCAGTGATGATGAAGGCGAGAGGGTCCCTGTATTCAACCCCAGAACAGATATGAGAGACCCTAAGTTTAAGGTAAAAATGGTTTTCCCCTCCTTTGATGTGTTCAAGAAAGTTGTGAGAGCATACTCTGTTGTACAGAGACAGCCTGTTGATTTCAAGAAGAATGATAAGAGAAGAGTAAGAGTAGTGTGCAAGGCAGGTTGCCCTTGGCTATTGGTTGCTGGAAAATACAAAGATGGACCTAGAGCACAGATAAGAAGGTTTGAGGACAGGCATACATGTGCAAGGCAGGTTACCAATAAGTTTGCAAACTACAAGTGGATAGCAGAGGAATATATGAAGGTTATTAGATCAAACCCTGAAATACCCTTTGCTGCCCTTGTTGACCTAATCAGAAGGGACCATAACATAAAAATTCATAGGTCTAAGGTTGGAAGCGGGAAAACTTTAGCATTAATGATGCTTAGGGGTGATGAGGCTGAGCAATATGCCAAGCTTGCAGACTATGGTGGAGAATTGAGGGCAAGGAATCCTGGAACACAGTTTCGATTGGTGTTGGAGAATTTACTCTTTAAGAGGGTTTTCATTTGCATGGCTGTATGTAAGAAAGGTTTTCTTGGTGGGGGCAGGCCCACCATAAGTTTAGATAGGTGTTTTTTAAAAGGGAGATATGAAGGCCAATTACTTGCAGCAGTTGGAATAGATGCCAATGACTGCATATGGCCGATTGCCTATGCAGTTGTTGAGGTTGAATCATATGACTCTTGGGCTTGGTTTTTGGTACATTTAGCAGAAGAACTTGGTATTGTTGAGTCCAAGTTCTGGACATTTATGTCAGACAGACAGAAGGTAGGTTGTTTACCTTATTTTGTAATATTAACATTTTAATTAGTGTTACTAATGATGCTTTGATGATACAGGGTTTAATACCAGCAGTTCAGAACTTGTTCCCAGATGTTGAGTACATATTTTGCGTCAGACATTTGTACACAAACTTCAAAGGTTGCTTTCCAGAAGTGGGGTTAAGAAACTATGTTTGGCAAGCAACAAAGAGCTCATATGAAGGGGAATTCAAGAAGAACATGGAGGTAATTGAGGTTCTTGATGCAAATGCATGGGCATGGTTGAATGGTATACCCCCTAAACATTGGACCAGGTCTTCTTTTAGAGAGTTCTCTAAATATGATATTCCCTTGAACAATTTGTGTGAATGCTTTAACAGATTCATCATTGATGCTAAGGATAAACCTATTTTGACCGTGTTAGAAGCAATTAGATGTAAGATCATGGTTAGAATAGCTAGGAAAAGATTTGCTGAGGCAAGTGGACTGGTAAATTATGCCCCAAGATTTCAAAGAAACTAAACAAGAACATAAATAACTCTAGGAACTATTGGCCAATGGAGTTAGGGGGGACAAGCTTTCAAGTTGCAACTTCTACGTCACAGCATGTAGTTGACATAGAGCAGAGGACATGCAGTTGTAGGAAGTGGCAGTTCACTGGAATTCTATGCAACCATGCATGTTCTGCCCGTGCCCTAAACCATAGCAACGTTAAGAAATATGTTGACCAATGTTATTGGAATGAAACACACAAGGAAATGTATGCCAATGTAATAAACCCAATTAGGAGTGTAGAGCAATGAGAGGATATGAAACATAATCCCATTAAACCTCCAAACAATAGGCTGGTCAATAGAGGAAGGAGGAAGAAGAAGAGAAGAAGAGAACCTGGTGAGCCTGAAAGTAGTTCAAAAATGAGGAAAACAGGAGTTATCATTCACTGTTCTATATGCAAGCAAAAAAGGCATAATAAAAGCACTTGCAAATCAAGGCCAACTCCAGCTGCAAGTGCAAGTTCAGCAAAGAAAACAAGAAACAGAGGAGGACAGCCTTCACAGAGGCAGCAGCCATCACAGATGAAGCAAAATGTAAGTATTAATGAGATTAGTATACAGTATGCTACAATCAGATATTTATTTACACTAACTGTTGGCCAACATGGACAGGTCCCTACATGTGAACAGACGTCACTTTCACAACAAGGTTCTGCTTTTGTTGCTAGACAATCTCAGAGGCCTATGAATTTAGAGGACCATGGATTAGAAGGTAGTGGTGGCAGACGGGGAAAGAGTCGTGCAAGTGATAGGGGGCACTCATTTTCAAAAGGACGGATTAACACAAGTTTGCTGTAGGCAACTAGCAGGAGTAAAAGCCAAACTTGATGGCTTTTGTGCAGTTTTTTGTAATTGGATTTATGCTTTTTGATGTTGGATGTTGGCTATTTTTTGTGGATCTTTGAAATACTCTTCATGGACAATGGATGTAGAGACATGATGACACTTTTGACCTAAAATGAATGGAATAGAAGTTGCAAAATTGATAAACATTATACTCTGTAGTTGCGTTTCTCAAACTATACTTACTTCCAAATGACACAAAGTTCTTTTCATTACATTCGAGTAAGTACACAATTGAGGTGATTCTACCTCTGTCATACCCCAAAGGCTACCTAATATCTACCCTTCATCCAATATAAACCTCACACACCTACAAGAACCATTACTACCCCCAACCGTCCCTATTTCCTCGCCATACATTGCACCCAACAACTACCATAACACCCCATTTCCCCAAATTGATGCCCACCCATCTTCTACCCACCTACACGTACAGGTACCAAATGAACAATACCCAAGAGACTAGCAACAGTGCCAACATTCTTCTATTCCTTCCTCTCAGTTTCCTTACTTCAACTTCTTTCAATTGCATTGCAATATTCTTTTTCCCCCTTTTCCCACGCATTCGCTTCATCTCTGTCTCCATTTCATCTACTCTAGCCATGCTTTTCTTCATTTCTGTCTCAGCTTCATCCACTCTTCTCAGCAGCCTCCTTATCACAACTTTACAATGTCCAGGCGTCGGGTCATCATACCACTGTCTAAACAGACAGTACCGATTGCCCTGTCTCTCAACCAAATTAACAACTAGTCAGAAAAAACTGAAGAAAAGCTCAGCCAAGCATGCCTAAAGTAAAACAAAACTAAAAAAGCAAATCTACCCCATAATTTCGACAGCCATAGAACCTCCTTCCAGTATTTTGGTCGGTCCACGCCATCTTTAACTCTGCAGGCAAGCCACAGTAACAGTGTGCGATCCCGTCGTAGTCGTCCACCCTCGCCATGTCTCCCCACAGTAAGTCTTCTTAAATTTCTCTTTACTCATTCCTCTATTTCCCCTTTCTCTCTCTCATCTAACATATCCCTTCTTCCCCTATTTCTTTCCCGCCACTGGTAAATTGCCTACCCGCTCTGCCCAAATCGCCTTTTGTCAGCTGAATGATGCCACCGTGGTATTCTGGGTTAGCTAGACGATGCCACCATGGTATTGTGGGAGTAGCAATTGCCACATATGCATTTTCCGTCCTGGATAACGGCCAAAATGACTGGAGGGACCAACATTGAACTCGATTTGATAGTTAGGGGACTGTAATAGTCACTTTTATAGTTAGGGGACCCATTTAGGACAAAACGTAAAAGTTAAGGAACCAAATATGGATTTTACTCCTATTTTGCCCCATCTGCCTTGTACTTTTTTTGCTGATTTGAATACATTATAAGCTCGTGAAGACAATATTATTCAATTCGGAATCTTAATGAGATTAACTGATCAAACATCATTATTTATGCAGAAACGAAAAGTAAATTGATTGATCCACCGAATTCAGAGAAGTTCAGAGCAGAAAACCCGACCAAATTCAGATAAGCAAAACGAGGGAAAAAAGGGAAACAAGTAGAAATGATGCTCCGGCTTTATCTTCAGAGGGGTGTGTGGACAACCGGAAAATGATCCATCGAGTCCTCTAGTCAGAATGATTTTTACTTCATTTCTCTCATCTTCTTTCCCTTTCTTGTTGCAGTGAAGGATTTAAAGGCTTCGAGGCTTCAACTTCTCGCGTCTTCAACTTATCATTTCTCGACTGCCACAGAACCATCTCCCAAACAGCGGACTCCTCCTGTAAGACCATCCAACGTACCTTAATTGTTTCTATTGATTTGGTGTTGCTCTCTAAATCGAAGATGTGTTTGGATTGGAGTTCTGAAGTAAAGTATAGATGTTATTTGATGGTGTCTGTTGCAGAAGTTCATCTGCGTATAGTGTTCAAATCAAGTGAACCCAGTTGAGATTCCTGTGTCTTCTTGATTTTTCATTTGATTGATTGATTATTGAGATTCCAATAGCTTTTTGTCTTTTCATTTGATTGTTGACGAATGTAGCTGGAGGTAAATAATGGAAATTTGTTTCCACTGGGGGTGCTAGATAGTTCTCAGCTTTAGACAATTGTTATGCAATAAAAATGGACTTACCACCGGGGATGTATGTTGACTTGCTGCTTTTTTTTTTGTCTTTCTTTTTTTGCAGCGGGTCCCAAATCTTATTGGTGGTTCTTTTGTAGATTCACATTCAACATCCGTCATTGATGTCATAAACCCTGTGAGTAAACTTCTTTATCTTCATCCATCCAGTGATATATATTATATTTGCCTCCTTGATTCATATGGATATTTTGTTATGATATCTTATGCTTTTCCCAACAGGCAACACAAGAGGTCATTTCACAAGTTCCTTTAACCACAAGTGAAGAGTTCAAAGCTGCAGTATCTGCTGCTAAGCAAGCTTTTCCTTCATGGCGCAACACACCAGTTACTACACGTCAGCGTATAATGCTCAAGCTTCAAGAGCTTATCCGTAGAGATATGGTAAGCATGTCATGGGCTCTCATTTGTTTGCTCATTTACTTTAATTATACAATGAGGACATGGTTATTCTACAATCGCAATCTTATTCAGGATAAGCTTGCCAAGAATATTACCGCTGAGCAGGGCAAGACATTGAAAGATGCACATGGAGATGTGTTCCGTGGCCTTGGTTAGTTTCTACAATCCTATGACTGCTGTTAGCGTTGATTTGAGCTTAGGAGAACAACAGAAGTCCTGTGATGAAATGAAATAGAGTTCCTAACTTGACCCTTCCTGATTTCTCCTGCAGAGGTGGTTGAACATGCTTGTGGAATGGCAACATTGCAGATGGGTGAGTATGTTCCCAATGTGTCTAATGGAATTGATACCTACAGTATTAGAGAGCCGCTTGGAGTTTGTGCTGGGATTTGCCCATTCAACTTTCCTGCTATGATTCCCTTGTGGGTACGCACTTACATCTGCCCTTTTGAGTTTCCTTTTTCTTGACCTCTTCAGTATGTACTGCTCTACATGCTGTACATTCTTTAGTCTTGTAGTTCTATAAAGATGGATAAAGGCCCAAAGTATATGAGATGAATTTGTCTTTTGCTTCCATGCTCTGTTCCATTGGTTCCAAACGTTTCTTGTATCAAGATGCAAGTATATGAACTTTATTAGGCTTCACGGTAAACAGTAAATCCATCAGATGCCTAGAGAAGTTGAGTAAGCTTGCGTTTTGTCATTTCCTGCAGATGTTCCCCCTTGCTGTTACCTGTGGCAACACATTTGTTTTGAAGCCTTCAGAGAAGGATCCTGGTGAGTGTGGTCTTCTTCCATAGTGTTCTTGAAATACTAGAGTTCTTCCTTTTCCCTTTAAATAATTAACATATTAAAGGTTTTAGATGTTTTATACTGATTGCTACCTTCCCATTGCTTTTTACTGCACTCTTTTTAGGTTTATGAAGTATAGCATTTCTATAATTGAATCATTCTGCTGTACTGTAAAGAATGTAAATTTCTAAAGTAACGAATTTTCCCTTCCCCTTGTGCAAAACTTATGACAGTTGAAAAGTGTAGTGTGCTCAGGACTGCATGGGTGACATGCTGACATTTTTGTAGCAGAAGACCTTTCATTATGTGTGGCAGTTTTGACTGCATCATCTCTGCATTGATGACTTTTCTGGTTCATATCTGGATTGGGTTTATCACATTTTATTTTGAGGTTTTCCTCCTGGCTAATTTGACTCTATATATAGTAACACAGAGGTCTGGCAGTTACACTTCCACAGCTCCCTTCTAGTAGCCTATGGGTCATGTATTTTAGTTAGTGGATGTCCTTATGATTGAGGAAGCTCTCTTGGTTTGAATGTGACACAATTTACATATGCAAGCAAGCACAGAAAGTTCGGAACTAAGCTTTTGGGTAAAGGGATGTTTTAGCCATTTTCTGTGTAAATCACCAAAATATTCGAGGAGGAGGAGGAGGAAGAAGACCCCCCCCCCCCCCCCCCCCCCAAAGCCCTTTATTTCTGATGATGTTGTTTTTCCACCTACATGACTAACTGTTCTCTCATTTTTACAGGGGCTTCTATAATGCTAGCAGAATTAGCAATGGAAGCTGGTTTGCCTAGTGGTGTCCTAAACATTGTTCATGGTACCACTGTATGTGCTACAGAATGATGACATTTTACTGAATGTCTCGCCTCTTCTGAAGGATGCATATTGGACATCCTATATTTCTTTTGCTTGTACCTTACGTTTTGTTTGTTGCAGGATATAGTCAATGCAATTTGTGATGATGAGAACATTAGGGCCATATCATTTGTTGGTTCGAACACTGTAAGTTGCCTATGCTTGTCTACATCACATGGGTGAAAAATACATTGATTTATTTTAATATTACCATAAAGGGCGACTAAGATGATGAGATTCTTTCATTGTTACACCATCAATAATGCCAGGAGCAGTTGTCACTGTCGTTTGGTACAAAATCTACATCACATGGGTGAAAAATACATTGATTTATTTTAATATTACCATAAAGGCCGACTAAGATGATCAGATTCTTTCATTGTTACACCATCAATAATGCCAGCAGCAGTTGTCACTGTCGTTTGGTACAAAATTTTCTTTTCTTAAAGAATGGATCTGAATTTGTTTCTTGGCAATTAATTATGTCAAACTGAGTCATGTTTAATTCAGTTCAAGAATCATTCAGTTCTCTTTTGTTATTCCGGAACTTTTGTTTGTTTCAGAAAAGTTGGACGGGTCATTCATTGGCCGGTGGTCTCTTTGTCTATTAAGGTTCCTTGTTGGTATATTCCTTGAGACTTTTGGTATTTAGAGAGAGAAAAAGGCAGGGTACAGGAGATCAGCTGTTGTGGTCTTAATCTTAAGGTCCTTGAGAAATCTCAAATCGTTGGAAGTTTTCCTTTTCAAACTATACTGTCCATCAGTTTTTGTAAACAATATAAAATGTTCATGCGCTTGAACTTTCTCAAAATGCACTTATCTCTTGGAATCCTGTAGAATTGGACCTCTAATTTAATTATGGGCTTTTATTCATGGTCTGGTTGCTTGAATGCTATTAGAAAAAACAGAAGTTAATGGCA
>SMDT01000277.1:0-190430 GCA_005392925.1 Aquilaria sinensis | reverse complement strand
ATGTCCGTTTTATGTGATTCAATGTCGTTTTGAAGATAAGAAAGATATCTACAACTTTTATGCTTTGAGTTTTAGGAAATAATGGTTGCATCAAGGTCAAATATCAGCTTGAAATTGCTACTGATGTTCTGGAGTATTGCTTGGCTGACAACTTTGAAACCTTATAGTTATTTTGAATCTTTTTATTTGTTTGGGGTACTTTTGTAACAATATAGAAAGTTTAGGGAGTTTTTATGAGTTTAGTTTTCTTTGGTTTTTAAGCGTGGCTGCCGCCGCCCAATCCCCCCAAATCTCCAGCTCTGTTGTTTTCACTGTTTTTTTTTTTTAGTTTTTCTTCTATTATTATTCTTTGTTTCTCTTCCAATCATGGCTGAGTAATTTTCTGGTTCAGTTCTAGGGATGATTTCCATCGCCAACACCGGTTGTGAGGATTGATTTTCCTTGCTTAAACTTTCTTTAATTTCCAGTATTTACTTCTTTGTTGTTCAGATTTATTGCAATTAATTTTCCTGTTCTCGCTTGTTAAATTGGTTCTGCAATTGCAAATCTGCTTGATTTTCTTTCAACCGCTTAGGTGAAGAATTCAATTAGAAGCAAGTGAATCGATTGGAGATTACTTTTATTTCTAGTTAGTTCATATGAAGAAGTAAGACAGGTTAAATTGTTCAAGCTTTTGGATTGTTGCCTGTAATAAACTTTTTGGTTCATTGATCTTAATGCTGATTTTGAGATAATTAGAAATTGCTTTTCAATATCCGGTTACTCAAAATTAAGAAATTAATGTGAAGCTTTTTCTGGTTAATTTTACTGCTGAATTCTTACGGTTCTTTTTAGCTTTAAAGAGAGTCCTGTTTATTTGCTTGAATTGAAGAAATATTTTCTTTCGATAATCAACTGCGTGATTGGAATGGATAATCAACCCTGAACTGAGCGTTTTTAGTATTGGTTAATTTCGTTTTGATTCTACAGTTAATTTATTTTAGCTTTTAATTGAATAAACCCCCCCCAATCTTTTATTTCAGTTTTCTGACAGGAAGCTTTCAGTAAAAAAATCTCCTTTGGGATTCGACCTGGTTTTCACTGCTAGACTATAAATTTATTTATTCTGAGTTGTTAGGGATACCAGAATTATTTTTTGCGATTTTGACGACCGACCAGTAAATTTGCACCTTTTTCCCCTTATAATATAATTAGTCAACCATGAGAAAATAGACTCCTTCAAATGGAATAAATTCCATGTATATAAAAGGAAAACTAATACATTATAATTTAAGTTTTAGTCACTTTATATCTTTGCATTTGTTTATATATAAATAAAAATATAAATATATATAGATTTTAATTTGCACTTTTTGGCCTTGATAAAAATATTTAAAGTTTTCAAAGTAAATAAATTGATAAACATCATGTTTTAGGCATGTTTAATAGTCATAAATCAAAGGCATATCTGTTATAACATTTTAAATTTAGTGGCATTTTTTTCAGCTTTTTGCATAAAAAAGACTTATAGAAATCATAGAAAATAATCACCATTTTTTCCATTTTTTATTTTTTAATTACTAAACTTATTTTCATAATATAAATAATTTTTAAATGGTACAAATGTGTTTAAATTTTAAATATTATAGGTACATTGAAATTTTGATTAATGAAATAAAAAGAAAATATTAACTTAGCAAACGCAATAGAACATTATTACTTTTCAAAAATAAGAAATTTTTAAAAATATGTTTCGTATTTGAATATTTTTTTTTATCAATGTCAAATATGAAAGTATAGAAATTTAAAATTATGACAATGAAAAAAATGACAAAGTTGCAACAAAATTATATTTTGGAGAAAAATAAATAATATTTTGATCAAATACATAGAGTAACTGTTGGGAACTTTTTTTGTTATACTAACACTTATTATATGTCTTCCTAACAATTCTTCAGTTTCTTTCTTTGTCATATAAGTAAGAACATGCAATCATGACCTAAAATATGTAGTGTAACACCCCCATATCCCACATCGATGAATTGTGGGAAGCCTTATGTGGATATATAGGCTTTAGCTCCGAAACATAAACACCTAGCACTTATCATTTTCCAAAGGATAGTCCATGTGGTGTGGGTTGGTGTTCCGTTGACCAGTTCTGGACTTGAGTCATTACAAATGGTATCAGAGCTGATCCGGGACAACGATGGTATGGCATAGTGAGTGTGCACGTGCATTGCCTACCGGGACTGATCCTGGGTTTGAGAGACTACTTGGCCAAGGGCTAAGTAGTCCAATTAGAAAGGTTACTTGGTCCGGGAGCCAAGTAACCCGATTGACCCCAATGAGGACGTTGGGTACATAGGGGGGAGTTTGTAACACCCCCATATCCCACATGGGTCCAATTAGAAAGGTTACTTGGTCCGGGGAACCAAGTAACCCGATTGACCCCAATGAGGTCGTTGGGTACGTAGGGAGGAGTTTGTAACACCCTCATATCCCACATGGGTGAATTGTGGGAAGCTTTATGTGGATATATAGGTTCTAGCTCCAGAACATAAGCACTTAGTGCTTATCTTTTTCCAAATGATAGCCCATGTGGCATGGGCAGGTGTTCTGTTGACTGGTTTTGGACTTGAGTCATTACAGAACTTATAATTTGAGGTAGTCATTTTATATATCTTACTATTTGTAATTAATCATCTATAACGACACAAGGCTAGAACCAGTGAATGGAACACCTGCCCACACCACTTGAGTTATCCTTTGGAAAAAGATAAGCATTAAATACTTAGGAATGGACTCTCGGTATAAGGAAGTTCCCTTGTCCTATACCGGCGGACTCAACCCTATACTTTGAACCAAAACCTGGCTTTCATACCATCTGTAATGTCCTAAGTCTAAAATCGGTCAATGGAATATCTGCCCACACCACTTGAGCTATTCTTTGGAAAATGATAAGTGCTAGGTACTTAGGAATGAACTCTCAGTATAAGGAAGTTCCCCCGTCCCAAACCAACAGACTCAACCTCATACTTTGAACCAAACTTGACTCTAATACCATCTGTAACGACCCAAGTCCAGAACTGGTTAACGGAACACCTGCCCACACCACATGAGCTATTCTTTGGAAAAGGATAAGTGCTAGGTACTTAGAAATAGACTCTCAGCATAAGGAAGTTCCCCCGTCCCATACTGGCGGACTCAATCCCATACTTTGAACCAAAACCTAACTCTGATACCATCTGTAACGACTTAAGTCTAAAACCGGTCAACGAAACATATGACTACACCACATGGGCTATCCTTTATAAAATGATAAGCGTTGGGTGCTTATGGTCTAGAGCTAAAGCCTATATATCCATATAAAGCTTTCCATAACTTACCCATATGGGATATGAGGGTGTTACATGTAATTTAATTTTAACTTTTGAACATATAAACCTCCATATTCTCTCCTTACTATACTTAATCTCAGATAAAGTAAAAATTTGTAATCACAGCATAAAATTATTAACTTCATCTTTTAATAACTCCAAAACTACTTCCAGGCTATGAGCCTCAACCATGAAATATAATATTCAAATAAAAATTATTTTTAATTTAATATAACTTGTAAGATTTGATTGGTTATAAAAAAAATAAAAATTGAAAAAAAAAATTAATATTATTTAGTATATAAAAAGACTTAGTTGCTAAGAATAAAAATTTACGTTACAATATTAACAGGGATGACCATGCGAAAAAATAATCCTTCTAATTTTCCAATATTTTAAAACATTGAAAATTTTAAAAACATTTGTTGCTAAAATTCCCCTTATTATAATATAAGTAAGTAATTCTAATAGCAAAGAAATTTTTTCGCTAAAATTTTTCCCAATGACCTTTGCAACAATGATAATTTATTTTAGTTTTTTCATAATAGGTGCTTTATTCATACTTGAATTATATTATTGCCCTAAGATGGACGTACACTTTCATATAGCACACATTCGTCAAAGTTTTAGAAAAAATTAGTTGACAAAAATTTTATATTCAAAGACATTTATGTAGTGGAAATTTTAAGTTTTGTAAGATATTTATGGGTACCCAAAATACTATTTGATAGTAATATGGAACCACAGGACCATGCTTGATGCAGAAAGAAAAAAGAACAAAAGAACTTTAGTGGCAATCTAGGAGTTTTAGCCATGAAAGATAGGATTAACTAAAAGAAAATTTGCATATAATCCTTCATTCTGTAATTTGGAATCAAGTGTGGGCAATTTTGTAGCAGAAAAAATAAAATTTAGTGGCAACTTAAGGGTCCTTTTAATGTTCTAGTGTTAATATAACTTCAATTAAATAGATAATGAAAAAATTGGGTTTTAATAAAAGAACAAAATAACTTATAGCGTAAGGGATGACCATATGGGAAAATAATTCTTCTAATTTTTTGATATTTAAAACATAAAAAAATATAAAAAACAATTTCTACAAAATGTCTCCTTATTATAATATAACCAACTAATTATAATAGTGAAGAAATTTTTTTCCTAAAATTTTTCCTAATGACCTTTGCTAATATAATAATTTTTTCATTAATTCAAAGTAGTTGCTTGAGTCAAACTTGAATTATATTATTATTGCCCTAAGATAGACCAAATATGTAAGGTTTCATATAGTATATATTCACCCAAGTTAAAAAAGAAATTAATTGGCAAATTTTATATTTAAAGACATATTTTATAGTATAACAAACTTAGGACATACTTATTAAGTTGAAATTTTAAGTTTTATAAAATATTTATTGTACTTGAGATATTATTTGATAGTTATAGGGAAACAAGGACAACATGTTTAAGGAAAAAAATAAAAAAAAACTTTAGTGGCAATCTAGGAGTTTTAGCCATGAATGGTAAGATTAACGTAACAAAAAATTGTATACAATACTTGACTCTATAACTTAGAATTAAGCATGGGTGAGTTTGTAGTAAAAATTAAAATTTAATGGCAACTTAAGAGTTCCTTTTAGTGTTCTAGTGCTAATATAATTTCAAATAAATAGATAATGATAAAATTGGGTTTCATTAAAAGAATAAGATAACTTATAATATAAAGGTTAAAAAGGTCATTCAACATTTGTTTGGTTCCGGGTAAAAAGGTTGTAAAAAATAAAAATAAGCCATTTTAAATTAAGTTGACTTAAGTTAAAATAAATTTAGCATAAGTTTTAAATAAATTTTCTGAGGTTTTATTCAAAATATAAGAAAAAAAAGACACAAGCTAAGTCCATAAGTGGAACATTCAATAAGAAAATCAAGAAAAAAATAAATTTCTTTAAATAGGTATGACACAAATATGGGCCATGATATTAAAGCATTGGCTTAGTAAGTAAACATTAAGTTTTTTCAAAGACAGGCAACCATAAGTAATTAGACATTCCTAAAAAAACTTAATTACCTTGCTCTTGACTTTTAGTAAAAAAATGTACTAATCCGCAAGGTTGCAAAAGATACACACCTAATCTTTATTTTATTGTTCAGTTAATGTTGTTCCAAAGATAGTGGTCGAGTCCTGTATAGCTTTTTATCTTTTTGAACAATTAATGTCAACTTCTTGATTTAGAATTTACACTCACATCACTGAAATTTAAAAATCTAGTTTTACCCATTATTCTTATAATATAATAATTCAACCATAAGGAAAATACTTATAGAAGATATAGAAAATAATCACAGATTTTTTTCTTTTCATAATTTTAGTGATAGTGAATGACAAATTTCATTCTCATTGAAAGAGGGAAATAAAATAGAACTTAAAGATAAAAATGCTGTCTAACAATTTTATGTATTTGTATTTTTTATGAGTTTTATTAGATTTAAATTTTTTATTTCTAATAGACATAATTATAAAGTTTTTGAAATTTTTAAGTTCCAATTAGAGTACTTTATTCAAGTTTAAAAATATAAAAAATTGACAATTTGTGTTTTAGGACATTTGAAAAAATCTATGCAAATTACTTAAGGGCATATTTGTTACAAAAGTATAACTTAATATGGAAATTTAAGCTTTTTTCACCATTAAAATTTATGCTTAATATATAACTTTAAGCAAATATTGTACTTAAGCTAAGAAATAGAATCACATGTAGATTCCTTTTTCTTTTGTTTTTTTTATAAAGTACACATGGGACTTCCATTTTTTTTCACTTCCCGTTTAGAGTCATAATGCTAATTATACCTCTAATAGATATACAATACCAAATTTGGGTCTTATTAAAAATAAAAAAACACTTAAAACTCGAAATCACAATATAAAATTATTAACTTCATCTCTTAACAACTCGAAAACTACTTTCAGACTATGAGCCTCTAACATAAAATATAATATTTCAACAAAAAAAATTACTCCAAATATTTATATTATTTAGCATATAAATGAGTTAGTTACTAAGAATAAAAATTTATCGGCTAAATTATATGATATCCCTTTAAAGTATCCCTATTTTGCATATTTACTCCAAATATTTATATTATTTAGCATATAAATGAGTTAGTTACTAAGAATAAAAATTTATCGGCTAAATTATATGATATCCCTTTAAAGTATCCCTATTTTTCATATTTACCATTAAAATATTGATCATTTGCAAAAGTTAGTGTAAAGTAATGTTTGGTAGCAAAACTACTACTTCGTCCATTAGTGTTGACATTTTAAAGGTTGGTGCCCAAAATAAAACATCATCAAAGATAATTATAAGTAAATTATGATGATCTTTATTGTGTTGGATGTTTTAACTTGGAATGGGCATGTAAAATTTGTGGTATTTTTTAGTTTTTATTCAAATTTTTTAGTTGTTTTTTGCTTTTTAAGGGGTTATTTGTCACAAGTTTATATTCAATGGGTCTTGTGTCCATGTTACTAGTGTTCATAGGCTCATTTTAATTTTGCTGTTGAATTTCTATCAGCACTAACAAATGGAGAGGTAATTTTGCTACAAAACATTAATCTAACCTTTCGTTTGCAATGTTCAATAGCTCCTATGTCGATATGTGAAATTGAGTATAGTTTGATGGCATATCATGTATTTTAACCAAATTTGTCCTACAATACTAAAGGGGATGACCATACAGGAAAAGTAATTCTTATAATATTTCTAATATTTTAAAACATTACAAAACATAAAAAAAAAAGTTGCTAAAAGTCCCCTTATTATAATATAAGTCACTAATTCTAAAAGCCAAGAAAGTTTTTTACCTTTGTTGTAGTGATAATTTTTTTTTTCATAATAGGTGCTTGAGTCATACTTGAATTAGATGATTGTTCTAAGATGGATCAGATATGTAAGCTTTTGTAGTGTATATTCATCCAAGTTGCAACAAAAAACTTAATTGATAAACTTTATATAATAAAGATGTTTTTTTTTAATAATAGAACAAATTTAAGTCATACTTGCTAAAATTAACTAAGTTTAGTGGTTAAAGTAAGGTTAGTAGCCAAAATAGTAAATTTTCAAAAACCAAAGACTAAACACATCCCACTCTTCATTTTTCTGTATCTTATTATATTTCTAGTATTTTAGTACTACTGAATACCTAATTAAATAGGTAACCGTATATTTAGATTTTTGTTAGTGGATTCCTTTCTTTCTTTTTTTTTAGGGTCCTCATACTAACTTAACTTCAATTAATCAGAAAATATAAAATTTGTATATCATTAAAAGATTAAAATAATTTATAATTTCAGGGTAAAGGAAAAACTTTAGGCGAACTATTGTAAAGTGTTCACTTACATAAATTTGTAATACATAGATTTTACACCTAACATTATCTTTTAATACACAATACTTATAGATTTTCATGCTAAATTTTAGCATGAGCTTTCTCAATACTAGATAATAAGCTTCATATTATATACTCATCTAAATTGCAGAAAAAAATTAATTGCCAAAAAATTAATGTTAAGGCAATTTTTATAGTAGTACAAACTTTAGTATGATTTTTGCCATATATTTAAATCTTGCATTCAAAAAAAAATATTTAGCCTTACCTCCTTTCCAGTTATCAAATAGCACTCTTGCAATATCCTAGACCCAAGAGCTATTGTTGCAAAGAAGATTTTTTACAGTAATATAAATTCTTTTAGAAATGGATGTCTCTATGACTATATGCAATTTTTCTAGTGCCCACAACATTGCATTAATCAATTTATATATAATATTTTATTCTATAATATAGAATAAAGAGCAAGCAAATTTGTAATAAAAAATAAAATTTGGTGGCAATGTAAGGTGTTCCTTTTAGTGTTCTTGTGCTAGAATAACTTCAATTAAATAAACAATGACAAAACTGGGTTTCATTAAAAGAACATAATAACTTATAATATAATGGTAAAAAAATCGTTCAACATTTGTATACCTTTATACTTCTGTATTATGTCGAATGCTTTAATTTAGAATGTGCATGTAAAATTTGTGGTGTTTTTATTTTTATTCTATATTTCATTTGTTTTTTTGCCATTTGATGGGTTATCTCCATGAGTTTATATTCAAGGGGTCTTGTGTCCATATTGCTATAGTTTAGAGGCTCATTTTAAATTTGTTATTGAATTTCTGTCAGCACTAACAGACAAAGGGGCAGTTTTGCTACAAAACATTACTTTAATCCTACATTTGTAAAATTCAATAGTTCATATGTAAATATGCAAAACTGAGTATAGGTCAACAGCATATCATGTAATTTAGCCAAATTTGTCTTACAATACTAAAGGAGATTACCATACAGGAAAAGTAATTCTTATAATATTTCTAATATTTTAAAACATTGCAAAATGTTTATAAAAAAAAAAAGTTGCTAAAAGTTCCCTTATAATATAATTAACTAATTCTAGGAGACAAGGGATTTTTTTACCTTTGCTACAATGATAATATATTTTTTTTATTATAGGTACTTGAGTCATACTTGAATTATATGATTACTCTAAAATGGACAAAATATGTAAGTTTTTTCAGTATATATTCATCCAAGTTGGAAAAAAAACTTCATTGACAAACATTATATAATAAAGACATTTTTTATAATAGAACAAACTTAAGTCATACTTGTTAAAATCAACTAAGTTTAGTGGTTAAAGTAATTTTGGTAGTCAAAATAGTACATTTTCCAAAGACTAAAGACTAAAGACTAAACACATCCCCACTCTGCACTTTTCTCTATCTTATTATATTTCTAGGATTTTAGTACTATTAAATATCTAATTAAATAGGCAACTATATATTTAGATATCTGTCAGTGGATTTTTTTCTTTTTTTTTCTTTTTAGGATCCTCATACTAAGATAACTTTAATTAATCAAATAATATAAAATTTGTATATCATTAAAAGAGTAAATTAACTTATAAATTCAGGGTAAAGGAAAAACTTTAGGTGAACTATTGTAAAATGTTCACTTACATAAATTTGTACTACATAGTTTTTGTGCCTAACGTTATTTTTTAATATGCAATACTTATATATTCTTATGTAAAACTTTAGCATAAGTTTTATCAGTACCAAATAATAAACTTTCATATTATATACTCATCCAAATTGTGGAAAAAATTAATTGACAAAAATTTAATGTTAAGGTAATTTTTATAGTAGTACAAACTTTAGCATGAGTTTTACCTTATATTTAAATCTTGTATTCAAATAAAAGATTTAGCCTTACCTCCTTTCTAGCTATCAAACAACGCTCTTACAAATATCCTAGATTCTAGAGCTATTGTGATGAAGAAGATTTTTTACAGTAATGCAAATTCTTTTAGAAATAGATGCCCCTGTGCCTATATGCAACTTTTCTAGTGCTCACAGCTTTGCATTTGTTGCTTTATATATAATGTTTGATTATGTAATATAGAATAAAGCGCAGGCAAATTTATAGCAAAAAATAAAAGTTAATGGTAATTTAATGGTCCTTTTTAGTGTTATAGTGCTAGGATAGCTCCAATTAAATAGATAATGACAAAACTGAGTTTTGTTAGAAGAAAATAATAACTTATAATGTAAGGTAAAAAAGTTATTCAATATTTATGCACTTTCGTACTTTTTAAAATTTAGGATATACTCCCTTCGTCCCATTTTAGTTGAAACATTTGTCTAGGCACGGAGATTAAGGTGTATGTAATTTGTGTTTTTTTTTTATGTAGTAAAAGTTTAAATAATGATTAAAAAAAATTCTTTGTTGGGTTTTATGCAGAGAGGGATTGAGTGGAGATTAAAAAAAGAGTATTTATTGGGTTTTGTGTAAAATGATAATTTAATTGTTTAAACTTTTCCAAAAAAGGAAACGTTTCAACATTTTTGGGACTTCCAAAAAATGAATACGTTTCAAGTAAATTGGGACGGAGGGAGTATATATCAGTAATTAGCCCGATTTATCAAGGCATGGATTGCCAATTAGGAATCAACCTGCTTATCGCTCTCGCCAAATGAGCCTACGCTGCCTTCCTCTCGATAGGCACCTCCACCCGCCAGCCGTGTGAAAACTAATGTGGATGGTTCAACTTCCTCCTCTTTCCAACAGAGCTCAACTGGTGTAGAGTTTTAGTGATCCCTTTGGTTTGCCAATGCATATTTTCTTGATTTCTTTTACCATGTGGTGTGACCAGCCAACTTTAGTGGAGGCTATATATGGCCATTGGACAACTTGTGCTTGAGGCCTGATTATGGGGATTTCAAGACATTATTATTGAGATGGATGTTGCTGTTCTGGTGAATGAGCTTCGCTTGTTTGTTAGACCCTCTCTTTGCCCCTTGGGTGTCCTGATTGAAGAGATTCGAGTTCTAGTTCCATTTTTTCATTCTTGCTCTTTTGTTTATATTATGTGCACTTTGAACAATTACTGCTTCGCATATTCTGTTACCTACATTGAACTAGTTGTTGTTGTCCGCCTTTGTTGGCCCTTTTACACCCCCATGTGGTTGGATTCCTCTCTTAATGGCTAATCAATGATAGCTCATTTCTTTAAAAAAAATGTTAAAAAAACTTCTTTAGTTAATTTTTCCACTCATTATTTCTGCTAATAATTTTTTGCCCTTATTGATATGATACTCATTATAGTTCAAATTTTGACTTGTGAAAAGAGATTTCTTGCTTTTAAGTAACCAAGTAGCACATAAATTAGGAATATTTTGGTTAGCTAATAAATTATATATATCCTTTGTACCATTAACTTTGTACAATTTTGAATACACACATGAACCCAAATACATGCATATAAACTTTTATTTTTTCCCCTTTTTCTTAATTTTCATTTGTTTACTCTTTACATCTTAACCAAGTTTTAAATTCCATCATATGGTATTTCATTTTGTCACTCCACTTCTCTTCAATATCTATCGATTTCAGGAAAGAAAACCTTAAAAGTTCTAAATGTGATCTCTCTCTCTCTCTCTCCTCTCCCTCTACGTTTTTTTAGAGAAAAGTATAAAAAAGAACCACAGTTGTGGGCGCAAACCGATTTGATAACTATAGTTTTGAGTGATTCTAATTACATCATTAAAATCATAGTTAAGACCAAAATTGACTACTAATGTTATAGTTTGGTATCGAATATACCACCGTTTGTGATCAACATGGAAAATTGTTGGTTTTAAAATCTTGGGGTACATATGTAACTTTTAATAAACTTGAAGAATTATGCATAATTTGTCATTTTCATTTTTTATATCATGACCACTACTAAAAATCCGTCGATTTCCAACTGCCCTAATTTCCAACGGTTAAGCAGTTGGAAATTTCCAACTGCCAAAACCGTTGGAATGAGGAGAAAAGTTTTTCCAACTGCCTAGCAGTTGGAAGTTTTAGAGTATTAAATTTAGATAATATATACAATATTTCCAACGGTTGAAGCCGTTGGAAAATGGGGGGAAATATGGATTTTTTTGGTAAATTATATAAATTTAGATAACGCCTAAAACCGTTGGATAATGGGAAAAAATATTAATTTTTTGCGTAAATTATATAAATTTAGATAATATTTAATATTTCCAACGGCTTAAGCCGTTGGAAAAATTACTTTAATGTGGGATTTATGGATATTGTTGGTAAATTACATAAATGTAAACATATATAATTTTACCAACGGCTAAAGCCGTTGGAAAAAGGGGAAAAATGATTTCTCTGGTAAATTACATAAACTTAGATAATATCATATTTGGAAATTGTGGGAATTTTATATATATATAACTTCCAACGGCTTCAACCGTTGGAAAATGTAGGTAAATTACTGGATTTTGCCTGCAATTTGGATTTTTTATAGTTCCAACGGCTAAAGCCGTTGGAAAAGGAAGAAATTATGTATATGCCTTACTTCCAACGGTTTATGCCGTTGGAAAATGGGTTAATTAATGCATTTTTTTGCGAAATTTGGATTTATTTTAGTTCCAACGGCTTTAGCCGTTGGAAAATGAATAAATAATTTATGTCATTATTTTCCAACGGTTTATGCCGTTGGAAAATGTGTAAATTAATGGATTTTTTCATTGAAATTTGGATTTATCATAGTTCCAACGGCTTTAGCCGTTGGAAATTGAAGAAATTATGTATATATTTACTTCCAACGGCTTATGCCGTTGGAAAATGGGTAAATTAATAGATTTTCTGCAAAATTTGGATTTATTACACTTCCAACGGCTTAAGCCGTTGGAAAATAAAATGGTTTGTATTTCTTTCTTCCAACGGCTATAACAGTTGGAAAATTAAGTTATGCAATTTTTAGTTTGAAAGTTTTCCAACGGCTGAGACCGTTGGAAATAGAAAGGAATTTTTTTTGTGCGTTTAATGAAACGATGCGCGTTTAGTTTAGGATTTCCAACGGCCCTAGCCGTTGGAAAAAAAGTTTTTAAATCTCCCCCCCAGCGCGAGTCGTCTTCTCCAGCGAGCAAAAATTCGCGTCTCTCTCTCCTAGCTTCTCTCTTCATCACACAACACACACATTCACGTTTTGGTTCCGATTAAGCCGTGAAAACAGCTTCGTCTAGCTCAGTTGTACGTGGATCTGGTGTCATTTGGGGAGATCTGAAGGTTAGTTTCGTTTTTTTCCAATTTCGTTGATTTTTTTTTTTTTTGATTTTTGCCTCGTTTCACTGTTTTGGTTGATAATGGATTGAATATTTTGGGTTTTATTGCATGATTACAGTTCTTTGCGGCCATTTGAAGGAAGATAGAGCGTGATTTGAGGTAAGTTTGTTTATTTTATATTTTTTAAATTTTTATACCGAATAAATACGCATAATCCGGATTTTTAGTTGTTTATTTGGTTTGAAATATATGCAATATTTGTGATTTTGTGTTGTTGATGGTTGGATGTGAATTTTTTAGGTTACCCATTGGAAATATATACAATTGGAAATTTATGTGTATTTTCTTACAATTTTTTTTTTATTTTCGGGATGAATTATAAAATATGAAATTATTAGTGTTAATTGAATTGTTTAGGTACTATATTTATGTGTGAAGTTAGTTAAGATAATTAAAATTAGTAAATTATTATTTATACGTAAATTGTTTAGGTACTAAAGTTATGTATGAAATTAGTTATTATATTTCAAAATAATTAATAATTTTGATTTTAATAAAGTGTTTAGGTAGTATAATTATCTCTCAAATTAGTTGGAATAATTAAAAATATTAAATAAATAGTTTAAAGTACATTGTTTAGGTAGTATATTTTACAATTTGAAATTAGTTTTTATGGGTTTGTTTAATTTAGGTAGTACTTTTATGTGTAAAAGTAGTTAGTATATTTACAAAAAAACTTTAATTACTAAGTAATTAAATATTTACAAATAGAAAATTCTTTGTTTTCTGTTAAATGGTTTACGAAATATTTTTAAAAATATTTAAGTACTAAGTATTAGTATATTTCCAAGTAGAAAATAAAATTGTTTTCCGTAAATTGTTTACGTATTTTTTTTAAAAATTGTTTAGTTAGTATATATTTTATGTCTCAAGTTAGTTAGTATATTTAAAAATAATAATTAATGGTGGGATGTAAATTATTTAGGTAGTATATTTATGTGTCGAACGTAGTTTGTATATTTAAGAACAGAAAATAATTAGTTGGATGCTAACTTTTTGTAATTAGTATATTTGTGTGTTAAATTATTTAGTATATTTCAAAAATAAACGGATTTAGTTTGAAGTCAATTGTTTAGTATATTTCAAAAATACCAATGGATTTGGTTTGAAGTCAATTGTTTTTGCCAAAAATACAATGGTTTTGGAATTTTGAGCACAATGTACATAACTGGCATTAATATAAATTTCTGAGCATTTCAATGTTTTCATAATTGGCCTTGAATAATAAATTGTCTATATTATTAATCTTAGTAAGTTAATTTTATTTGGGATTATGACTTAGTAGTACCTTGAAAAAATATTAATAATATTAAGTATTGTTATTTCTAATCTACCAAATCATTTATGAGTAATATCAATTATAATAATATTAATAGGAATAATAATAATATAATTTCTAGTATTTGGAACAATAAATAACTTTTTCTAACATTAGTAGTAAAGTAATAGTAGTAATACTATTACTACTATTGGCAATCTGTATGCCAATAATAAATCCAATAAGACAAATAATAATTATAACTACTATTATAACACAGAATAATAATAATAATAATAATAATAATAATAATAATACTTAATAATAATAATAATAATAATAATAATACAATAATAATAATAGTATATTAATAATAAGTAATTAATAATATAATAATAATAATAATTATTATTATTGGCAATTATACTAATAGTAATAGTAATAATAATAGTAATAATATTATTATTCCAATACTAATAATATGTATTAATACCAATAATTAGTTATAACGGAATATATAAATTATTTATATATGTAATAATAAGGTAACCTTCATCCTAATAAGTATTAACACTAAATATAATTATTGAAAAATAAATATGTATTAACAGCCTATAAACGTTACATAAAATGTAATTAGTAAACCCTAAACCTTAAACCTAAGTACTATTAACCCTAGCTAAACATATAGTAAATACGCATTGTTAGTTTTAACTGACATTATTTAATTAAGTGAAATATTAATGCATGCAATTAATAATAATATGTTGGCTATTGATACATGCAATTCGTGGATTTAATTTTTTATATGATTTAATTTACGAAATTAATTTTATGTGTTCATGCTTTCGTATATGTCATAAAGGTAAATATATAATTTCCATTGGTAGGACTCCATGGAACAAGAACGTAGTTGGATGTATAGTAGTCGTTATTTACCTGGTCGAGTTGGGTACAAAGAGGAGTGGGAGACAGGGGTTGAGCAGTTCATAACATTTGCCTGTAGTAACCCAGGTCATATGGATGGAAACAAAATACGTTGCCCGTGTAGGAGATGTAAAAATTTGAGGTTTAAGGATTGTGATGACGTTAGAGTTCATCTATACAAATGGGGTTTCATGCCTTATTACACCAACTGGACAGCTCATGGGGAGCCATTTAATGAGCCTCCGCATCAGCCGTTTGATAATTGTGATTGGTATGAGCATGCTGAGTACAGTTCAAATGTAAACCCATATGCTCGAATGATATTTGATGCAGTGGGACCAAGTTCCCATCAGAATTTCACTGAAGTGGATGAACAACCTAATGAAGGTTTTAGACGGTTTTCTGATTTACTGTACTCCGCTAGTACACCTCTTTGGGATGGATGTGATAAGCATTCTGAGCTGTCTGCTGCAGTTCGTTTGTTAAACCTTAAAGCAGAATATCACATACCAAGAGGGTGTTATGATGGTATCGCAGCCTTGATGAAAGAGACATAGCCAAGTGACAGCAAGATGCCATCCAATTGGTATGAGACGAAGAAATTAGTTTCACAACTAGGTCTTGCCCATCTTAAAATTGATGCTTGTGTTAACGACTGCATGTTGTTTTGGAATAATGATGAAGATGGTTCACAATGCAAGTTTTGTGGTGAATCTCGGTTTAAGCCGAGAAAAGCTGGGCGGGGTAAGGATAGAGCAAGAAAGACTATGCACTATTTACCACTCACTCCTCGCCTTCAGCGACTATATGCTTCACTTTCAACTGCAGAGCACATGAGGTGGCACAGTGAGCATCGATCCGACCCAAATGTTTTAAAACATCCTTCAGATGGGGAAGCATGGAAACATTTTGATTCCACGTACCCGTGGTTTGCGGCGGATGCCCGAAATGTTCGCCTTGGAGTTTGTTCTGATGGCTTTGTGCCTTTTGGAAACTCTGGTAAACAATACTCATGTTGGCCTGTCATTGTTACTCCGTATAATTTGCCTCCGTGGATGTGTATGAAGAAACCATATATGTTTTTGACTGCATTGATACCTGGCCCTCGAAGTCCACGTCAGAATATTGATGTGTATTTACAACCTCTTATTCATGAATTGAAGCAGCTATGGGAGGATGGGGTCGAAACATGGGATGTTTCACTTAAACAAAATTTTCAGCTCCGAGCTTCGGTTTTGTGGACCATAAATGACTTCCCGGCTTATGGGATGTTGTCAGGATGGATGACTCATGGGAGGTTATCTTGCCCTATTTGCATGGATGCTAGTAAAGCCTTCCAACTTGAGCACGGGAGGAAGACTTCATTCTTTGATTGTCATCGGCAATTTCTCGAGTTGGATCACCCATATAGAAGAAACAGAGTCGCCTTTAAGAAAGGAAAAGTTGAGAAATCGTTGCCTCCTGAGCGTCTACCGCCTGAAACAATATTTGAACGTATCTCACATTTGCCTTCTGTAGTTCACAATGGCCAGGTTGTAACCATACCAGGTTATGGCAGAACTCATAATTGGACAAAACGAAGTATTTTCTGGGAGTTGCCGTATTGGAAGAGTAATTTAATCCGCCATAATTTGGATGTTATGCATATAGAGAAGAATGTGTTTGACAATATATGGAATACAGTGATGGATGTGACCAATAAAACTAAGGACAACGTGAAGGCTCGTAAGGACCTGGAGATTCTGTGCAGTCGATCAGAGCTAAATTTAATTCCTCAAGGCGACGGCCGAGCATTTAAACCCAAAGCCACTTTTGCACTAAACAGACATCAGAGATATGATGTGCTGAATTGGGTTAAAACACTTAGACTCCCAGACGGCTATGCATCGAACCTTGGGAGGTGTGTTGACAGTAATGTAAGTCAGATGTCTGGTATGAAAAGCCATGATTGTCATGTAATGATGCAGAGGCTCCTTCCAATTGCACTTGAAGCAATTCCTGAAAATATTTGGAAACCGTTGACCGAGTTAAGCCAATTCTTCCGAGATTTATGCTCTCCAGAGTTAGATGTGAATCACATGGTCGATTTGGAAGCCAATATTCCTGTCATACTTTGTAAGTTGGAAAGAATTTTTCCACCGGGTTTTTTCGATTCGATGGAACATTTGCCGGTTCACCTACCTTACGAAGCAAGGGTTGGAGGCCCCGTTCAATATAGGTGGATGTACAAATTTGAGCGTTGTATGCATGACCTCAAAATGAAAGTATCAAATAAGGCTCATGTTGAGGGTTCAATTTGTGAAGCATATCTAATTGAGGAGACCTCTACATTTTGCTCTCACTACTTTGAATCCCATATTCCACATATGGCAACTAGAGTACCTCGTAATGATGATGGCGGACAAGGACCATATGATGAATCGGTGTGGTCTATCTTTAGATACCCAGGGTCGTCCATATGGTGTATCAAGATATCGATATCTTGATGACAATGAATTGAGGGTCGCTACTGCATATGTGTTACTGAATTGTAAGAAGGTGAAGCCGTACCTCGAGTAAGTGAAATAACACCTATTTTCTTTATAAACTCTATTAAGTAATAATACTTTTCTTCTTTTATACTAAACTCATCAGGTTTATACTCCATAGACCTCTTTTTATATCTTGTAGTTTGTTTGTTGATGAAGTGCGTATGCATGAACCCAATATACAGATGTCAGACCTGGATGTCTACATTGAGAATAACTTTAAGACATGGCTTCGAAACTATGTAAGTTGTCTACACTTAAATTTTACCCATATTTTGCTTTTGAAGGGAAACACATTCATAGTATCACTATGTATAACTAGCTGAATGATGTGCGTAACACTATCACAAACCACTTCCTGTGGGATGTTGCATGTGGGCCATCCCGTCGTGTTGAAAGTTAGCCTGTTTACTTCATAGATGGGTACAAGTTCTACATTAGCGACTGGGGTCGTGACAAAGCAACATTTAACAGTGGAGTATGTATAAGGACTTCAGAATCAAGTGAGGTTGACTGTGATTTTTATTGGGTGTTAGAAGAAATCATTCAACTTGAATATCCTGGTTAGCCACAGAAAAATGTTGTATTGTTTCGGTGTACTTGGTTTGACCCTACTCCAGATTGTGGCACTCGGGTTCATAAACAATATGGTATAGTTTAGGTTCGAAATGGGCGCCGATATGGGAAATTTGACCCGTTCATTCTTGTATCCCAAGCTGATCAAGTTTACTACACCCCGTACCCAACAAAATCAAGTGAAAAAACGGGTTGGTTAGCGGTTTTGAAAATAAAACCTAGACGCATCGTTCATAATAATGTAAATGATGTCGAAAATGCATTTCAGGAAGAATTATTGGCCGGTGTAAACAGGTCTCCCATAATTATGGATGACCCAATCGACAATTTAGCTGAAACAGGAGTATGGGAAGCTGTAGAGGATGACATGGCAATCAGGGAAGAAACTTTGCAACATGATGATGAATTTGACAATGAGGAGTCCCTTGAAGGAAGTGATGAAGAAGATGAATTTGAATATGGGGATACTGATAGTGGCGAATCAGAGACAGAAACTGAGGACGATGTAGTCCATTGATAATAATGTAAACGTGCAATTACTTATAAAATGTAATGTGAACGTGGAGTAACTTTTAATATGTAAATACTAAGTCGTACTTCAAAGTGGTGGGTGCAATATCATATAGCCTTTCTAGTTTTTTCAATGGTGTATGTTAGTTTTGTAAATTGTTGTATGGGTTTTTAAAATAATGCAGATGCCACCTAAAGGAGATGCGACGTATACACGTCGGCCAAGGAAAGGCCTATTTCAGCAGATGAAAGAAGTATTAGCAGAACCAATTGCTAGACATGAAAGGGTATGCCCATCGCATTCCCGTCATTCAGATTCACAGCCCTCGACAGAACAAACACCTATTCCACATCCTCACCCTCGCACAGGTGATATTCGCATTGCTCCAGTCGGCCGTAGTGCTAGTCGATCTACTCCGGCCCCTATAGTTTCACCCGATGGTGGGAATTCCAATGGTCAGTTAGCGGTATCCCAAGCCCCGATTCAGGTGCACTTACGAATAAGACCTCACGAAAAGACATAAGTAATTCACCCTTTTGAACCCTAATAGTTTATTTAATATCAAGTATATGAAGGCCCAGTAAAAAAATAGTAATTTATTGTGTCAAAACATGCACTTTATGTAGCTTCATTCCATCAAGAGCAACACGGTTGGTGACTAGATGCTTTACCACACACTTCAAGGGACATCATGACTGGACGAGCGCAAGCCCAACAGATATTCAAGCGTGGTGGCGCGTATTTGAGATTTGCACTTTCTTATGACTATTTTAACTTTATCAACCATGTGGCAAACTATGCGACACTAAATATTTTTTTTAACGTGTAGGGATTATGTGAGTGGGATCCAGCTCACCATAATGAGGTCTATCGCGTTTGGCATATGATGGCGGCTAATCATTACCGATGCACACTGGGTGACATCCACCGAGAGAAAAATCTGAAAAAATGGCGAGCAATGGCATCTTTTATGACTGACGCACAGTATGCAGAAATTGAGGAATGGTGGGCTACAACAGAGTTTAACGAGGGATCGGCAAGGGGTAAGACAATGCGAGCTTCATCATCGCAGTCATCTAACTCCATAGGTGCATGCAGTGCTACTTATGCAGGAGGTTCAGTTTTAATTACTGAACACCGAGAACGAATGGTAAAATTATCATCCTCTTTTACACAAAATTCAACTTACTTACGTAGTAATAAAATTAATGTTAGTACGTTTCCAATGTAGCATGAGAAAGATCCAGAGAAGAGGGACCCTGACTTGTTCAAGGTGATGCAGCAAACTCATAAGAAAAAGAGCGGGGAATACGTTAACAGGCGGAGTGAAGAAGTTGCGGTAATTATTTGATTCATAATTACAGCCAATATTTCTGATCTTGTTACTAATAAATTATCTTTACTTTTTATGAAGGCAATAATAACTGCTGAAATTGAGGAAGCAACGCAGCAAATGGATGACGAAGGTGGCGCACCTGACATAGATGAGGTTGCGATCATGAGTGCAGCTGCTGGGGGCAGGAAGAAAGGGCGTGTATTTGGCCTTGGATCAGAACAACATGTTGTGCCTGGACGACGACGACCAGGGCTTACTCATGTAGCACATGTTGATGTCACGCAGACTCCGGAGTTCACTGAACAAGTACAGCGAGTCGTAGCGGAGCAAACTGCACAACAAGCATCACATTATGAGCGGAAGCTAGAGCGTCTGAAGAGGAGACAACGAGCTGAGCTCGAGTACATATGTAAGTCAATTGGCATTCCCCCGCCCGCGCCTCCTGCAGATGATGATGATGCCTCGGGATCGGATTAAGAATAGATCAGGTATATCATGCTACTATGTGTGTTTATTAACAAACAAACACTTAGTTGGAGAATGAAATCATGCAATTTCTAGTATAAATGTTTTTATGTGAATTTATAAGTACATTTATATCATGACTTAGTAATTTCAATTGTGTATGTTTTTATGTCATTTTATATACATATTTTTATGTAATTTCAGTCAAAAATTTGACTACATACGATATAATTAACTGGAATATAACAGGTTAACGTTTAAACTAAACATTCAATTGGAATGAACAGCACAGAGATGAATAATATAAATGAAAAAAATAAAAATTCCAATGGCTAAAGCTTTTGGAAATTTCGGAATTTGGCCAAATTTCCAATTGCCTAAGCAGTTGGAAAAAGGAGAATTTTCCAATTGCCCAGAGGTTTTTCAACTGTCTTGGTAAAATGGAGAATTTCCAACTGCCTTGGCAATTGGAAGCCGTTGGAACACCAAAAAATTAAAATTATAACTACAGCCATTGGAAATTCTTCAACTGCTTATTTTTCAACGGCTGACAGTTGGAAATTCCAACTGCTAAGATCTGGGCCGTTGGAAGTAAAACTTCCAATGAATAGATTTCCAACTACCAGCCGTTGGAAATGGCAGTTGGAAATAGGCGTATTTTTAGTAGTGTCGGTTCGGCAGTCGCACGCATATATAGAAATGGACACGAGTGATCCCTAATAAGCCTGTGCAGCACGAGTGTGCGCTAATGCATATATTTTTAATTTTGCATACATTTTGTCTATCTGCGCTACGTTGTTTTCCAATTCGGCAATATAAGAATCTAAACTTAAATTGAGATGTAAGCTAAAATTTTCAGTGGCTTGTAGTTGTATGAACGCAAAAAGCAATTAAGGCCTTAATTTGATTTTAATTTAATTTTCATATGGTTTGATCTGCATTTATGGATCACAACAAGGAGAGGGGCCAAATTTATTGTTAGAGAATTAAGACGACAAGGTTAGTTAGGGTCTAACAGCCATGGGGTTTGAACACTGTATCCTTTTGCTGCACCAGTCAAGCAAAGTTAGAAATTTCAAATCATAAATTGAAGGTCTAAGCCTAGGCCATATGCGGCGGAGAAATGATTCGGGTAAATTAATTTCAGGGAAATTAAGGATTAGTTACGAGACATTGGCAAGAGAATGTTTTTTTTTTCTTTTTCCTTCATGGAAGAGATATATGTTCATTTATATATGTGTGTATGTTTATATTACTTTTTAATATTTGATCTATATGGATATATGTGAATATATTTTCTCTTTTATTTACATACATATGTTCTTTCCATTAAATACATATGTACCTCTGTACATTTGTGTTTTAGAATTTGTCTTGTATACATGTATCTGAATGTATATGTGATTTTCTTTGTAGGTGTATGTTCTTTTTCTTCATATGGATATGTTCTTTTATACATATGTATATGTTCTTTTATCTATAATTTATGTAATTACATTTATGTCCCTTACTTTATTTGCATATGTTCTTTTATTTCTACATAAATATTCTTTTATATATGTGTATAGGTACATGCACATATACATGCAAATTTGTTTTGAATAGATATTTTTGAATGTATGTGTTCTTTTCTTTACATACACATGTTCCCTTCTTTATATGTAGATGTTAATTTGTACATATGTGTATGTTCATAATGTATTTTAATATTTGGTTTGTGTAGATATATGTGAATATATATGTTCTTTACTTTAAATGCATATGTTCCTCTATATATGTGTGTTTTGATATTGAATATATATATTTCTGAAGGTATGTATTATTTTCTTTTCAAACATATGTTCTTTTCTTTATATGTATATGTTCTTTTATAAATATGTGTATGTTTTTTTCACTATAGGTTATGTAACTATGTATATGTTCTTCACTTTACTTGCACATGTTCATTTTTACATGTGTGTATATACATGTGCATATACAGACAAATTTTTTTTTGAATAAATATTTATTAACATATGTGTTCTTTTCTTCACATGCACATTTTTATTTCTTACTTTTATATGTTCCGTTCTTCATTTACATATATTTTTTTATATGCATATGTTCTTTTTAAACTATACGTATGTTCTTTTAAAGTAATTGTTTACATGAATTTTGTTGATCTGTAAATGAAAAGAACAAATAGCAATATGTATGGGAACAAATAGCTAGTAATAAAACAACAAAAAATAAGTAGGAACTGATAAAAAAACAAACAACTACTAATACATTGAATAAAATTAGGGGCAAGAGGTTACCTAAAAGTGAAATAAGAAAAAGAAGAGAATGATACACAAAATGAAAAAGAAAAGGAGAAAACTAGAAAAATAAAATTTAAAAAATGGGAATAATTAAAAAAAAATGAAACAAAGATGAAAAAAACTTGGTAAAAAAAGAAGAAAAGGGAAAATGTGGGAATCATAAAAAAAACCTGAAATGAAGATAGAAAACTGGATAAAGGAAAAAGAAAAGGGAAAATATGGAAATGATGATTTGAACGCCAACACAACCCACAATTGCACGATCTACGTGGCAACTGTGCTAACCATTACCTTTATATATATATATAATTCCATGTGTCCTGGCGTATTTGCGTGCGTCTGGCTTACACAAGAAGGACTTTCTCATATACATTTTAGAATTTTGATTTGAATATTTATCTTTGTTTCAACTGTTGTTGTTATTTCATTAACATTAATTACTCGTTGTTCTTTAGTCCCTAAGAGAGATACTCGATTAGTGTCAAGTTAGCTTACTTTTGCTTTATAAATTATTAAGTGCAGTTTTGACACCGTAGTGCAAGATGTATAGAAGAATTCTACATTTGAATTGGTCATACCAACTACCTGACAATTCAAAATCAAGAAGAATTCTAACCTTTTTAGGTTTTTGATATTTCCTAAGGAAATTAATATGAAAATGGAAAAAGACAAGGGAACATGGAAAAGCTACTATGATATGCGGCCTTTTGATATAGTAGTGTAGAGATTAGTGCTTAGAGCGACAAAGTGATCCAACAGATCTTAAAATGCATGCAAGTAATTGCGCACAGCAAGTTTGTCTTAGGAGGTATATAGACCACTTAAAACATGTAAGATGATGCTTCAAGCGTGTAAGAAGGAAGCAGCAAATGGAATGCGTCAATAAATATGTTACTAGTAGAGGGACTTTAGTGAATATAATAAGCAAGTTATCGCATTAGTAAGTAATTGTGTACAAAAAATAAAGTAGGATATTAAGTGTATAATTAGTGTGAAATGAGAATGGTTTGAGTTTAGATTTGAGATTTCTCAATTTAGTCTAAATTTTAAAATTAAAATAAATGTAATAAGAAATAGTTAGCATATCTAAATTAATTAGGAAAAAAATAACATAAAATCTCAAAATGTAAACAAATAATCTGAGAAAACAATGATCTGAGAAAAAAAACACATTTATTTATGTTGTGCAATAATGGAGCTAACAAAACAATGAATTGATTGAATGTCTTGTTTGCAGCCTCCACTATATTCAGTAGCGGATCTAGAATATTTCTAAAGTGGGATTCATATATCAACTTTAGTTATAATCAGTTTTGAAATTTTAATTTATCAAAATTTAAACTTTAAACTATAATACAATTATTTGAAGAGAAGATATCTCTTAGAATCATGCTCTTGTAAATTTCTGAGTACTAAAAAGAATATGACCATCTAAGTAAAAATTCTTTGAGTTAATTTCTAATAGTATATGCAGAAATAAATATTATTTTGAGTAACCTTTAGTTTTAATTTAACATAGTTTATTAAAATTTTATTTATTTTCAAAATAAAGTACTTCTATAGTCACTATATATATATATGTGTGTGTTTTTCATTTAAATTTAAGTTGAATAAGTCTTTAAATAATTTTAATAAAGTCTCAAAAAATGAATTTTTAAAGAAAAATAGTATTGTTATGTTTATGTGTAAAACATTAGATATTTAGTTAATTTTTTAAACAAATTAAATTTGGTCTCCCACTTTTCAAGGTAGATTGCCTATAATACTGTTTCTAATTGTTTCAGAATAAAATAATTCAAATATAGAAGGGTTTATAATTTCATAATAAGAATAAGTAGAAAATAACTTATTTCTTTGACGATACTAACACTTTTATTATATAACATGGTTTGTTTGAAACTTTGAGCGTTTCTTGATATGTGAAGTTTAGTAACTATATGCTGACTTATAATTCGTGAGATATAACTAAACTAATTAAATAAAATACAATAGTTAATATTGCATTTAAGCAATGGTTTTTAGGTAAAAAAGAAGAACGAACAAAAAAAATTTATAACAAGTTACTCAAATTTTTATTTAAATAAATTTCTTTGAAGATATTAATGTGTTCGTTTTTCTCTTAGATTTTTATTTGAAATATTGTGGTCCAATACAAAATCAAAATGAGGTTCATACTTAATTTTATCCACTTTTTACTTATATTTTTTTAAAATAAAAATGAGGTCTGTGGATGTCACTTTGGTTTATATAAGTCTGCCTCTAGTAGTATTGCCCAATCTTGTTCATACTTCAACTTTTCTTCTTCTTTTTCTTTCCCCTCCTTCCCAAACCCTCTAGAGGCACTAACATAGTTTCATTTATTTCAGGTCAATTCGGACTATTCAATGTCTATAAATCCTATGAGATTTAAGGTGATATCGTAATTGGCCCAAAACCAATGTATTAAATACCGTTACCGCAAAGTATACTGCACATTGAATTTTTAAGGTATACTGCATAGTATACCATTACTATTTTTGAAAAATAAATAAATAAATATTAGAATATTATTTTAAGATGACATAATTGTTTAATATGTAATTTATTTTTATACATTTTATATATATTCTAATTTTTTTTATCATAATTTGTCAAATATAAATAAATTATATATGATAGAAGATATTCAGTTGGAGTAGCATGCACCAGAAATCCAATTGGGGCATATTGTTCAACACCACATGGACCTTCAAGCTGCTACCATCCATTAAATTTTTATATTAATTAACAAAAGTAAAAAAAAATAAAAGCAATTTTTTATTTTATGATTTGTGTATTATTTTATATTTTAATGTTTTTTATATTGACAATATTTTTTTATGAAAAATGAAAAAAAAAAACTAGCCACAAAAAAAAAATACTGAAGTACGTACCACGCGGTATTGTGGTATTTGCGGTATACTGCGTTTTTTTGACAAAATATATACAAAAAGTGAGCGGTATGCGGTATACTGTGAAATACCACGCGGTAAATAATAAAACGTAAAAATATTTGTATCATGCATCGCGTATTTATGGTAAACGATATACCGCTCGTTATACTATGATATACCGCGATATTTAACACTGTGCCTTAAACCTAGTATCAGGATATATTAGGATTTGGTTCATATGAAATTTAGTCTAGTAGACTGATACTAGGCCTATGAGATAATTAAAGGAATAAAAATCCTACGTGAAATGGAATCCGACATCATTGGACTTTCTAATACACACAGATCACATTTGATTCCATAAAGGGGACCACACAACACTCTTAAAGTACATTTTATAACCCTACTTACAGAACTACTTTAAACACAGCTAGAGAGCTGACTTTACTATTTATAACCCTACTTACAGAACTACTTTAAACACAGCTAGAGAGCTGACTTTACTATTAGAAGGCTCCCTGGAGCACTGATGTTGTCTTTCAACAAGATACCTTATTCCTAGTTCATGTTGTCTAGTATTTAGGAGGCCAATTCACTTAATTGGTTGGTAGCGTGACTGTTTGGTTTGTCATAAAGATCTGCATTATTGGTGGGTTTAAATTAGACCATGGTCTACAATTTTTTTTTTATTATCAAATGATAAGCCTCTCACATACCAAAAATACCAAGAATCATAAAACCCTGTAGAATAAGGGGCCGTACTTCAAGTGCTACATGTTTACAAGGAGGGCAACAAAGTAGCAAACGATCTAGCTAACTATGCTACTGACCAAGTCTTAGAAAGAACTGTAATCTGCTGGCAATATCCAGCATTTATTGTAAATTTATGTATGGATGACATTTCAGGGACTTTAACTTATATATCTATCACTATTGGCAATCCTGCCATTGTAAGGGAGTCTTATCCCACAAATCCAACAGTGGGTTATCCTTTTGTTGTTTTAATGCATTGCCTTGTTTATCGAAAAAAGAGAATCATGAAACCTACGGATGATAATTGGGTAAGTCAGGTTAGGTTTGGATCAGGTTATTCAAATTTGGTTTAATTGGGTAAATAGATTTTGGGTTGTTTAAGTTCAAGTTGATTTTGGCTTTGAGTCAGGTTGGGTAAGGTTTATTTGGATTCCAGTTCAATACAAGTCAGGTCAATTTTTTGTATTCAGTAATTTCAAGTTGGGTTATTCAAGTTTTGGGCAAAAGTTGTGTTTATGGGTTACTCGTGCATAGGCTGAAATAACTAAAGCAATTCAATTTTTTCTTTTTTTTTCATTAAATTTTAAATTAAAAAATGATTTTTGGTTTGATTTAATTTAGGTTAATTTTTTTATTTTTGTATGTTTAATTAAAAAATCATAAAAATTCTCTTAATTATTGTCGTGAATTTTAAAACTCTTAATCTACAAGTGCAAGGGACGCGTGTAAATAAGGTGAATAAGATATCATTCCTACAAGGATTGATGTATATAAATTCACAAGTACTACTACTTCAAGACTCACTTTAGCTAAACCAACAACAATTGATGATCTACTCACTATAAAAATAGCTAAGTTTTCAACTTTACTTAAATGTCCACTAACCAAGAACAACAAAACACAATGCAAATTGGGGTTTTCTAATGAATTAATGAAAGACAACACTTCCTATGGTTTTCACTACTTGACTTAGTTAGCTTGTGAATTAAGGCTAAAGGTTTAGTTTTCTTACTTGTTGGTAAGGTTAGCTAATTGGACCCTTACTCTCCCAAGCTTACACTAGAATGGGCTCCTATCTGAATTAATAGTTCAAGATAGGCATTAATAAGATTAATTTATCTTCACCTAGTGTTCTAGATTAGTCTCCCAACAAGCCTACGGTTACTACACTCTTTTCTTAATTTCAATTCTTTTTAATCTTTTCCAAGAGTTTAAAAGAAATCTAGGGTGCAATTGATTAGGGTCCTTAATCAATTAACATAATAACAAGCTCAAGGAGAAGAGTAAATAAGCAATGGAGGAAAAACAAAGTCAAATAGCCATTAATCAAACTAACATAACCAATTCAAGTAGTTACAATCATGGAAAGTGTAAAAAAAACTACCCCATAATCAAACTAAACATAAACATGACAATACACAAAATAACATCAATGTCTAGCTCAAAGGAAGAGGAAAGAAGGAACCAAATTGGACTAGATCTGCTTGACTCCTCTAGTCTTCAAGAAGTCCTCAAGAGCTCCAAGCCTCCTCAAAAAAACTCTTCACAAATGCTTTCACAAGATGAAAATTGAGAGAAAGGATAAAGAGGAAAACCTAACTCTAGGTTAGAATGTGAAGAATGCCTAGTAATATACTTGGATCTAGACTTTTCTAAGTCTTGAAGGTGTCTCTTTCATTCACCTACCCATTTGGATAAAATCCTCTAGCCAATAACATGCTTAGATTCAAATTAAAGATGGGGCACCAATTTTGAAAAAATAGAGAAAAATCTAGAGATGTTGCTATGCTCCAGCATGGCACGGTCCATGATACAGCATGGATCAAGAATCCTGAAGAAAAAGTTAAAGGCTCCCCTCATACTGTAACATGACTTGTCCATGCAATAGCATGAGAAGTTGCTGTCCATTTCATGCCCCTCGATGCTGTTGCAGGAAATTTCCATGCTATAGCATCGGCTTACCTTTAGTTTCAAGTCTTCCATTTCTTTTCCAGATGACCTCTAACTTCACTCTCTTTTGCAATTTAGCTCCAAATCCATGCAATTTGATCATTGAAGCCCCTAAACAATGCAATACAACCTACAAATCAATAAAACACAAAATGCAACTAAGATCTAGCAAATTTAACAATAAAATAACGCAAAGATGAGTGAAATATATAGGAACATTATGTGACTATCAATTATGTTCTAACGGATTTGTTATGATTTCCAACTTTTACTACAAAATGTAACTTAAGTTCATTATTAGTATTGAAAACTTTTCGGGTGAAAATGTAAAAATTTCAAGGACCCATGTTGTAATTATTATAGGTGACTAAAACAAAATTTTTTATACTTTTTTGTAGTATACTTAAAAGTTTAGGGACCAATATTATAATTTTGACATTTACCTACCAAGATCATTAAGCTTACTAAATATGGATGTTCACAAAAAATGAAATTTACTAAATATGAAAGTCTTCAAATATGAGACTTATTAAATATAGAATGTAATGAAAAAGAAATATTAAGCTTTAGGGTATGGGTTAGTTATAGGACAGAATGTTAAGGTTTACGGCTTAGGATTTTAAGGTTGGGATTTTGGTGTTTTAAGGTTAGGATTGAAAGTTTATGGTTAATATTAGGGATTTAGGATTTTAGAACTTTGAGTTTATGTTAATTGTTTAGAGTTTAGATTTAGGGTTTATGGAAAAAAGGTTGGGTTTAGGTATAGGGTTAGAAGGGTTAAGGTTTAAGTTTACATTTTAGAGTTTAGATTTAGGTATAGGATTTATGGTTAGCATTGATAGTTTATGGTTTAGGTTAGGGTTAGTGTTTAGGCTTTTAAGATTTAAGGTTCGGACTGGGTTTAAGTTTAAGGTTTAAAGTTTAGATTTAGGGTGTATGGTAAAGGTTATAATTAAGGTTAAGGTTATAGTTAGGGTTAAGGTTTAGGTTTATGGTTTACAGTTTAAATTTAGGATTTAGGGTTTAGATTTAAGTATATAGGCTTTAGGGTATCGGTTAGAGTTAGGGTTTAGGGTTTAAAGTTTAGATTTATGATTTATGGTAAAGATTAGGATTGTGGTTTAAGGTTTAGGGTTTAACTAGACATAAAAAATAATATAAAAATTGTAAAAATATATTAATATTAATAATGTATAAATTTACTAAAATATATTTTTTAAAAAAAATGAATTTTGATCGTAATAAGAACGCTTAAGTACTAAGTTGGAAATAGTAAAAAAATTATAAAAATATAAAATAAGAAATAGTCATTTAATTTTTTTCAATTATAAAATGAAAATAACAACAACAACGCACTTGATTGACTTTGGCTTTTTTGTTCTACTTCATCTACATCCTGTCATCATTATAACCAGTTAACTCATTTTTTTTTTATCATGACATCTAGGAAGTTTGCTACTATAATCATTAATACACTACACCAAAAGATGCGATTAGAGATAGGTAATTGGGAGCAAATGTGATATTTATTTCCATTCTGTATATTTGGAGGCAGATATTTATTTATTTCTAAATCTAGAAGAATTTGTCTATAATGCTTAATAAAATTATAAGAAAAAATACATTTAGAGACAAAAAAAAATAAAAGTCTCTAATATATATCCAATCATTTGTCTCTAAATATATGTCTTCTTATGGATCCGTTATTACAAGAACATGTATATCTGTACTATAAAAGAACTGAAATGTAAGTGCATTCAATATTGTTAAAAAGTGACATCATTTCGTATAGTTTCTTGGATTAAAAATTTCTTTTTGCAAACCTTCACTTTATTTTATACATGTAAGGAGAAAAGAAAAAAAATAAATTCCATCTTTCTGTTTTTATTTTTTTGCGACCGTGTTTAGTTTTTTTTTTATGTGGGGCATTGATCAAAACATGTTGAAAATAAATATAGTTTTCCCACTATTTTTTAAGGAAAAATTGAAATAAATGGTAATAGGATATGCTTTATTTAGCATATAAAAATTGTAATAAGTATGAATACCTCAAAAATGAAAAGCATGTACATAAAGAATATATAAGACAACACATGATTAGGGTATTAAGTATCATGAAAATAAGTGGCATTTAAAAATTTAATTAAGCAAACAAATGAATAAATAAATAAATATTTTTTTTATACTTAGAATCTTACAAGTACAAGAGTTACAAGGGTAAGAAAGATTTATTAAAAAGCTGGGGATGAAGTATTTGCTGCACAAAACCTTGGAGGAGTCTGGCAGTAATTTTGACTATTTCTAGATGCCTAATATTTTGGAGTGAGGCACCACTTGAGACATCCTGTGTGTTACTAGTTGAGCTAGGAACGTGGAACCAATAATTGTTTGAAATAAAAGAATAAGGAATTGGATAATAAAAGAATTCGGTTCCAATAATAGTTACTCACAATTTTTCTTGGTTGGATGGTTGGAATGCTAATGTATATGTATTAGGAACATGGATTTGGGGTCCTAGGTTTGAAACTAGAAAGGGGTAAAAGGCTTGATAAAACTTAGTTTTGTTTTTCTCCTCATCTATTTCCTTCAAGGGAAATTACAAAAAACCCCTAAGGTTTGCCAAAACCTCAGGTTTTATCCCTTCTATTTTAAATACGTACAGTTACCCCTCCAACGACGTAACATGTTAATGTTCGTTAAGACAAAAAAAGAAAGAACCTCCTTTTACTATCCTAACTTTCTTTATTCGATAATTTTGCCCCCAAAATCAGTTAAGTGCTCTCCCTGTTCTCCTTCCTTGTCGGGAAACTCGCCATCGCCAACGTCGCTGGCGACCAGGAAATCAGAGCAAAAAATCAGAAAAATCATTCAAAACGAGGTCGCCCACCATTCAGAAAAATCAGAAAATAATCCAAAATCAGAAAAGTCATATGCTTGCTGGAATCCCTCCGATTTCTGGACCCTCCACCGTTTCCATGCCACAATCGACCGGATCTCTTCCATATGCTCTGTCAGATCGGGCATTCTGTCGGATTCATCTATTGGGTGTTCTTCTTTCTCCCTCTAAGCGTGTTCCATTCTCTGGTCGCAGAGGCCGAACGGAATCGTGAGGAGAAGAGGACAATCGATGTGTAATTCGAGGCCGCAGAACACAGCGACCGGAGACGAAATCGATTGGCAATAAGAGATGAAATCGATGGGCGATCAGAGACGAAATCGATTGGCGAGGCGACCGGAAACGAATCGATCAGAGACGAGCTCGATTAGAGACGAAATCGATTCTTGGGCTTGATGAAATTGTCTGCGTCTCCAGATCTTCTTCTTCTTCCTCGCGCTAATCTTGTTCGTCAACCGTGGAGTAGAGGAATCACCCGCTCCTTCTCCGAAGAATTTACCGTCGGCGGCGACGGCGACATCGACGCCTTGTTGACGAGTCGATGACGAATAGGAACAGAAGTCGTCGCCTCCATCTGGTTCCCCTTTCGTATCATGTCGCTAGTGACGGTCTCAATCGGAGCCGTGGACAAGGGCGAATCGTGGACTGTGTCGGAGGGCTGCCGGTGGGCAGAGAAAGGCGGTCGAAGGGCAGAGAGATTTATTTGTATTAGTACAGAATTTGGGGGTAAAGTGTATAAGAAAGGAAGCTAGGAGGATGAAGTTAAGCAGTTTCTCTATTCCTTGGTAACGGTGGATAACGGTGTTAACTTTAGAGGGGGAAAGTGTAGGTATTTAAAACAGGAGAGACAAAACACGAGGTTTGGGCAAGCCTCAAGTGATATTTTTTGTAATTTTTTCTTTCTTTTTCCTTTGGTGGTGTAAATAATTTTCTATTTAACAACAAATAGATGTGTCTTCTAAATTAGTATAGGTGAAAAATGCAAGAGTTCCCAATTTATTTTTTAAGAGAACAAAGGTAATTGTTTCCTATATGTCTCTAAATACTTTTGGCAACACCAATATTGAGTACAATTATTAATTTGTCTTTAAATTTTTTAAGACAAATAAATGACATATAAAAACAAGTTTTTGTGTCTCTAAAACGTGGTTGTATTGTAGTGATATTGTCAAACTGAGTTTATCTCTATTGGTGAAATTATCAAATTTGAAAGTACTGAAAATTATTAAGATCTCCAAACTGGTACATCCTAGAAAATCCATAAACAAGCCAAAACAATTTATTTTGTTAATTTATTCTTCAAAGTCCATATGATCTCTAAACAAAAAAAATTTTTAAAGTAATTTTTAAATCCCTTAAATTGCATGGTCATAACTGATGTATAATTTAGATAAATAATCAATATAAAAAAAATCATATTTTTTAAAATCTCTACTAGTTATGTTTTTTTACGTTGATTTGGGTTAAAATTAGGTTTTGTTGGGTTTAGTTATAGGGTTATTTTGAGTTTGGGTCAAGTCAATTTTAAATTCAAGTTAATTTGGGTTTAATATATTTTTTTATTTAGGTTTCCTCAAGTTCCATTTTAATGAAGTTTAAGTTTAGGTCAAGTTAAGTATAGTCAAGTTTGAGTTGTTGACTTGTTTTGGTCAAATTGCATTATGTCGAATTTGAATTCGAGTGGATCAGGCTAGATCATTGAATTGGGTTAAATTTTGTCATTCCTAATGAAACCTTTGTTTTTAAAGCATTAACATAGTTGGTAATCATCTCTTATAATAAATTTTTATAATAATTTTACGCATAAAAAAACCTTAATTAGTTTGTAATCATAAATCTACTTTATTGTCTACTTTTAGGAAGAGAGTAATTTATGTGTCCTGGACTCCAGTCTCTAGGTCAATGAAAGCTGTGGCAGTTCGACTTCGCTTACCCTACTTGTAGAGAATAAAGAAACCCAAGAAGAAAGTAGAAATTTGGCCATATGTATTCCTGGGTTTCCTATATAGTTATGCTGAAGAGTTTACCTTGGGAGGACTGAACAAACAATGGCTGCCATTAGCCTGGTAGATTTAGAAGGAGAGGAAGATGGTTTGTGCTCTATAAATTCTGATAGGGATGACAATTGAGTGGGTCAGGTCATTCAAGTTCGGGTCTACTCGGGTTAGCATGAATTCGGGTCCAGGTCGGGTTCAGGTCAGGTCATTTGAGTTCGAGTTGATTTCAGGTTAAGTTGATTTCGGGTCCGGGTTGGGTTGGGCCGGGTTTATTTGGGTTCGGGTTCATTTCAGGTCGGGTAATTTTAGTCTTGGGTAACTTCAGGTCAGCTTTCGGGTCAAATTCAGGTCAATCTTTGTATTCATATAGGTTACTGGTGTGAAGTCAAAACGATTGAATCTATTCAATTTTTTTAAAATTTAAACCAAATAATTCAATTTTTTGTGTGATTTAATTTAAATTTAAATTTCATTTTTTTTGTATATTTAATTAAAATATTCATAAAAATCTTCTTCATTATAGTTTAGTACATATTTAAGTAATTTAACATTGATAGTAATATTTGATTGTTTTTCTAAACCTATACCTTTTAAGTATCACTGTACAGATTATTCAGATCTTCACCCAACTGTCACTTAGACATACACAATGACAATTTTGTTATGCTTATGTTTCAATGAATTTTCTTTAAAATTACAACGAAATGCAAATCAAGTTCATTATCAGTGACTAAATTGTAAAATTTAAAAAATTTTGGGTGAAAGTGCAAAGATTTCAAAAATTTTAGGATCCATGTTGTAATTATTATGGGTGACTAAAGTAAAATTTTTTAAAATTTAGGTACTTTATTGCACTATACTTAAAAGTTTAGGGCTGAATGTTGTAATTTTAATAATTACCTATTAAGATCATTAAACTTACTAAATATAAAAATTACTTCCATTGGAAAAATTCAAATTTGGGATTCACTAAATGTGGATGTTTTTTCCCCAAATAAGATACTTGTAATATATAGAAGTCCTAAAAAAATAGAAGTTATTAAATATGAAAATCCTTTCTCAAAAGATGAAAATTATTAAACATGAATATCTTAAAAAAAAAGAAATGAAACTACTAAATATGAAAGTCTCATATCCAAATATGAGACTTACTAAATATGAAAGTACCAAAATATGGAAGTTACTAATAACGGAAGTCACCATTCCTAAATATAAGACATACTGAATATGAAAATCTCAAAAACTGGAAGTTACTAAACATTGAAACCTCTATATTTAAGACTGACTTAATATGGAAAATAATGAAAGAGAAAAGTTAAGGTTTAGGATGAAGGATAAAATCGGGTATTATCGGGTTTAGTTATCGGGTCATCTCGGGTTCAGGTCAGGTCAGTCTCAAGTTTAGATCATTTTGGGCTCGGGTCAATTCAGACTTGGGTCATTTTGGGTTCGGGTATTTCAGGTTTGGGTCATTTGGGTTCAGGTTTTCTTGGGTTTCCTTTTTATCGAGTTCGGGTTCAGGTCGGGTTGGGCATAGTCGGGTTCAGGTCGTTGACTTTTTTAGTCAAATCGGGTCAGGTCGGGCTTGGGTTCGGGTGGGTTGGTCTAGGTCATCGGGTCGGGTCCGATTTTGCCATCCGTAGATTCTGTTGCCCAGGGTCTTGTAAATATCTTTTGTGGCTCAAAGAAATGTGAAGGGAGTCTTGAAATCAAAATGAGTTTTTTGGCATTCCATTCTCAATTGGAGGTAGCAAAATGCAGGGAAAAACTCCATGCCAGGAAAGGGCATAGTGTTCCAGTAGCATTGGATTTGATGCAGAGGGGAGGTATCTCTATGGTTGTTACTGAGAGGCTGGGTATGTCGTTGGTACAGTGGTCAGAAAATCTTAAAGATGAAGAAAAATTTCAAAGAAATGATGATCGACAATTCATTTGCTTTGGTCACCGTCTTACTCGTAAGTTGATGTGAATGTTAGTTGCTTTGTTTTTAGTCTATATCCCAAGCAAGTCTTACTTTTGTTTTTCTATTGTAGAGTTTTTGTTCGTCTGCTATCTAATCTGCGGAGGAGGCACAAGTACCATGGAAATCTTAGAAATGGCATTTCTATGTTGAAAGGAAACTTGAAGATTTTTAACTTCGAAGATGCGGAGTTTAAGTTTGTCTATTCTATTTAGGGGTGTGCACAAAACCCAATTAACCCGCAAAACCGCATAAACCGATCCGCACCAAACTTATAATATGCAGTTTTATGTTATTTTGGTTATGGTCCAGGTTTAGAAAGTTTAAAACTGAATATCATATGACACGATTACGGTTTTTGAATGTCATAATTATTAAAAACCGCACCAGCCTGATAGGAGAGGTATAATCCAATATAAATTAAAATTATATACCTAATTGGCTAATTCTCTTTTCCTTTTGATCTCTAATTCTATCATTTAAAACTAATTTCTTAAACCCAAAATTAAAGTCCAATACTTAAAAGAAGACCCAATCCATATTGATACTTATAAAAATTTTATTGATATTATTTATTTTGCATTTTCATAGATTTTTTTGTAAAACCCATCTAAGTCCCCTTTTCCTTAAGTCCCCTTTTCCTTCTAATGTCAATGGTAACTAAAATATTATTCTTGCATTCCTCATCTAGGTAAGGATGCATATTTTTTTAGTTTTGTTTTCCTAACTCATTTAAATATGATAGATTGATGTTGTTATGTTCAATTGTGGATGATATTTTTGGCATCATTGTATAGGTATTGAGGTATGAGGAATGAGTATTTGCTTTTACAGTCTATCGTGATAGAATGTTGCAAACAATGAGTTTATAGTTTATGTGTTTTGGTGATAGAAAATAGACAATATGTTTCTTATGCGTGTAGGATTTAGGATGATCTCTTATTCTATCATTTAAAACTAATTTTTTAAATCCAAAATTAAAGTCCAATACTTAAAAGAAGACTCAATCCATATTGATACTTATGAAAATTTTATTGATATTATTTATTTTACATTTTCACAGATTTTTCCGTAAAGTCACCTAAGTCCATTTTTCCTTCTAATGTCAATAGTAACTGAAATGTTATTCTTGCATTCATCACCTAGGTAAGGATGCATTTTTTTTTTATTTTTCTAACTCATTTAAATATGATAGATTGATGTTGTTATGTTTGGTTGTGAATGATGTTTTTAGCGTCATTGTGTAGGCATTGAGGTATGAGGAATTAGTCTTCGCTTTTACGGTCTATCATGATAGAATATTGCAGACAACGAGCTTATTGTTTATGTGTTTTGGTGATGGAAAACAGACAATATGTTTCTTATGTATGTTTGATTTATGATGATTTCTAATTTTATCATTTAAAACTAATTTTTTAAATCCAAGATTAAAGTCCAATACTTAAAGGAAGATGTGATCCATATTGATACTTATGAAAATTTTATTGATATTATTTATTTTACATTTTCACAGATTTTTTCATTTCTTAAATCCAAAATTAAAGTCCAATACTTAAATGAAGATGTGATCCATATTGATACTTATGAAAATTTTATTGATATTATTTATTTTACATTTTCACAGATTTTTCCATTAAACCACCTAGGTCCCTTTTTCCTCATAATGTCAATGATAACTAAAATATTATTCTTATATTTCTCTTCTAAGTAAAGATGCATACTTTTTTAATTTTGTTTTCCTAACTCATTTAAATATGATAGATTGATGATGTTATGTTCGGATGTGGATGATATTTTTGACGTCATTGTGTAGGTATTGAGATATAAGTAATGTGCTTTTACTTTTATGATCTATCGTGATAGAATGCTATAAACAAGAAGTTTATTGTTTATGTGTTTTGGTGATGGAAAACAGATAATAGGTTTCTTATATATGTAGGATTTAGGATGATAAATTTGACTTATTTGAAATTTGTATTTCTTATGTGTGTTGGTTTTATAAACTAAATTGTATTTTTATTTTTTTATTTTTTTCTATGTTATGTGCTTATATTAATTATTTAGATTTAGTATGATAGGTTTATGGCGTGAACAAACAGCAAACGGACCATAACCGAACTACATTTATGTGGTGTGGGTTTTTTTTAACTTGTATACAAAGCGGTGTGGTTACGGTATCTAAACTGTGAAATCGTTTACTATGGGGTACGGTTGGTTACGGGTTTTGCCCTAAATAACATTAACCCACACTATGAACACCCCTAATTCTATTGTGATTATCCAATTCAATCTTTTGTTGAATTTTTTGTACATTTATTATTTATTTTCAGCCGAGTCTCTTGGAATTGAAAAAGATTTTGAAGATCTTGTACAATTAGTGCGTGACATTGTTGGTGTTGATCTAGTAAAGAGTTGCTTGTTCTTTTGAGAAAATCTTGCAACATTTTGCCTTTCGACTATCTAAGCTGTGTTTTAAGCTTGGATAGTGAGTTTGGATTATTTCTTTCTGTAATTTCTCTTATATATTTTAGAATTTTGAATTGAATATTTGTCTTTGTTTCAACCGTTGCTCTTATTTCATTAGCAATCACCCGTTGTTCCTTGGTCCCCAAGAAAGGTACCTGTTGAGTATCAAGTTAGCTCACTTTTGCTCTGCAAATGAGTGTGCTTTTGACACTGCAACCCAAGATGTACAAAAGAGTTCTACATTTAAAGTGGTTATACCAAGTAGTTGGCAATCCAAAATCTAGAAGAACGCTGCCCTGTTTAAGTAAAAATATATATATTTTTATTTTTATTTTTCTAACTCATTTAAATATGATAGATTGATGTTGTTATGTTTAGTTGTGGATGATGTTTTTGGTATCATTGTGTAGGTATTAAGGTATGAGGAATGAACATTTGCTTTTATGATGTATCGTGATAAAATGTTGAAGACAAGAAGTTTATTGTTTATGTGTTTTGGTGATGCAAAATAGACAATATGTTTTTTTTATGTGTGTAGGATTTGTGATGATCTCTTGTTCTATCATTTAAAACTAATTTTTTAAACCCAAAATTAAAGTCCAACACTTAAAGGAAGACGTGATCCATATTGATACTTATGAAAATTTTATTTATATTATTTATTTTGCATTTTCACAAATTTTTCCGTAAAATCACCTAAGTTTGTTTTTCCTTCTAATGTTAATAGTAACTAAAATGTTATTCTTGCATTCATCATCTAGGTAAGGATGCATTTTTTTTTTATTTTTCTAACTCATTTAAATATGATAGATTGATGTTGTTATGTTTGGTTATAGATAACATTTTTAGCATCATTGTTCAGGTATTGAGGTATGGGGAATGAGTCTTCGCTTTTACGGTCTATCATAATAAAATATTACAGACAACCAACTTATTGTTTATATGTTTTGGTGATAGAAAACAAACAATATGTTTCTTATGTATGTAGGATTTATGATAATCTCTAATTCTATCATTTAAAACTAATTTTTTAAATCCAAAATTAAAGTCCAATACTTAAAGGAAGACATGATTCATATTGATACTTATGAAAATTTTATTGATATTATTTATTTTACATTTTCACAGATTTTTCCGTTAAACCACCTAGGTCCCTTTTTCCTCATATTGTTAATGATAACTAAAATGTTATTTTTATATTTCTCTTCTAGGTAAAGATGCATGATTTTTTATTTTTGTTTTCCTAACTCATTTAAATATGTTAGATTGATGCTGTTATGTTTGGATGTGGATAATGTTTTTTACGTCATTGTGTAGGTATTGAGGTATAAGGAATGTGTTTTTACTTTTATGGTCTATCATGATAGAATGCTGCAGACAAGAAGTTTATTGTTTATGTGTTTTGGTGATGGAAAACAGACAATAGGTTTCTTATATGTGTAGGATTTAGGATGATAAATTTGACATACTTGAAATTGTATTTCTTATGTGTGTTGGTTTTATAGATTGAATTATATTTTTGTTTTTTATTTTTATTTATGTTAGGTGCTTATATTAATTATTTAAATTTAGTATGATAGATTTATGACTTGAAAAAATAGCAACCGAACCGTAACTAAATCAGATTTATGTGGTGTGTGTTTTTTTGGACTTGTATATAAAGTGGTGAGGTTATGGTATCTAAATTGTAAAATGGTTTCTTATGGGGTGTGGTTGGTTATGGGTTTTGCCCTAAACTGCATTAACCCGTATTATGAACACCCCTAATTCTATTGTGATTGTCCAATTCAATCTTTTGTTGAATTTTCTGTACATTTATTATTTATTTTCAGCCGAGTCTCTTGGAATTGAAAAAGATCTTAGAGATATTGTAGAATTAGTGCGTGGCATTGTTGGTGTTGATCTAGTAAAGATTTGCTTGTTCTTATCTTTTGAGAAAACCTTGCAACATTTTGCCTTTTGACTATCTAGCTGTGTTTTCAGCTTGAGTAGTGAGTTTGGATTATTTTCTTCTGTAATTTCTCTTATATGTTTTAGATTTTTGAATTGAATATTTGTCTTTGTTTCAACCGTTGCTCTTATTTCATTGGCAATCACTTATTGTTCCTTGGTCCCCAAGAAAGGTACCTGTTGAGTGTCAAGTTAGCTCACTTTCGCTCTGCAAATGAGTGTGCTTTTGACACTACGGTCCAAGATGTACAAAAGAGTTCTACAGTTAAAGTGGCTATAACAGCTAGCTGGCAATCCAAAATCTAGAAGAATGTTGTCCTGTTTAAGTAAAGATGCATATTTTTTTTATTTTTGTTTTCCTAACCCATTTAAATATGATAGATTGATGTTGTTATGTTTAGTTGTAGATGATGTTTTTGGCATCATTGTGTAGGTATGAAGGTGTGAGGAATGAGCATTTGCTTTTATGGTGTATTGTGATAAAATGTTGAAGATGATGAGTTTATTGTTTATGTGTTTTGGTGATGGAAAATAGACAATATGTTTTTTTATGTGTGTTGGATTTAGGATGATCTCTTATTCTATCATTTAAAACTAATTTCTTAAATCCAAAATTAAAGTCCAACACTTAAAGTAAGATGTGATCCATATTGATACTTATGAAAATTTTATTGATATTATTTATTTTACATTTTCACAAATTTTTCTGTAAAACCACCTAAGTCCATTTTTCCTTCTAATGTCAATAGTAACTAAAATGTTATTCTTGCATTCCTCATCTAGGTAAGGATGCATATTTTTTAATTTTTATTTTTCTAACTCATTTAAATATGATAGATTAAGGTTGTTATGTTTAGTTGTGGATGATGTTTTTAGCGTCATTGTTTAGGCATTGAGGTATGAGAAATGAGTCTTCGCTTTTACGGTATATCATTATAGAGTATTACGGACAACGAGCTTATTTTTTTTTTATGTATTTTGGTGATGGAAAACAGACAATATGTTTCTTATATATGTATGATTTATGATAATCTCTAATTCTATCATTTAAAACTAATTTCTTAAATCCAAAATTAAGTCCAATGCTTAAAGGAAGACGTGATCAATATTGATACTTATGAAAATTTGATTGATATTATTTATTTTACATTTTCACAGGTTTTTCCGTTAAACCACCTAGGTCTATTTTTCCTCATAATGTCAATGATAACTAAAATGTTATTCTTATATTTTTCTTCTAGGTAAAGATGCATAATTTTTTACTTTTGTTTTCCTAACTCATTTAAATATGATAAATTTATGTTGTTATGTTCGGATGTGGATGATGTTTTTGACGTCATTGTGTAGGTATCGAGGTATAAGGAATGTGCTTTTGCTTTTATGGTCTATCGTGATAGAATGCTGCAGACAAGAAGTTTATTGTTTATGTATTTTGGTGATGGAAAATAGACAATAGGTTTCTTATATGTATAGGATTTAAGATGATTAATTTGACTTATTTAAAATTTATATTTCTTATGTGTGTTGGTTTTATAGATTGAATTGTATTTTTATTTTTTATTTTTGTCTATGTTATGTGCTTATATTAATTATTTAGATTTAGTATGATAAATTTATGGCGTGAAAAAACAGCAATCGAACTGTAACCAAACCGCATTTATGTGGTGTGGGTTTTTTTGAACTTGTATACAAAACGGTGCGGTTACAGTATCTAAATGCTGTCCTATTTAAGTTTTTGATATATCCCAAGGAAATTGATAGGAAAAGGGGAAAAGACAATTGGAAATGGAAAAATTACTATAATATGCATTTTCATGATGCATGAGCTATCGCATTGTGTTTTTGCAACTTCTTTGTTCATTATGCAGACGAGGTAAATATTTATTTATTTATTTATTTTTATTATTATTACTATTATTATTAGTATTACTTTACTTTTTAGTTTTGTATGTCCCTCTTTGTTCCTTGAGTTTTGATTCTAGCTAGACCATGAAATTGGCAATCTGTTGTCTATTTTCTACTGAAAAATTATTTGTTTTTTTTTTTTTACAAAGGAAAAAAGGAGAAGAAATATGAATAGGAAAAGGAGATGGATAAGAGGGAAAAGTAGCAAAATGAGCATACCAGTAATGTTGGAAAGAAAAGGAAGAGAGCAAATGGGTCAGGAAGGCCAGGTTGCGAAGAAGGATTCCATGATTAGGATTAGAGATGGGTATTCGGCTATTTTGGTTTAGACCGAACCGAATTGGTCTGTTAAGTGGGTTTTCGGTTTTTGACCATGACAAACTGAATTAACCAAACCATCAAGAAAAATTGATCAAAACCGAATGAAAATATTTCAATTCAGTTCGGTTTGAAATTGAAATAACTGAATTTACAAATATCTTCTTGATACAAGTTGTCTTTTCTTTACATTTTTCTCTTATTTTCCCAAGTAATCTCATCATCCTCACGCACAAAGGAGTAATGAGGGTTGGGTTGGGTCATCTAAGCTTGAGCAATAAGTTTCGGTGGCCTACAGGCGATAGTAAAAAGTGGGTCATTAGGAGCCCAAAAATGTTTTTAAAAATTTCGGTTAATTCGGTAACCGAATTAACTGATCCCTCCAACCAAAACCGAACCGAAATTGAATTTTAAAAATTTGTTTATAACCAAAACTGAACTGAAAAACCGAATAAGTCAAACTAAAAAATTGAATTAATTCAGTTTGACAATTTTTGCGGTTTTGTTCAAATAGTACACACCCCTAATTAGGATTCTTGAGGCTGATACACTTCTCCAAAACTCATTCCCACATGCACTACCAATTTTGTATTATATGGTGGCAACATAACTGGGCTCATACTTAAATGGCAATGCCACAACTAAAAGGAATTGAAATGGTCATGTTAAATTTCATAGTTGCTCTTCAGATTATTATTCTATTGCACTATTGATCTTTGTTTTTGTGCAGGAATGTTGTTTTTTATGCAACAGAGTTAATGTCTAATGATCTCCCTAAATATCACTAAGGTTTAGTGCCTGTTTTACTTGTTAGGTTTACTTGAGTGGGTGAAGTAACTAAAGAAGCAAAATAAATTTCTTAAGAATGATGGTGGAGAATTCATTTACTTTGGCTATTGACTTCATTGCTAGCTGTTACTTATGAGTTTCTAATTCATATAATTTTAGCAAGTCTATTTTTATTTTTCTGTTATAGAGTTCTTGCTCACTCTTGCAAGTCTTAAAACTACACTCTATCTACAAGCGCATGAGATGTTTTGTGAACAGGGTGAGTGAGTATTGTCTCACAAGAATTGTTGTAATTAAATAGAATAATTACCACCACTCTTGAAGTTAAGCTTATCTAAACAATTAACAAATAGTGAAATCTATTTAGCTACTTCGATCTACTTAAATATGAATTCCTAAATTACTAAGGCTAAAGAATGCAATTAAACAAGTAACAAAAGCAACCAATCCCACATAAACTAAGAGGTTTTCTTAACAATTATGAAAAATGTGCTTCCTATGGTGTTCATTACTTAACTAGATTAGTTAGTGAATTTATTCCTAGGCGTTTAAATTTTCCTACTTATTAGTGATAAGCCTAAGTTGATTTTTTGTTCTCCCAAGCTAAGACACACTCTCATATCTCTATATTAGTAAGGACTCTCATCACTCATACTAACCCAAAAAGAGGCTATACTAAGACTGTTTTTCCATCACCATAATAATTGAGACATGTTTCCCAACTTTGCCCGTAACCATTATCTCATTCTCCTAGGTCTAATTCCTCTGTCACTTCCCAAACATAAAGAACAATTTTAAAAAAAAATGCCAATTGATGGTGGCCATTAACCGACTAAGCTACATGAAGCACAAGGAGAAACATGAACAAGTATTGCAAGGAAAATTCAAACACTGATTTATAAATTCATCTAAACATAACCATTGTCAAGCAATTACAATCGTAGAAAGTACTAGAAAATCTACTCCATAATCAAACTAGGGACAAACATGGAGATAAAGTCATACATCTCAAATAACAATACAAGAGAAAGAAAGGATGGAAAGAACTGAAAACCCCTTTGAAAAAACAATGTTCTGGTGGTCAAAGAAATCCTAACTCCTGCTCAAAGAATCCAAGAATAACACCATAAAAGCTCAAGAACAAAGGTTTGCTTCCTCCCAACTATGGAGGCACAAAGAGAATATATGTAGCAACCCTAGGTAGAATGTATATTCCAAGTTCAAAATCCCTAGTTTTATTTATCCTCTTCCGACAACTTAAATCCCTCAATCCTGAGCTAGGTAGACAAGATTTGTGGGTGTTCAAGTATATAGGAACTCCCAAGTGTACAAATGGTCCCTGCTTATCCATTATCACAAAATACGACCACATTTTTTCAAAGAATGTGATCACATTTTTACATCTTCCATGGGATTTGTTTAAGTCCTCCATGATGGAATCGTATTTTGAGTTTCTGTCCAATTTTAATGGTTTGTTGCTTGTCTCACTGCGATCGCTTTCTTGCTAAGATGTGATCGCATTTTGCTTCCTTCAGCTTTGTCTTCTTTTCTTCTATTAGTCCTCCTCCAACTTTTCCTTTTTTTACAATTGCGCCTCAACTCCATCCAATTTGTCCAGCTAAGTACTCAAACTATGCAATGCAACCTACAAATCAATAAAAAAATAAAATAAAATGCAACTAAGATCTAGCAAATTTACCAATAAATTAGCACAAAAAATGAGTGAAATATATATATGAGTATTATGTGACTATCACTCAGCCAACTGTCCATATTGTGCAACAAAGGCTAGAAGCACTAATATCTCAGAAATTTGATAAAGGCATTTTAATGTCTAGGGAACATGCGAAACTTTTCAACTTTAAACAGGTAGAGTCTATTTTATTGGTTTGCAAACATAACTTCTTGTTTCATTAATATATTTTCAAATCCCAATAATATAATAATCTGAATTAAATTTATTCATATCATTATTTTCTAGAAAAATTATTTAAAAAATTAGATTTAAAAACTATATATAAGCCTTCTTTAATCATTCATGTATAAAATTTTTTCACTTATGTACTAAAATATTGAAGATAAAAAAGTTATAGATTAATTGCTACATATAGTGAATGGTATAAAAGACTTGGGACGGGTGTGGTATTTTATATTATTACCTCCGTCCCATTTTAGTTGAAACATTTGTCTGGGCACGGAGATTAAGGTGTATGTAATTTGTGTTATTTTTTTATGTAGTAAAAGTTTAAATAATGATTAAAAAAAGAAAAGATTCTTTTTTTGGGTTTTGTACAGTGAGAGATTGGGTGGAGATTAACAAAAAAGTCTTTATTGGGTTTCGTGTAAAAGGATTATTTAATTGTTTAAACTTTTTCAAAAGAGGAAACATTTCAACCTTTTGGGACTTCCAAAAAAGAAATACGTTTCAAGTAAATTGGGACGGAGGGAGTATAATTTTATCTAGATTTATCTCCTTACTATAAATATATATATATATATATATATATATATATATATATAATGTTTTTGAGAAACTTACAATAACACCTATCGAGTTTGATCTAACATACACTTTGCCCATTTATTTTCGAAAATGTACACTTTGCTCCTCTTTTACATTGTTAGAAAACAACTTCCAAAACTTTAATTTAAGTTGTAGGATAGTTATCTTTCAGTAATTTTAATTTTTTTATATTTTTTTCAATTAATAAAAATTTTACATTATCAATTTTTCCCTATAAATGTATCCTTCTCTTTATAAATGTAAATCAGTGTTAGGTTCGTGCATTTTACCCTATTTCTTTTCGTTCTGCCCTCCCATGCTGGTGTGGCGGTGGCTAGCGACCGTAGTGTAGAAGAATCCCTTTCTTAAGGCCGAAGGGCTGGTCGGGATAATTTTAATACAGTAGTAATTTATTCAGGCCGAAAATCATTACCAACTGATTTCGGTCGACTAAAAAACATTCCTGGGTTTTGGTTATGTTTTCCTATCACCGGGAGCAAATGTTTTGGTGGCTGTGCCTCATCTTCTCAATAGCCGTCAAGAAAGAGAATTAGAGGGATATCGCATGAGATCTGTTGTCCTTTGTGAGACTGTCACCAATCGTCAGGGACTATTCGGCCGTTCGCGGGGGTTGTAACTCCGGCATTGGCAGTCTCTGACCACCGGTTCACGTTCGACCTGACATCTCATCCGGCCCAGCATCGCCGTCGAGTCTCTCATCCAAAGTGCGAATCTCCCAGAGGCCCACTCTCTTATACGTTTCGAGTTTTTGAAGAGTTTCTGTTGATGTGGACGGTATACATATGAAGCCTGAAAATCTTCTAAAGCAAATGATAGTTGTAATGGGAGTTGAGTTGTGAATTTTCTTAACTAGGCTTAGTTAATGGAAATTGCATGCAATCGGAGGTCTCCTGAAGATTCTTAAGCAGAGGCACTATTATTTTGTTAATAGTTGCTTTGTGCTCGAGCTATTATCAGGAGTGTATTGGAAATTGCCAATAATGATTATCAGTAGAACATAGCAAAGTTGGAATTAGTTCAGGTACATACTCTTAAGAAACTCCTCTGGTTTGTAATTAATAGGGATCAAGCAATAGAAAGTTGAGGGTTAACCTTCATAATTTTATTAAACCTCCTAAAGCCACAAATCACTCAATTCCAACACCATGAAGCTGCAGGTGCCCATCTAAAAAGTATTGAATTGTTTCTTTCCCGGTGCTTTATTTTGTTGTTATTCTATATATACTGACTATCTTGTTATGTATCATAACTGTATATATATATCACCTTGTCAAATTTCCGCTATGGTCTCAGCTTGTGACTTTGTTATAGAAGGTCAAAAACATTTATAGATCTTTACTCTGCTTCAGTTAGTTAGTTCTTTTTATTGTTTTGATTCACATGCATCAATCAAGAGATGTAAAGGCGCCCCATAATTCCTGCTGAGATTGGTTAGATTATAACCAAGCTGGTGTAGCTAGAAAGAAGGAATGCTTCATGTGGTGTTTAGTTGTGAAAGTTTTTTCAATTTTCTTTCCTGAATTTTCTTTAATAAAAGTTTAGGTATAGCTTGTTTTAACGATATATGTGTAAAACATTATTTTTTGAACTTTTTGAAAGACATCTAAAATAATATTTTTTATTTTATAACATGAGTTTTTTAAAGTTTAAAAAATAATATTTTCTGCATTTTTAACATAAATTATGCATGCACTCAAAGTTTTATTCAAAGAAAATTGGTAAAAAAAAAAGGAAATTTTTCTATATCCAAATACTATACCAGTATTTCCAAGAGAATTCTTCAAAGAAGGAAGGGAAAAACAAAAAATCACATGTCGAGGCAATGCATAGATTATAGCTAGTATTGATTAAATTGGAACCCTCCTCCATAAATTTAGAATCTGAAAAACCATATAAATCATACCATAAACGTGGTTCAACTGAGTTCTCAATTTCTAATATATCAACCAATTACCAGGAAGCATACGTTTATACTAGTTGAAATGTTTACCTTGACGAAAGAGAGATTTTTATGTCAGCAGAAGAAACCCAAGCTCGTGGAACACTTTAGTAATGTTGATCAGTGCTGGGATTTCGTTACTCTGCTCAACTATTGGCAATCTGTTGACAATGTCTTTCTCCTCTTTTTGCCATATTTTGCTTGTTTGAGGGTGTTTGGGAAAAAGTAGATACTTGTTCCATGCAGAAAAAAAATGTAGCAGCTTAGATAAATGAAGCTGCAAATATGATGAGCGATCAATGACAATGGTGCTAGATGAGCTTTGCATAGGGCCTCTACTTGGACAAGAGAAAATACGAGTCTCAGAGATGGATTATATATACTGATTACTGAAAGTTAGCCAAATTTCGAGGGATCTGCTTGGTCTCAATATATACAAGTGGAAAAAAGAATGATCTAATGGTGCAGTAGGTCTTCATTTCCAGAAGAAGAAAGAAGAAGAAAAGAATGATTGCACTCTCTTATTTTCTGCTTGGTCTCAATACAAGTGGAAAGGTTTATGCCATATCTTGCAAGGGGAAACGGCAAATTGTTTCGTCATGCGCAGAAGTTCTAGATCCTGTTGCTGATGAACAGAGGCCACTGTCCGAACACATTGCAGCATAGAAACTTGGAAACGGCAGTGGCTTCCATTCATCAGCAGGAGGATCCAGAACCTCTGCCCGCGAAGAAACAATCTCCCTTTCTCACTCACAAGATATGACACAAACCTTTCCACCAACGACCTCTCAGCAGCAAGCAATGGAGGACCATCCACAAAGCAACCATTGAACAAGTCAAACTGCTACATTACTATCTCCAGTTGTAGCCACTACTAATGTAGTATATTTTGGCCCACTGTCGTACGTTCCAACAAATGAGACCAATCGACGGAAGCAAGTGACTTGAGTTGAATCTGCACATCTGGACATATATCTTCTCTCAAATTTCTGATTTGACTTCATCAATATTCTAACCATTGGTTTGAAGCAGAAGGACTTCATAAAGATGAACTGCTAGACTACATGCATGGATCAAGACTCAGAGTCTGAACGATCAACTATTTCTTCCCAGGCACCACAACTGAAGATATCACCTCCCGCGATAAGGAATTAGATGGAGAGAGCAACTTTTGACGCAATCACCTATGAAGTCTGCATTGCCATTTCAACATATATAGTCAACCTTAATCCCAGAAAAATGGTTCGACACAATTTCCCTTATCCCTGCTACACTTGAATGCCAATCCGTTTTGTATGGTGTGGTCGAGTGATATGAAAAAACCTTTCACCTCACTAAACTTCGAGTTAAGGGCAAGTCTCTGTTTGATGCACGTGTCGAGTCGGACCACCGTTACGCCTTTCCGATCAACAGACTTCTCTGGGGCTGCTTTCGTGTGTAAGTCATGCATTCCCCTTTCACAGGTTTTTTGATGCTACAACTGCATGCCATTATTCTCTGTTTCTCCTTTCTTTTTCTTTTCTTTTTTTTCCAGGTAAAAGAACCAGGAAATTGGTGCTTTTTTCCCATCTTTTCTATAAAATCTGGTGCTAGTAAATGTCCTGCATATATGCCTTTAATTTGATGTTATGGGCAAACCTTTTCAGGGATATATACAAGCCATATTAACGTCAGTAATCCTGGGGAGCTTCGAAGAAGATATTGAATGAGCTAACATTAGTCATGGTAAGCTTCGAACCCTAGTGTGTCTGGACTCATAATAAGTAGGCCATAGAACTTAATAATAGCTCTGCCTAGTGCATCTTCAACTTAATAAACATTCTTCATCAGAAGTTTTGTTTAGTGAAAAAAGCATCAGTTGTTTTACATATTGATCATTAAGGAGCAAGTTGCAGAGAGGTAGGTAATATGAAATGCTTAGAAAAGTTTATAGTCGACGTTTTGCTATTGTTTTTGCTCCACAAAGATTTTTTTTTGTTCATTGCACATCTCTAACATGTACAAGCAACAAAAAAAAAAAGTGGTACAAGTCAATAAACTGTGTCAAAATGCTAGTGACTCGACTATTACTAAACATTTTTGCTACTATCGATACAAGACATTGAAAGAAAGAAGCCGTTGGTCAGTGATTTTTTGGGCTTTGGGTCTTAGATATCAAGCTGACTCTGATTTAAGCTTGAGGTGGTCGATGGAAGTTGACTTGGCATCAAATTTTGATAATGTGATTGATCTGTAGCTTCATGATCCTTAACAATTTGGATTTTAACTCACTTGCTAGGGATGTAGCTAAGCCGGCAACTGGATGTTGTTCCAGTTTCTAGTTTGGTGTCAGTGATCTGTAGCCCAGATTTTCAATGTTTTGATATTTCTTTTGAGATACATAAAATTCCTTGTACTGATATTGCCTATTCACTCCGTAGGAGTTCAAATGCCTTGGTGGAAGCATTTCGAACCCAATAGCAGTAGCTTGTTAAGGTCAGCTTTTTAGCTTCTTCTCTCTTTTTTTTTTTTTTTTTTTTTTTTTTTTTTTTTTTTTTTTTTTTTTTTTTTTTTTTTTTTTTTTTTTTTTTTTTTTTTTTTTTTTTTTTTTTTTTTTTTTTTTTTTTTTTTTTTTTTTTTTTTTTTTTTTTTTTTTTTTTTTTTTTTTTTTTTTTTTTTTTTTTTTTTTTTTTTTTTTTTTTTTTTTTTTTTTTTTTTTTTTTTTTTTTTTTTTTTTTTTTTTTTTTTTTTTTTTTTTTTTTTTTTTTTTTTTTTTTTTTTTTTTTTTTTTTTTTTTTTTTTTTTTTTTTTTTTTTTTTTTTTTTTTTTTTTTTTTTTTTTTTTTTTTTTTTTTTTTTTTTTTTTTTTTTTTTTTTTTTTTTTTGCAACTGTTTATTGAGATGGATGAATGCAGTAAAATTCGTATTTTCATACTATTAGAAACAGTTACTTAAAACCAGGATATCCTGCTTTTACATTAGGGTGGAAGGAATTCTTTTGTTGACTACGTCACTTGAGGAAGGAGCTTCCTGACTGAAGGATGCAGAAAAAGTTGCACCTTGCATGGAACAAGCTCTCCAATGGCAACAACCGTCTTTTATCAGATCAGACTTTAAAGAATACCGGTCTGATTTAGCCTGTGTCAGGGAAAACAGCATGATGCAAGTTCCATTTTAGATCCATGATCTACATGCTTGGAGGCCTCTACCGTGTTCCTATGGTGGAACTACATGCAATTTCTTTTCCTAGCTTCGCATGGCGAATCTGATGGCTTTATATATGTATTTCGCAAACAGGGGTTTTGGACAAAATCATAGTAGAGCATTATCATGCTACCATATTTGGCTTAATGATGCTTGCTTTTATGCCACACACAAATTCTATTTGTAACTTAATAAATATAAGATTGTCACCATCTCTAAAACTCTTTTTACCAAATGTTGTGGAATTTTAACTGAAAGGAATAACATTATACCAAACAACAGTTGTTACATGGAACAATAATTTTGCAAGATTGTCACCATTTTGGAACACTATTCCTTATAAATTGAACAACAATTTATGAAATGGTAAATTCTTATAAATAGAACATCATTATTACTAAAAGGAACATTAATTAGTATGTGAGAGATAACACCGATAAACCTAGAAAATAAATGTTGGCCTTTATATAATATACACACATCTAAAACTTTTTTTTACTAAACAAACAATATTTTATGAAATTTTTAGTGAAAGAAATAACATTACAATTATTTGTAAATAAATAACGGTTGTTCTAGTACAACAAATGATACGTGAGGACACTTGTGGCATAAAAAAAACAACAATTGGTATGTTGGAGAAAAAAAATAAAAAAAATGTAGATAATAATGTTGTTTACGTGTATATATACGGTAGCATTTTCTATTTTTTCCAAAATGGTCATTTCCCTTCTCATTTAGTCAATATTGTTCATTTTATTTGATTATGTTATTGATTTAGTTAATCTTGTTAGTCCTACTTGAGACAGATGTTCTTTTGTTGGGTATTGTTGTTCATTCATTACTGTCATTCATTTGATCGACATTACAATTCATTTGGCTCATGCTATTATTCATTGAGTCAAGTTTGTTGTTCTAATGTAAAATTCATTCATTTTAGTTGATGTTGTTGTTCTTTTAGTTGATCTTGGTATTCCCTTCGTAGCTATCATTCATTTGGTTGATGTTGTTATTCTTTTTTACTCAGTTTGATGTTTCATTTACGGTTTCTACTTTTTAGTTGATATTATTGTTCTTTAGTCAATATTATTGATTTTTTAGTGTTATTCATTTCATCGATATTATTGGTGATGCATAAGCACTCACCAGAACGAGAGAAAGAAGAGCAGCAATCACGAAAGAAACAATAGCCAACAAATACTTACTGCTTTGGAAGAAGAAGAATTGAACAAAGAGACCGAGTAAGAACAAAAGACACAGGCCAGAGAAGTTACTGCTGGTTGGTAACAAATAAATAGCTAGTGTTTAGTTGTTTGCAAGCATGCTGCTATTATGACCTCCTTCTATATTACTCTCCGCTATTTTATGTGTGGTAGTAATATCACATAAATATAATTATCTTGCTGTTTGTAGCTAGTCGACCTTCTTCCTTTGCAAGATTCACTTTTTCTGACTGCTTAGCAATTAGCATACTTGGCACACTCTATTTTATCTCCACTCTAATTCTCTCTATTTTACGGTCATTGAGGTCTTTGATAATCCACCAAATAATCGATGAGAATGGTAAAAAAGGCAAAAACATATTTAGCAAACTTACCATACATGTTTGTTATTAAAACACTATTATTACTTTCAAAAAAAGATTTTAGCAATGGACGGAGCACGGCACCTCTTTCTATTATACTGTACTAGAGTAGAAAACTTTAGCATTTTCTAGCTACTGATATCTGAGAATTTTTTTTTTTTTTATGTGTTGTGGGCCTAGGAGATATTTGGGTCCATTATGGGCCACCACTTTGTTGGTGCCGGAAAACGATCGGAGTCAGGTCCACAACCTTGTAATATGAGTGCTTGAGCCTTGAAATATGTCCGAGTGAAGGCGGCATATTATTTCTACCTCTTTTTGAAACCATAATTCAGTGATCAACAAAATTTTATTCTATGAAGTAATTTTCCAAGTCACAACCAAATTACATTGCTTATCAAGGTTATTGCATCCTTTTTTAATACATAGCTATGCTAAGGATCTCATTTTCAAAAATGAATCAATTAACCTACCTATATATGTTTTTAAGAGTTTCTTCTATATATACGTTCGCAACCTATGACAGGATAAAGCTAGTTAACATAGGTTTTGTTTAGGAATAGCTTCTAAAATTACTATTTGAGGTCAGAATAAATTATCATAATTTTTGGAAAAACTACCTAGACCCCCCTAAGGTTTAGTAAAACCTACACTTGTTCCTCCATGTTTCAAATCCTACACTTACCCCCTCTAAAGCTAACACCGTTAATGACCGTTAAGGGAAAAAAAGCAAAAAATTGCTTTTAAACTCCTATCCTTCTTCGCTCGATAACTTTAACCCCCAAACTTTGCACCTTGTCTCTCTCCATGCCTCCCGGGTCCCGATCTCCCAAATTTCTTTTTTCTCCGTCTGTTAACTAATCCCTTCTTCGTAAACATCCCAATCCCAGAAGCCCCAATCACGATCAACCTCCCCTCCCCTCCTTGCACCTTCGCCATCCCTCCCATCAAGACCGACCAGCCCGACCAGCCCGCCCCCGGCAACAGCCAACGTCCCCTCTCCTCCAAAGCCTCCATTTCTAGCAGAAGATTAACCGAACCAAATCATGTTGATTTCCCTCTTCTTCAAGTCCATCTCTTCTCTCGCTCGCCAGCCGATCTTCGCGCCGCCAAAACGTCGGTGATTGGGCTTATTTTCTACCCAATGCAAGCAGCCCCGACGTGAATCCCGCTGGACTGTCACGAGCTTTGATCCGAATATCTCGGCTCTATTTGCTTTCATTTTTTGGTTTGTGATTCTTCTCCACTTGATCCTTCTCTGCTCGATTTGCTTTCATTTTTCTGGTTTTTTATTCTTATTCTTCTCCGCTCGATTCTTACTCTTCTGCTCTCATTGTTTGTTTTTCCTGTAGGTAGATTGATCTCATGGGTAAGGCTGAGTTGGAGCTTGTGCGGGCCAAGGCAAGCTTGTTCACTTTAAGATTGATCTCGTGGACTTAAGAGTTGATGGAGGAAGATCTGAGAGACAAAAGCCAGTTTCTTCTATCCTTGAAGCGACATGTGCTTGTGGGCTGATTTTATTAATCCTTTAGATTTCGGTTTTTGTTCTGGATTTTCTCATTTTCTTGTCTGAGGTATGGCAGCGATGGTGCGGGTTCGGATTCGCAGGCATAAAAGTTAGCTATGTTTTGAGTGATTTCTAGGTATTGATTCATTCTGGGTATTGATTTCATTCCAGGAATAAAACCTAGGGTTCAAGATTTGCTAGATTTTGGTTTAAGTTCTGGTTCATTTGATCTTTTAGATTTCATTTTTTGTTTATGTGTTTTGTTTTTATTAAGTTGGGGGTAAAGTTTCTGTTATTGAAAGCTAGGAGGGGCAAAGTCAAGCATTTTTTTTCTTTTTTGTATGAACGGTGATTAACGGTGTTAACATTTGAAGGGAGTAATTGTATATATTTGAAACAGGGGGACACAAGTGTAGGTTTCACTAAACCACAGGGAGGGTCTAGAAATTTTTCCATAAATTTTACAGGCCTCTAATATTAAAATCCACTGTTTGATAGGTTTTTGAACCTCTAATTTTAAACTCATAGTATTTTAACATCATAAAAATACTATCTTCCGGCAACAAAAACAAATAAAGAAAAAAAAACAAAGTAACAAAGAAAGAAATTAACAACGCATGAAAGTTAATTTTGTGTCTGAGTCACATACAGAAAACGATAAATTTAAACTTTAAGCAAACATACACCAGATTAAGCTAGACTCTACAAGCAACGAAACCCTATTACTGTAGCTATAAACTAACCTAAACCATAATCTAGTTCTTGTCTTATGGTTTAATTTCTAGAATCGACCCATCCGCAACGATCTGTCAGAGATAGCTTAAACATTTCCTTGAGATAGCATTTCCATGAGGTCTAGCTCCTTCTTGATCACTTCACCTTGCATCATTTCAAGCGAAGGCAGCGCCGCCGTCGCGACCTCAGCGTTGCTCTTGTCGACAACAGATTCGTCAACGATAGGCCCAAACGGGTAGCTATAACGTTCGCCAAACAGTGCAATATTGTTAGAATCGAAATGGAAGCGATAGGCGTCGACATTGTCGGGGTTCCAATCGGCTGCAAGTGCAACTGCTTGCGGCTCCGCCTCCGACAGGGCCATTTCCTGATCCTTGTCCCTGTTTTGGTTGCCTGTGGATGGAGGAAGAGTGACGGCCTTGATGTAGTTTTGGAGTAGCGAGGTTTTAGGGTTCATGTCCTTGCACTTGTTGTTCCGCCGTGAGAACTGCCGTCTCTTGGTGGCATTCCAATGGTTCTTTATTGTGTTCTCCGTTCGCCCGGGAAGCCTCCTCGCAATCTCCGCCCAACGGTTCCCGATCGCTTTGTGGGCTTCGATTAGTATCTTGTCCTCGTCCTCGCTCCATGAATCCTTCTGTAAATACAGTTATTACACAAAAACATACAAGACAAAAAGTTACTATATATTGGTGTTCTTGAGATTTTCGGCACTGACCTCAATTATTAGTCATATAATCAGTATGTTATAATGACTAAAATCTCATCCAACTAAGAATTATCACTTTGCATGTTGGTACATTATAAAAAACGTGACACTGGAAACAATAAAGAAAAAAAAAAGAATGTGTTGAGACATTTGTACATGTTTCATCAAATATTGTAACATATGTGCACACAAATATTGTCCCAAACAAGACTACAAAATACATAGCAGTATACAAAATCAAAAGGTTAGTAGATCTTAGGAACGAATAATAAAAAAATATTAATTAAATGACAAAAAAATAATCCTAAATATTAAGTATTATAGTGTTACTAAGATTTTGACAGGTTTTCTCAAAAAGCAAATTATGATGACAGCGAGATTTCCATTCATTTTAATATAAGTAACTATAACATACATACGCACCAATAACTCACTATAAACAACAAAACGAATAGCAGTATACAAAACCAGAAAAAAGAAAAAAGAAAAAGAAATTAGTGCATCTTAGGAACTAATAATTCAAAAATATCTATTAAATTAGGAAAAAACAACCTTAATCTCGAGTCTTAAAATTGTTATTAAGATTCTGACAAGTTTTATCAGAGAGTAAGCTGTAATGACAGCATTTCCCTATTCATTTTAAGCCGCGTGTCAAAATATAGTTATAATTGACTGTAATATATATACACATATTAGCAACTTCCTATAAGCTACAAAATGAATTATTATAAAAAAAGAAGTTAGTACATCGTAGGAACTAATTAAATTAAAAGAACATTCTTAATATCAATTTTAAAGTATTATTGAGATATTATTATAGGTTTTCTTAAAGAGCAAGTTGTGGTAACAACGCAATTTCTGTGTGCCAGAATATATATACTTATAATAGATTATTATGTATGCTCACGAGTATTTCACTAGTTTGTCTGGATCCGTTATTACATATGTAGAAGATGGAAAATAGGTAAAAAATCAAGAGTGATAATTCCAAAAAGATTGATAATTGAATAGAAACAAGTTGAACAACCTTAATATCAGGTCTCAAATGGTTGTGCCATCTCTCCCTGCATTGTTTCCCAACTCTGCCAGCGAGCATCCTTGCGATTTGAGACCATCTCTTTGTTCCATACCTTGAAACCAACTGCACCAGTAGGCTGCAGAACTTGTACCATAAATTTGATATTCAACTCTTCAAAAACAATTCGTAAAAAGAAGGAGAAGAAGAAGAAACCCAATTTATACATTCATACATAAAAAACAAAAAAACAACGAAACCCTAATTCATTAAGGAATTAATAATCGAAGAAAATGACAAGCTTGTTTTGCGTCAGACTGTGTCTCACCTATCCTCCTGAGGAGTCCATTGGCCTTTGATTATGTCAATCTTCCTAGCAGCCGATGTTCTGCTGCTTTTCTTGCCCGGCAGCCTCTTGCCGTTGATCTTCTTCCGAACAACACTCTCGTTCCACCCATTTTCTCTGGCCGCCGCGCAAGGGACCTCATCCACAACCTTATAATTCATGGGCGCCACAGTCTCATGATTACCCACCAACCCATGATCCTTAAAGTTGACGGCCGTTTGGTAATCACTTAGCGCTTCGGCCGCCGGAAAGCCCGAGATTTTTGTCAGAGGAAAATCCGACCAGCCCTGGTGCAATCCATGCAAGAAAGCTTCCATGCCTTCGGTCACACAGGAAGGCATGTTGAAGTAAGCGTTGAGATGATCGGCGACCGGGGACTCACCATTGAAAGGGTCGGTGCATGCCGGAGAAACCCCGAAGAAGGGGCTCTTGGATGACCCTTCAGCGGCGAATTGATCAAAACGATGCGAATTGGGCAGAGAATTGTAGGCATTAACGAGGGAGTCATTCGGGTGATGATCATGGTTAAGAAGGAAGTTGTGAAACAGGGCTTTTGAAGGTGGAGCGTGATGATCCGTAGCGAAGGTCTCGAGTTCGGGTTTCAATGGCGGATTGTTTTCCGGGAAAAGGGTGGAAAGGAAAGGGAAATCCTCTCGGAAGCTTGCATCAAACTCCATGCAGAGAAGAAGGAGAAGAAGAAGACGACGAAGAAGGAGAGAGTGGGGTCTCAAGAAAGGAAGGATGGTTTAATGTGAGTGTAAGTGTTTGTGAAGTAATAGTAATAATGGAGGTGCTCAAATTTCTCTTTTCTGTGGGCATTTTATTAGTGAGAAATAGGCTGGGTGGGGGCACACGTGTCGGAATCAGAGTGCCTCCGTGGAGGGAAATCCATGGCTGATATTGAAAGTTGGTTGTGGGCTGTTCGGCTCCTACTAGCTGGTGCGCTCAGGGGCAAAAAGGACCAGACAATGATTGGGTCGTTAGAGGGTTTTGTAATTTCAGGGGGGGCTCAGAATCTCGGGCATACTAGGTACAGGTGGCAGACATGGGGAGGCCAGTTGATTCTTTTCAAGTATTTGTTTTCTTGTTGCGGTTTTCTGATCCGCCGACCCTGATGAAAACACAGCCGTCTGATTGGGATCTAACGGCTGGTTGTGAAACTTCACGTAGGTCCAGAAACCAAGAGAATTTGGGTGCATTTTAAGGATGTTCGAATTCCCACTAATTATGTTTTACCATTACTACCCTTTAATGCTACAATTTTGTAAGAGAACAATTTTAGGGCCGTGCCCGTGTCTTATTTTATGAAATTCAATTTAAGTGCAAGTATTTTCTATTTCGTTTTTTTTCTTGTTTTGTCAATTTTTAAGGCACAAATTCTAAACCTGGGTCAAAAGTCAGCGGGTCAAAGGCAGTCAATTTCGTCTGCTGGCATTAAGTTCATACTCATGCAACAACAAACCAAAATAAGGTCCCTTATACTTAGCTTTCTAAAATCTGCTTGATTGCTTAACTTTTATTCTATCTTCGTAAATGAATATAAAACAATTACCATAAATGGCCGTGTGAATTCCTAATGGGCAGAGAAATTACGGTATTAACGATAAGAAGTCGCTGCAACTGTAAATTTTGTCCTCATGGGTAATGAGGTTGAAATTCGGGAGGGGTTTGTTTGAAAAGCCAGGATTGTTGTTGTCTACTGAGATTTGTTATGTGCCATGACCTGGAACTAAAGTTATTTGTCGGGTTTTGTAACCGAAAATTCAATGCCTTCCCATTTCGGCTCTAATCCATTAATGACCATCATAATTAAATACTAGTATTATCTATCGATTTCTTTTATGCCTTAGAAAAAATAATATTCAAGTTACTGCCTGCCTATAATTCTATAAAATGGAGATTTTTTGGTGAAAAATTCGCAATTTATTTCCCTAAGTTTTGGTTAAGGCAAAGGAAAAAAAATATTTTTTTTGAAAAGAAACTTTTGTTTTATATTTGTTATCTTCATTTTTCTTTCGGCCACACAGCAGGTTAAGTATCACAAATCAACGAGACTACTGCAGGTATCAATACATTCTCATTAAATTTGCTTACTGGGGTTTAAGAACATTTAAGATCTGCTTCAATGTGCTATGCCTTTTATAAAGACCACAATAAATTTGATTTAAAAGTGAAAAGATAAACATAAGAAAAACAATTTCTACCTCTCATTTATGCACTCTCGAACATTAATTTGAAAATAATAATAATAATAATAATGGCCTAAATTCATGGTTGGTCCCTCAACTTTGCTAAGTCGCATGAGGTAGTCCTTAAACTTTGACTGATAATAACATAGTCCTCTAACTTTGATAAACTATGCAACTTAGTCCTTCAACTTTAAAAATATAGAGAGTTAGTACTATGAGGGATGGAAAGGAAGATGGTATTAGTTATTTTACTGGAACCTTTTCTTCTTCGATGCGAAGTAAGAGTGTCAAGAAAGGCAATTGTCATTGGGGCTCCGGCACTACTGATTCTATTGTAAGATAGGAGATCTTGATGATGACAGCAAGAGACACTGCCACTGGGCAGGCAACGATGAGGGATAAAAGCATGTGATTTTAAGGCCGGTGAGAGTGATAAAAGAGAGTGCAAAGTGAGATGCGGGGGTCTAGCAATTTGGTGGAGACGATTTCTGTCTCCAATTTGTTGTGCCAAACTGATGAAGGCAAAGATGCCGCTATGGATGACCTTGAAGGATGCACTTGTAGGTGGCAGCAATGCGACCGATGACTCTATTAGGAGAGAGATCCTCAATTTGGAAATTGAGGGCGTGGAGGGAGAAATCAAGGATGGTAGATAGTGGGGATTCTGATTCAGGGAGTTTTGCGAAATAAATTAGGAAGCGAGGACACTAGTGAGAGGAGGTCCTTGATTTTGCAATCAATGATGCTGGGAAACAAGGTCACCAACAGCAAAGATAGGTTGATGGTGAGGCTAGAAAGAAACACCATTTGCCATTCCGTACAATGAAGAACTAACTGGTACAATTTTTCAAAGTTGGGGAACTAAGTCACTCTAAATCATAATTAAAGGACAAACTTGCTTGAGTTAGTAAAGTTGAGGGATCAAATGTGGATTTTGGCCTAATTAATAATAATAATCCTTTGACATTTAGAAAAGCTCGCAATTAACACATATTTTTTTTAACTCTGTGAAGAGTAATATAATGTTTAATTCTCTATTGATGCTAAAATGTATCTGGAATAACGGCACTACTTCTCTATAATTTGCTAAAATTACAATTGCTTGCTTATGTTTTGCCAATGAAGCTATCATCCCACAAACCATTTCATATGTACTGAGTGGGGTAAAAGTTATATATGGTCCATTAGTTATAATGGTTATCTTAATGTAGCCTCTTATTTTAAGTTTCAACTAGTGTTATTATATTATAAAGTTCTTTAGCTTATATATCGTGTCCTGTCTGAATTCATTCTATTAGTTTTTTTTTTTTGTTATTTTCAACAAAAACTGCTAATATGACAGTGTTGAAAGCCCAGCTGAGACCCACACTAACACGGCGACCTTCTCTTTAATTAATATATGACTCCATTGTACAAAAATGAAAATTTAGATCAAAACTGATAAAAACGTATAGTTTTTGGGAATTCAAATGTGCATCACCGAACTCTTGAGCATTCTTGCAAATAGCTCATATACTTCCTCCATATTCCGGCCCTCAACAACTGGGATATCTCATCGTATTGCAGCTAGCAACATCTCGTTGAAGCATTTTATCAAACAACAACCGCGCAACACATTTCTTTGCACATCCCATACAAACCAAGATCGCATTCTGCAGAACGAAATGGGATTTAAACCCACCATGAACGATTCTGGCGCCGTTGAGGTCGGACAAAGCAGCGCAGGTTTTGAGGATGAAGGAACAGGTGAAGGCATCGAGAAGAATGTCGAATTGTTCCATTTTGGATAACAACAAGATTGCATCGAAGGGCGAGTCGCTCTGTGCAAGAAATTTGAAGCAGGAATTCCACAAAGAGACGTGGGATGTGTCATCAATGTTGGTGAAGAGTTGGTTGGCTTAGGAGAAGCTTGGGGAGAGGGCGCATATGGAAGCGATGCGAGAGAGAGGAAGGAAAGAAATGGGGGAGTTGGTCAACGGGAAATTTAAAGATTTTCAACAGAAGTAGTTCGGACCAGACAAGGTCTCATATCGACGAGGAACACAGGAAATCCAATCAAATGGAACCAGAGTTAGAAACCATGGAAAATTAATAACTAGAGTTGGGTGGATGATTTTGGTAATTTGGGATTCGGTGCCCGAAGCAAACAAAAAAGAACCAGCAGCAAATTGATTCTAAATTAACGATGAAATACAGGGGAATAGAGATAAATTTTTCACAGGAATTGGGGAAAGAATCTAGCTGGGTTGAAGAGGGACTGTTTCGCGAGCAAAGAACTCATTGTCGATTCATGTTTTGGTTGATACGCAATTGAAATCCTCAAAATTATGTGTTTGTGTAAGTTTTGGTCTAAAGTTCATGTTTGTACAATAGAGTCATCTATTCTAATTAAAACGAGAAGATCACCATGAAAGTGTGCGTCTCAGTAAGGCCTTTGACATTACTACATCAACAATTTCTGTCAAAGCTGCGAAGAAACTAATGGACCGGACTTAAGAACATCGCATATGAGTTAGAAGAGTTTGCAATTGCACGGTTGAGATAAAAGACCATATTAGGACAATTGTTATAGTTAGGGGACCATAAATAAATTTTATACTTACTAAGTACTAATAAAGAAGCAATTTCCAAAATTTTCTCACTTTTGGCCCATTCAAGAATATATTCTATAATTAGTTATTAGAGTTTTAAGTAATTTATTAATGATAGCATGTATTTTTTTCTAAACCCTTAAAATTAAAGATATGAAGAATTGAGTTGAACAATCAAGAAAATATGAACATTTGGGTTGAACTTGCCACAAGAAGTACCAAATTTCCCACCAATGGTCTACTCATGTACTAGTTTTCCCTATAAAGTTTTATCTAATACCAATATTGTTAACAATATTATAGTTTGAGATCGGATATGTCAATAGTGTTACAATTCAAGACTGTATACGCTGTTTTCTATTAAGAACCTAACAGTAAACACGAAAAATTATTGGATTTGAAATTTTATATTACTAATGTATCTTTTAACAATTTTTAGAAACTCTATAATTTTTGTACAAGTTTGGACCACGGCATTTGTCACCACCAGATTTGCCACTGGTCCTCCAAAAACAAAACTCAAATTCATCACCATATTTCAATGCATTTCTGATTACCTAAGTTCTGATCAAATGAAACTCACTAATCCATCCCAAAACATTTTTAAGTCTTTCCGTGCTGTCTTTTAATCACCTAAATTTCACAGACACTCACCACTTCACAGATCTCTCTGGGCAATTTCATCCTAAAGAGAATATTTATATACGATTCCTTACTCCTCGTCCCAATTCCTCACCTGATTCCTCAATGTCACCACATGGTTCAAGCAACTTCTGCCATCCTTAATTCTTCACGTACAGCTCTCAATTTCTCACCCACTGTCAACTTCACCCAATTGAGTTCAAGCTTGATTCAAGGCATGACGGTTGTTTTATTATAAATACTAATCTGCAATGCTACCTCCTCTAACATCACTTTTATTGCACATTGGTGCACTGGGTGATAAAGGATGTAGTGGCTCAATCGATGCACAAAAAATGAAGACAATAAATTATATAAATTATCTTAGAAATATTGAAAGTTATACCAACACACTGATTTCAAAATCAATAACTTATCACTTTTACTGTTAGATTTTTAACCATTAGCAACATATTTTATCTCAAACTATAACATTAGTAGCATATTCAATCACAAACTATTACATTGATGGCAATATTAGTACCAGAAAAAGAATTATTGGAAAACCCAGTCCAAGAGCCAAATATTGGTAGTAAATTTAGTAATTTTCCCAGCACATATAATTCCGCCATATTAACACACTTCAAAGTATACTTTTATCATTCATATGTTTTGCCTTACAAGTCCTATATCATTCAAGTGTCTTTCTTCCCACCCATAAGCATATACAGCTAAGTCAGCAACAACATATGCCCAGTTTCAGTTTTGGCACCAGAAAGCTTCTTCTACCATTTACGATTTGGCTAAATATATTTTTACGGTTAGCGCCATGTGAGACAAAACGACAAAACCTCTGATCACTGGATTGAGAGATTGATGGCAACCGTGATCAGACCAAGCATGCCATCTTCATCAGCTGGAACCATCCCCTGCTATGTCCGATCACGACTCATCATCAACTCATGAAAACTTTTTCCAGGACCATCATTCCCTGCACCTCTATTGTATCTATCAGGGCTAGGGCTGCGCTCACTGCTCCAGTTTTTGCTGTTACCACCCCAACTTGCAGGACTACGACTGCGTTCCCTGCACAAACATCATGGTTACCACGCTAATTCCAGCTTATGTGTAATAGAAAGATAATTAGCACAGGTATGACAAGAAATCAAGGAAGGACCAGATCCAGTGTGCTTTTTAACATTCATGGGAAAAGAGTATAGGTAATCAAGTACAGGCACAAACAGCATAAAGAGAACTCGTGAAGCATCTGTACAATTTTTTACTGAAACAAAAATGAACAAATACCTTTGATGTGATTCATTACCATTCCCACGCCCCCCTGCTGCTCCCTGTCTACCAGAGGAGAATGTAGAAGCCCCTCTACCACCTCTTCCACCAGAACCACCAAATCCAGTATCATATGCTCTATTGCCTCCATCAGAACCACCAGAGCTGGAAGACCATCGTCTAAACCTACCCATCCCACCACCTTGTGAAGCAATCCCACGAATTTCTGGGGGAACTCGCTGGTTTGCTCCTTCTAGTATTTTGATGAGATCGGATGCATACTTAGCATCACGATCACCAAAAAATGTATACGCTACTCCAGTTGCACCTGCCCTCCCAGTCCGACCAATCCTATGAACATAATCCTCTACTCCAGTAGGGAAGTCATAGTTAATGACAACCCTGCAGGGGGGAAAAATAATCAGACAGAAGATGCTGCAAGTCATTCATGCCAGGAAACCAATTGAACGGATCAACATCCAACCTGATGTCTTTTATATCCAGACCTCGAGCAGCAACATCTGTGGCTACAAGCACAGGTGACCTCCCAGTACGAAATTGATTCAGCACATGGTCCCTCTCATTTTGAGATTTGTCACCATGTATGGAAGCAGCTCCAAATTGGCGAGTCAGGTTGCTAGCTAGTTGATCACACATTCTTTTGGTTGAGCAAAAAATTATTATTTTTGATCCTGGTTCTTGGGAGCGTAATATCTGCTCCAACCGCCTGTGTTTCTCCATTGGTGCCAATACTTCAACATGCTGTAAAAATAAATGATTAACCTTATCAGCCATTATTTTTATAATTGCCAATTACAACAGTAACTGCAATATCTTAGTTAAAGGGAAAGTTCGTTGTTTTTGAAAGTCAAGAGCCAAAAGAATTAATGGTAAGCAACCAAACCTGAGTAATGGACTTGTTCGCAACCAGCTGATCAACATTACCAATATTGACCTGGACGGGATTGAGATTAACCAATAGGTCTGTCGCTATTTTCCGAACTTCCCTAGGCCAAGTTGCAGTGAACATAAGTGTCTGCCGCTTAGCAGGAACCTCATTTATGATTTTCCGTATTTGGGGTTCAAAACCCATATCTAACATGCGGTCAGCCTCATCCAGCACAAGATAAGAAACTTGATTGAGGTTGATTTTCCTCATTTCTATAACATCATTCAACCGACCTGGAGTTGCAACCACAATATGTACTCCACTTTCTATCTCTCTCAACTGAGGACCTTTCTGGGCACCTCCATACAGACACTAGATAACAAGAATGGACATTAGAGGAAGCCTTGCTGATCATCTTTAGGTTTAATAGAGTATTTCATTACAATGAAATGAAAAGTGTAATTCATAAAGGATGCGTATATGTGACAGAAAAATTTGAAGAACAAAAAGAACCTACTAAACCATAACAAATATCAATAAGAAGGATCAAAAACTATAAAACAAAACATCCTTAGCAATTTAAAACTGTCCTTCACAAAGATCATAAAATATATTAACACTAAGAAAAAGTAATAAAGAATAGGAAGTGTAACAGGAATAATCATGATGTATAAAAGAGGAGCCCCTGCTAAGAACATACAGCACAAGAAATTCCTAACGCCTGCCCAAACTTGACAGCTTCATCTTGTATTTGAGTAGCCAACTCCCTTGTTGGTGACAATATCAAGACAGTAGGACCCATCATAGGATCATTCTGGCAGCGCTTAATGTTAGCAAATCCTGGAACCAAGTATCCCAAGGTTTTGCCAGAACCTGTTTTAGCAATGGCCACAATGTCTCTACCTTGCAGTGCAATGGGCCATGATTGAGCCTGAATTGGAGTTGGAGCAGAGAAACCAGCATTGTGCATCTGAAGAAGCAAAAGTATAAGCAATCAACGTGAGCAGGCATACAGCCCCAGAGAAAAATGTTTGATACTATCATAGGAACTTTGAATTGAAATAGGGCAGAAGATGTATCATCCACCATACACAAGATGGTCAATGCTTGCTGGTGCAAGCTGAAGAAAGAGGATAGTTTCTTCCATTTGGTTCAAGTGGTACATAGGAAAATCACCAATGGCAGTCCCAGCCAAAAACTTAGGGTGCGGTAGAGAAAAATGCAGCTCAGTGCCATTTCATGCGCAATAGTTAGACATGCTGTGCTTTTCAGATGGAGCAAATTGCTCCAGTGAAAAAGCGTAATTTTTAAGGCAATTTAGCAAGCCAAGCCATAAACGTTGACTCTTTGCTTCCAGACAAAGATGCAGACTACCAGTTAGCAGACCATTCTGGCAAATGGCACCACCGGCTGGTATGCCAAAGGCGGCCTTAGTTCATCCTGAAAGCCCTTCAAAAATTTCTTTATCATTTAAGGGCAACCAAATTATAAGCAAAGGCCCAAAGAGAGGCACCACAGTGAACGATATTAGCTCCTTCCTGGAGCAAATATCGCACCTGTGACAAGAAGTAACAGTGTAAAAGAAATTAAAAAAAACCACAACATGACTCTCGAATTAAATATCTGACTACAAGCAATCACAAAATTGTGCACAAGAAGCATTAGGTCTGCATAACTAGACCTAGTAACACAATTCAAGTTTATGGTAGCTGCCTGCTGCATCAACATAAAGAGGCCAAAATAAGAGAAGAAATCATACCGCTCTAAGTAGCTCTGAAGGAAAGCCAGTGGATTCAAATGACATAAATGGTTGAGGCACATTAGCTCCCTAAAAAAGTTCACAGAAACACGAGGAAAGGGACAATTGAGTGTCCAATTATCAAGTATGGATGAAAAATTAGGAGCCCAACCTGCTAATTGGTTAATTACAAAAATACCACAATTTCAACATCATACAACATGCTTATGCTTGTTGCAAAAAAACAAACATAGGCTGATCATAAGTTCAACATGATGAAATTTTCAGCAAAGACTACCATATAATTATGTACTTTCTCCATCCGCTTTTATTTGGCCTTTTTCCTTTTCATGACAGTTGCAAAAAGTTGGGTGCACTGGCAGCAACTTGAGAAGTGTTGTTCAAGTCAAATATGTGTGATTCACAACAATGATCTCAGAGCATAAAAGGGGCAATTTTGTGGAAAAAAATAAAAAAGTAATTTTCCCTAAAATGTGCAAAATTCAGAAGGCATTACGAAAAGCAGGGCAGTGGAGAACCTCACAAAAAATTCCAGGTAACATTTGACCAGAAATAACATTTGACTACCGCTAAACAATTAAAAATTAGACAGCCAAGAAAAAATGGGAAACAAGATGTTCATCATACCATCAAAGTTATCTCATGCTTGCGCCGATAAGCCTCAACAGACATACAACGTCCTTCAGTTGAAGGTACATATTCCCTGGATGAAGATGACCCAGCCCCAACATTTGTAGTCCCATTTGGGCTACTATTAGAATCATCTGACCCACCTCTTAAAATCTGTTGAAAAGTGGCGGCACTGACATATTAAATGGAGGGCAAAGCGCACAAACACACATATCATCTTATCTGGGCATCTATAGCCTCAGAATATCCAGGTGTGTATTTTTGTTGTACAGGAAACATACAAGGAATTAGGAAAATTTAACTTCAGAAAAACCAGTGACTACTTACAAGAAATTGCACATGGAAACACTAGTTTCCTTAATATTATGCAAAATGACTCAATCTATGTGATTATAACGAGGTTGATTGGAAATTCAATAAACACAAGAATAACATAATAATTGCAAAGATCATCCCAAGGTCCCAACAAGCAACAGTCCAGTAAATAGGTTATGACGAAACTACTGCAACTACCTGATTACTCCTTAATTCTGCCTCCACCTTCAACTCACCAACGCTGGCTCTGGTATGGTTCTCAGTCTCCTTTCCAGGACCCTGTTCATCAGGCAGAGCTAAAGAATTTTTAGAAACAACAGAAAACTCAGGTGGAGAATCTTTGCTTGGAGGCCTCTCATATTGTGTGACATTCGTTACTGGATTCCAGAAGTAGAGATACCCAGTTTTTCCATCAATAAGTCCTCTCCATGGTTTAGCAAGAGTGGGGTCGGGAGGTGCATATCTTGGACCAGAAGAAGAGGTAGTTGCAGTAGCAGCCATAGCAACAGAATGCAGTAACAAATAACAATGCCCTGAGTGGGTACAAGTATCAAATTGATGAAAGCTGAAATCTTAGACTCAGAGGAAAAAAACAAAGGAACATGAAAAGACAACGAACAAATGAATGCGCTGAGATGAAAAATATGGCCATTAACAATCGTATTGCTCCATGCAAGCAGCTCCAGGTAGCTCAATAGAAGCACCACGAATATGAAAAATAGATTCCACCGAAAGCAGATGAATGGAACAAACTAACCCGCAAAAAGAACAGATGGGGTTCTAGAAATAGCCAGAAAAGAATGACCTTTAAGTTGAAAGCACTAATGTAATATATTGAAACCGACATCTACGCTCATTTTCTAGTATGGAAAAGGCATGTTCCAAGTTTGAAAGTCGAAATAAACACATGAATACCAAGCATGGCGAACCCATTAGTCTCAGAATTTCCGAAAATACAACCTTAATGCACATAAAATTAAAAAGCCCAAAAATCTATCTGCTGGCATTGAAGACACGGTCAAAACCAAGAACAGAAGGCCTGCCCACACACACAATGAAGAGCAGAAGACAAACCCACACACACACAATGAAGTCCTAAGTTTGACCACCCACCAGAAAGACGAAACGCTCAAGAAAAAGCCCAACTCAGAAAGCCATTAAAAATTGCAGATTTTTTCCTAGAAAAACACAGTATCGAACATGCAATGTTTGAGATTGAGAAATGAAGACCTAAATTTAACACCATTTTGAAGCGAGGACGGGAATGTGGATGACGTACAGCGTTTGAATGTCGAAACCGACGATCCTACTGCTGTTAGTCTCTAGTTTGTTTCTGCTCCTTCGTTCCTTCGCCTCGGGCCTCTCCCGTCCTCCTGGTGTTTCTTCCTCTTTTGTTGAGAAAAGGAAGTCTTTTGAGACAAAACACTGTATAGTGAGTGCGAGAATGGGTATGTATAATTATATTCCCCCTCATGTAAGTTATGATGTTTTTTCTTTTCAATTTTGTCCATCAAATAAAAATTAAACAAATTTTATTTTAAATTTTATGTAATATGAGTTTAAATGATGATTAATTTTTTTATATTTTGATTAGAAAAATTTTAAATAAAGATTAAAAAAATTATTGAGTTTTATGTAGTGAGAGTTTAGATGATGATAGTAAGATAAATTAAAAGTTAAAAATTTCCTAAAAAAGAAAATATTTGAATCTTTTTGGTACAGGTAAAAAAGTAATAGTTTTATCTTTTCTAAAATGGATAATATTTATTGTACGCCAAAAAATCTAGAAAGCTTTTATTTTATTTTTTAAAAAAACCTTTTACCTTCCTTTCGGCTTGGTGCCTAAAGTTACCCATCTGTTCATTTTAAGTTAACACACTCTCATTAACATGTTTTTATTTTAGCCAATTCCCAACTTAATGTATTTGGACTTTGAATTTCAAATAATTACGATTTCTACCACAAAAGCTTCTCTGCCGTTTTGGTTATCCTTGCCAATCGCTGGCTCTTCTTCCAATAACCAAATCCACATCCATTTGGCCTCCAGAGAGCCTTTTAGTTATTGATCTAGTCAAAAAACATTTGGGCAGAATTGATCGGCTCTTCCATGTAGAGAAATCCTTAACAATGTTCCTAAGAATCTGAACATGCGGATCAAACCATAGGAACAAATCTACAGGGTTTTCCTCTACTCTTGCAATCAACCAAGAAATCTCTCACCCGTGACAGGGAATCCCTTGTTGGGTTTGACTGGAAGTTGACTAGGAAACCTCAACGAAGGTTGTGCAGAAGAGAATCCTTCGTGGGAGACGTGACGAAGAATCTCTTGTCGGGATTGACTAAAAGTAGACTAGGAAACCTTGACGATAGTTGTGCGGAAGAGAATCGCTTGTCCGAAACACAACAGAGATAGCGGTGATGGAAGGATAAGACAGGAGTCAATGTGGCTTGGTTGAGGATAGGGGTGATTTGGCCTATTTGGTAATCGGGTTGCATAAATGACCCAACCCGGAACACAAAAACATGTTAATTGGGTTATATAAATGTGAAACAAACTGGGCCTAAACTTTCTCAATTAACCAAGTGTCATTTACAAAATGAGAACTTTTGAACTATAATCATCATCCCACTTTCTCTCTTGAATTTCAAATCAATACAACTTAGTTTATGGTATTTCAAAAATATCTTATTTAATTATATGGGTATTTTTCTTGGCTATTTGCTAGAAACAATACCTCAAGATTTTCATGCCAAAGTGGCTATTTGTTTTTGCTTTAATATAAAGAAACATCTTTATAAGTATTAAAGTTTAAAATATAACTCTATAGTAAAGAGAATATGAGAATATTTGCTTTTTAGGACTACATAATTGGCCTTTATCGGGAATTTAGTGGAGGTACGGTTCCAAACATCCTTCACCTTGATATCCCCAAACATCAAACACTTAAACGGAGGTTTTGGGAATTTAAAAGTTGATAGTTTTATTTTGGACTAGTGTTTAAAAATAATGCCAAATGTTGACATAATGTTGAGACAATTTCTCTAAATCTCTAACGCTGAAAACTAAAATTGAAGAAAAATTGGATAATTTAAAATTCTTATTAACTGTAAAACAAAATATTAAAAAAAATTGAAATTATGGAAAAATGGCTACTGTATAATTTAAATTGCAGTATTTAGAAGTTGTTATTAGATAGTGTAAAACAAGTATGGATAAAGCATAGATTTTCAAAACCAAGTGAAGCAAAATATAGTTAGATTAAATCCAAGGATTATTGTATGTTTTCTAGTATCTAAAAGACATCCCTTGTTATTAGTATCTAACTTCCCCCACCCCCAGGCCCAAAAAAAAAAAATCCAACTTCGTTCACAATCAAAAATTGAAAAGCTGGAAAAAAAAAGTTGAATGGTAAATGGTTTATTGTAAGTGATAAATTATTGAATTGGATGATAATTTTATTTATATTTTTCCCCTCTTCCAATTGTATTTAGTATTCATGCACCTGTGAAAAACAAATAAATATATCCACAATTTTTTTTGTTTGAAAAAAATGTGTAAATCATTCAATCCAAATATTGGCCCCATTTTAAAATAATTTTTATAATTACTATTAGGGTTTAAGATAATTTATTAATAATAGAGATCAAACCATTGAAGATAAAAATTAAAAGTTACGATTGTCATCAAATAGATTTTTCAAAATTTTAATGTTGATTGCTAATGCTAATATCAAAAGGATGTCGTCAATCATTAGTAAACCATGCGGTAAAAGTTGTGTGTTAATCAAGGCCAATTCCACATAAAATGGTAACAGGCTGTGTACCCTTCACAGTGACCCCTATAATTTGTTTAAACTTTGTCATGCGATGTAAATAATCATCAGTACAAGTCAAGGGCTTAGATTTTTTTTTTGTTTTTTAGATTCATAAGCACATGGAGCTAATTTGCTGTATCGCTAGGTCAATGTTTCAGAAGAATGTGTTGTTTGTGAGTTTAGGTTGAGAGTTGAAACCCTTTGAGCAAGACTTGTTCTGGTTGATTGACGTGGAGTGTCTTATGGATAAGTTCATGGAACGAGCCAATCAGGTGAAACAAAAAAAAAAATCTTGAAAATGGACATTACGTTACCCTCAACTTTCGAATGTCATAACTTTTGTTGTAGTTATCGTAATGACTTTTATAATATGTCGTTTATAAAAGAATTTTTTGCTCTACAAGTATTACAAAAGCTTTTGCCCTTCATGACTGCATTTTGCTAGTAAATGATCTATCATTTTGAGGAGTACCCGGGCATCTGAAGTTTGCGTCATTTTTTACTCCTGGTTATTTTTTGTTTTCCTTATTTGTTTTAGACTAGAGTTTCTTTGTAGACTTATAAATAGGTCCTCTTACATTATTATTGGTCATTCTATCAATAATATTGAGCATTCTAGTTTGTTTTAGTTTTCTTTATGAGTGGATTTTCATTGTTTTCATGATTAAGTGTGTTGTTTGATCAATTTTTGGTTCTTGCAACATCAATGATTGGCAACTACTTTGCAGCAATCTATTGATATTGACATGGTGCATTTCAACTCTTCAAGTATTATGCAAAAGGTTTTTGCTTCGTAGTAAAGCTACCAAAGGGACTTGTGGTTTTCCTTTCTAGTTATTGGGTGGATACTATGAAGCAAGTTGGCTGATTTCTTTGCATTAGAGAATGTCCGATGACCCCTGCTCAGGTGGAAAAAGCTGGCTATAGGAAGCTTGAAGATTAATGTGGACGTGCTTTGTTTGTGTCGCCAATATCAGCTGAAGTTGGTATTATAGTACATAATAGTTGTGGTCAAGTTCTGTGTATAGCTTCAATTTGTTGATACAATGGTTAATGAGGAAGCCTTGGTTGTTTGGCAAGCTTTACGAGAAGTTTTAGCTCATGGTTGGCGTGATATTATAATTGAATTAGATTATTTTCATTTGATCAACTTGCTTCATTTTTTGGGGTTAAAGATTTATTATGATCTTTTCATGTTATTTTAGAAGATGTTTATTATTTAGATTTTATTTTACTGTCATTCTTTTATTCATCTTCATCATAAATATAATCATGTATTAGCACAAGCATCTAAGGCATTAAGTAAATATATTATTTCATATTTAAAACATTGCCATGTTTTTGTTTCTAATGTTTTAGCATTATACTTTGATTAATGATAAATTTTATATTTGAAAAAAAATTCATTCATACATTAGAATAAAACATTATGGGTTTATTTTTTAAGGGAAATCCTAGTTTTAAAAACAATTTATTTCAAATTTTGGAGGTTAAGATAAATGACAAGTCAAATCGCTCTCGTCTATGTCAATTATTTAGATTATGAATGTAGGCTAGGAATTGTGCGGTATTTACAAGAGTTGCCACAACTTTTTCCTATAGAAATGATTAAATTTTTTTTTCTTTCCAAAATCGCTTTATAAAATTAAAAATTAAGTTTTGCATAGTCATATATGCAAAATTGTTATAAAATGAGGATGATTTAATCATATACTGGTGGGGGCAACTAGAATTCAGGCTTGCCATACAAGCTTGTAGAACAGTTGCATCGTGCTGTGACCCAGTTGTTCCCGAATACACATGAGTGAAAATCATGTCAAAATCACATGCAACAAGCACATTTTGGGTAGGCTCCCCCTTTCCGCCAATGTAGAAACTTCACAGCTCTTCAGTCTCTACAATTGCAGAAATATATGTCCCATCAATAGCCCTAATGGCATTGTAAAATTGTGGGTATTTCGTCATAACATATGTTGGGACTATTGAGAATGAAGGATCAAATGGTCTCAGGTAACTCTTGGCCATCCTACAAATAACTTTGAGAACACCCTTTAACCAAATACTAATTGTTAATGCTGAAGTCCATACCATCGGCCAAGTCTTCATTGCGTATCTTCATGTCCGCACAAGCTAAGGAAGATGGTCGGTATTTAATGTGTTGACGTGTGAATGGACCACTGTTGTCTATATCGTTGCACTAATTCATTATGCAACGCCCAAAAGCATGGTATTGTCATTCTGTCTTCATTGAAAAATTGTCTAAACCACTCTATTAATTTAAAAAATAATTGTTCCTTAATTTGTATGGGTTCCTTATTTGGTCAATGATTTGCTCACGATAAGGATGACTCATCTCCTACGACTTCATGTTATATGGTACTACTCTGGCAACTTCCTCATCCTTTTGAATTGTTATTTTAACTAGTTGCATTTGTATGTGTTGGAAAATGTTGACAATTATTCTTGGTTATGTTTAAACCAATATATGTGGAGTTCCTAGCTACAAGTATAAAATTGGTTGTTACATGCCTTGTCTTTATAAAGAATGTTTCACTTGTAATGAAAAATTAGCTTATGCACATTATTGTGTAGAATGAATAACATATGTTGGGCCCATGTAAATATGATGAGACGCATGTTACACATGCAAATGATTACTCACCTAATCAATCAAACACATGGATAACGTTACATGCAAAAAGGAATACACTCTACCAACACCCTAACTCAAATTCAGTCCTGGCCCTACTCGCAAACTAGCCTATCACAATTATACCAGGTGCACAATAAGTTCCTTCCAAATCAAACTCCCAAACATCCCAAATCCAAATCTAAAAATAGTGTGAAATAGGCTTACAAAAACACTTAACTGCAAATACAAGTAGCGGCAACAATTTGTGTCCGATCTAACAACCATCACAGCCAAGCACCTACAAGGCTACAACCGCATTAACCCTTCCTTTTCTGAAGTTAACGCTGCAGCCACTATAGCTGCGCTTCAACTGAACCACACGCTCGCATGAATAAGCCAATGGCCTTGTCATTCCTCATAAAGAAATCAATTGTTCCCATCCAAAAAAGGTCCTCTACCATCAAACCAAAAAACAGCGCAACAACTTGTATTATGGGACCTATATCGTTTGGGTTGAAGATTGCACCAACGAGTTGCATTTATTGCTACTGGCAACCAGTAGTGAAGTAGTCACTCATTTTGGATAGGATGGTAATTCGCTCCTTATCACTCCACTTAGACTTTATTTATCTCGATGTCCCACTTCCAATGGCTTCCAATTGTGACAAGTAAAATAAATGAGGGGGATGATAAGGGCCAGCAGCATTCTGTTGTGTCGCGAATTAAGTTAGAGGACTCCAATAGTAGCCCTGTCCACGTCCAACACTGCTGAATTGCATTAGGGCACTAGGACAATGAAGAATTACCTCTTGGGTAGAGGTATCCCCTATATCTTCACCTTCCTCTTCCGCTGCCCCTCCATTGATGTTAGGAATGCAAGGATTTCCACCCATTTGTATGGATCACCCAAACCTAGATAAATCCTGCAATGGTGCAAACATCTCTCCATATCATATTCAGTAACCATCTTCTCCGGAGCATAGTTGCAGTTAGGCATTGTTTCACCAAATTAAAAGAAATATAGCATTAGATGAATGAATGTAGGATTCCAAATCCACTGTAAAACTAGTTGTAGCTATTGTAGTTTGACTCAACATAGAGATATCCATATACATTGATATAAAGTGACATTGAGGCAAAATTGATAGGCAAAAAAAGCATATATTACACTAAAAACTTTATTCCTCTCTTTCGCAAGCTATCTATCTTCATCACCCACTAAATTTAAAATCAAATAAATGTAGGCACACATTAAAACAGCGAAATAGTCATTTACATCCCTATTATGTAACAATAATAAGGCAAACCAGTTTCATGCCGAAATCCATCCAAAATGAATTTCCAGCCAGCTTTGGTTAAATGCCCACTTTTTGTTATTTTGTTGTCAATAGCCTAAGCAGCCCATCAACAAAATACATAGGTGGCCATGGGATCCCAATCAGCCCTTAGCTTTTTAACGCCTTCCTCCTAATGCCTATTCAGACTATGGACATTTATGCCATATATTTTTTACTTTAGCCTCAATTGCCAAAAAAAACCTACATAGAATGTGTGTCACATGGCAATTCACTACAACCCAAAACAAACACAACCAGGCTAGAGCCCCTAACACACATGTAGATACAACAAACCAAAAGGACCAAGGTGTGTGAAAATATAGGATACAGTGATGAATGGGCTTTTAACTAAGAAACCTTAATTTAAGTAAATAAACAGCACAAGTAATGTACTGATCGGCACTTGAAAAAATAGTGAGTTGAAGAATGGTCAAGATCTTAGCTACAAAGCTGCATACAACAAACAACAGAGCTCGATCACATTTGTGGTAGTACCATAAACCCCAACAAGTCAAAAGGATGTTACATAAACACATTGCCATAAAACAATTTTTAGTTCTTGATCACATTAATAACTGAAAGTTTTCCAAAACTTACAACAGGTCCAATAAAACATTTCGGCATTAGATATGGATATCCAAAAATTATTCAAAAGTAAACCTAGGGTGCATCAAAGAAAGCCCCCAAAGTCCCAAATTCATCTAAATCAAATACAAACATTCCTACCATTTGAAAAAACAGCTTTGCAAACACCTTTACACTAAACAATACCCACACACCATGTTCTATAATATACCATCTTAAGAAGAGTTACATGGTCAACAGTGGCATATATTGATGGACACATGTTAAGGCTAATCATTATCCTACACAAACTGTAAGCCAAATGGCAATGCAAAATAGTTGACATTAAGTTTTGTGAAAAATGCAATGCAAGCAAAATGTTGACTGTTCAATGATTGAAATTAGTGGTTTCATTCCAAAAAAAGCCTGGTTGTCTGTGCACATAGGTAAATTCCAAAGAAATGGCACAAATCTAGTCATAATTCCTGTGATCTGTAGGTGAAAGGTCCTTAAAATTCCTCCTGTAGAAGAGCAAAGCTGTAGCATCCAAAACTTGCGAAAGACAAAATAGATGAGCTAGAGCTTCCTTCAAAAAGAACACTGACAGGAGGAAATTGTAACCGTTATGCCTTAATCTATGTACCTCGGTCGGCAGGAGGTCAAATAAGTATGGACTTCTTCCGATCACGAAGGACAGGTTATCAAATCCTTTGGGCTTTAACCTGAGATGAAAGGTTATGGCAATTAGAATGAGGTGTTAAGAATAAGCAAGCTAAATCGAAGAGGAGTCTGAAAAAAATTTATTGAACTTCTCGAACTAGAAGAAGAAATCGGAGCTGAGCTACGTGACGTTAGAAGGTGAACTTGGCTAGGAAAAAAAAATGGCAGTGGAGGAGGAAGAGGAGTAGCAAAATAGGAGGAGAAAGATGTGAGGACAAAAAAGAGGACGAGAAAAGGCCCAAGTTGTGTGGACTTAAAAGTAGGGGTGAGCAAAATTTCAGTTATATCCGAAATAACTGAATAACTGAAAAAAAATTTGATTTTCAATTATTAATTTTAGAAATAATTTCAATTTTCGGTTATAACTGAAAGCTAATATAAAAATTCGGTTCAATTTTCAATTTGCCCCAACTAAATTTGGTTAAATGAAATAACTGAATTTTTATTTTACTAGTATTTATGTTCGAGATTTGAAAATGATTATGTATGTAATAGATGTTGGTTATAAGCATGTATATGATGTTTGGATTTCGAATGAATTATAAATATTTGCCATGTGAATAGAATGTGTGTTTAAATTGAAATATGTGATGGATGTTTGAAGTTTGAAATGTATATGTGTATAATTCAATTATGTATGCGTATAATTCGGTTATTTTGAATGAAGACTGAATAACAAAAAAAAAATTCAATTATTTCGATTTTTGGTTATTTCGGTTTTTACCTATAATTTGGTCTATTTGGTTGTTAGTATATATGACCAAAAATCGAATAAATTCAGTTTTTCGGTTTTGGTTAAAACCAAAAAATCCAAATAAGCAACCCTACCTGAAAGGGTGTAAGGTAGGATAATGTTGTGGCAACTCTTATAAATACCACACAACTCGCAGCCTACATTCATAACCTAAATAATTGACACGGGCGGGAGAGGTTTGACCTATCATTTATCTTAACCTTCAAATTTTGAAATAACCAGTTTTTAAAACCAGGATTTCCCTGGAGGGAAAAAAAACATCCCACAAGAAGTATTTTATTTCAAAATTTATCTTACATCTCATCTCATGATTCTCATCTATTTAAGCTTACTATTTAGCTAGGGTAAAGTACTAAAAAAGTGACTATATTTTTTAACCATGGACATATTTGGTCTGCATTCTTTTAAGTGGTGCCAAATGCATTACTAAAGACAATATTTCGTACCAAATCAAGTATTAATATTTTGAAATGGGGTAAAATAGATTATCGATGTAACTGACGGTGGAAAGATTCCGTTAAATATTAGAATATTTCATCAGAAGAAGATTATGTGGCAATTAAAGGACAATTACATGGCAAGCAATGATGAAATGACATGACATGAACGTAAAAGAGGAAAGACATTTTTGGTCATCTAATTTTATCAACTTTTCCACTTTAGTCTCATTTTCCATCACTGATGTTAACCTAGAGTAACTGATGAGCTGAGTCTCATTTTCTAGTGACAGTTTCTCAATTTCCTCATTTGACACTCATCGACGCACTTTCCTAAATTTGAGTTTAGGATATCTTTGATTGGATGTGGCGCGTGATCGATTCAAGACGGTTAAGGTACAAGTTCAATTAAGGGTGAGAGTCTGATTGAGAGTGGCAACTGTGTCGGGATTGGGTGATTGAGAGTGGTGGTGATATCAGGTTGAGTGATTAAAGGTGGCGGCAGATTTGAGATAACCATTTTGAAAGGGTTATGTACCTAAATGAGACAAATAAAAGATTGGAGGCTAATATGAAGCAATTGGGTCAAATTGAGGACCAATGGAGTAGTTTAAACGTCTCAATTAACACGTTATCACTAACTCGCCCCTCCATTAGCTTGTCATCAAAACTAATGGCTCAATCATGAAGTTGGGCCAAACTTTAAACTTTAGTAATGCATTTGGCACTATTTTAAAAAAAGGTGACCAAATGTGTCCATAGCTAAAAATATAGTCACTTTTTTGTACTTTTCCGATTTAGCTACAAATAGATGAAATGTCTTAAACGCAGGCTAGAATTTGCGGTCCATCCGACAACCACAACAAATGGAATATAAGATCAGCCAATATGGCCATCAAATTCAAAACAAGGTTGATCATACTCTATACCTTGTTGTTATTTACTCTAACAAGCTATTGTTTTACTTTGCTAGTCCCAGCCATCTCCAACTTAAACCTTCCCCAACCAGCAAAATTTTGGAAAGGACAGGGTTTAATTTAATCCTACACATCCGACCTTGACTTACGTGTTTTTTTTTTTTTTAAATTTTTTTAGTCGCTTTTGTTGCCCGAATGAGTTTTTCTTGGCCTTTGTATGCATTCTTCAAACTCTTCTTCTTCTTTGTTTTTCTTAGACCCCGTTTGGCATTAACGTCAGCGATTAGCGTTAGAGTTTTGAAAAAGCTATCCAATAGTAGCTTTTAGCTTTTAGCTTCAGCGTTTTCATCTCAACCGTCAAATAAATTATTCAAAACTCTAACGCTGATGACAAAAGCTGTTTCCAAACGGGGCCTTAATTTATAATCTTTTTCTTCGTAACTTGGTTATCTCGACATGAAAAGAGCTACAATTTGTCAATTTGATGTCCTACGTTAGATTTTGCTGAAATTTTCAAGATTAACAAATCATCAACATTTCTTACTTATCTTTGGAATGAAAGAGTTGTATACTCCTTTCGGTTACATAATTTATTGTCACCTTTAAATTCTTTGGATTTGTGAGACTTTGTAAACATGTATTTAATAAATGGTATAAAAAAACATAAATTTACATGCGAATATTAGAGTAGAATCTTACATTCTTTAAAAAAAATGTTAAAATTTTAATAATAATTAACATAAAAAATATAAATCCTACTCAATTTCAAACAGTGACGATAATTATTTTTGGCGCTGAACCATATTCATTCGAATTCACCAGTTTTTGTTTTTGGTTTATGAAGCCATCGGGCATCCTGTTCTAATAAACTACAAGCATATGCATATGTAAACGAGAAAGATATCTTACTAATAACAACGACACATAAGCACTCTTATAAAGCATCTAAAACATCTACGCCCTAACATATCAGGCATTCCACAGGCCAATTATATTTGACCAAGGCAACTTAAAAGAAAAAAAAAACCCTGACTCGGTTCTGTTTGCTAGGGGTCATAAAAAAGACAAAGAAAAACCATACTTAATCTAATGATTGTGTTTAAAAATACGTTAAAATATAGTTTAGATGAACAATTAGAGAATGCTTCTTTGTTTCCAATGCTTTTTTGTTTCCTGCCCTTCTTTTATGTTTCCATCTGTCCTACCAAATACAGCCTAAAGCTGTGGTCAATCACACGACTTAAATCAGAAGCCTCATTCTACATCTTTCAAACAGAAATTCTTTTAACTTAACAACCTCCGAGCTGACCTTTCTCATCCTGAAGAGTAGTAGCTTTTAATTCGACATTGCAGACAGCAAAGCAAAGCAAATTTACATGCAAGCATAAAGCCGTACCAAGAAAAAGGCAATGCTAAAGGATTTCCAGAGGGAACGAGCAGAAAGGTAATTTCCAATCTTATACCAGCAGATTAATGTGGTTTTACTTCAGAAAACTTACGAAATTCCAGAGTATCAGCAAGATGCAACATGCTTTATTGAACAAATCAGGACAATGAAAGAAGATCAATTTCTCAGTCTAAATTGAGACTTCTTCACATTGAGCTGTCACCCCCTTCCCATCATACACCTAACTAGATCTAATATGCGACAGTAGTCGAAAAATAGGGAAGATTCTTTACCCACAAGTCCAGTTCGATGAACTCTATTGCTGCCCGCAAGGTTGTTACAGGGACTCCCACCAACAACAAGGTCAAATCCACCAAAAGCACTCATTAGTTGCTCCAACCGATCACCATTTAACTGTTGTACATCGTCTATTTCAATCAGATTCCCTTTTTGGTTTGTTTGCTCCCACCAACTCCTAATAATATTTCTATTAACCTCAGAGATCTCTACTGACACTACATTTTTCATTGTTATACCAAGTCTATGCAAAGCAACTTCCGCTCCACCAATGCCCGAAAATAAAGAAAGGATATTAATACCTCTAGGAAACATGTCCCTTAAAACGGACAGATGATATGCCACTGTATCCACCTGAAACAGAAGTGTAGCAGTTTAACGTGTTAATTAATCATTAGAAAGAGAATACCAACAGGTGCTGAAAACAAGTGTTCTACCTGGAATGAGTTGCCAAGAGATTTGTATCTGTCCGTTCTACTGATTCCTCCTCCTCTTGTATGATTTCTAGGAAAACCCAAAAGCATTTCCACTTCATCAGGCTCAAGCGGAGCAACCTTGTTTCTTCCCACCCATACCAGGTTCCATTTTCGGCATTCATCAATAACCCATCTCTGCACAGTTTTTGGTGGGTCCCCTTCAGGGTACTTTTCAAGAGCCTTGCGAATCCTATCAGTGAGTTTTGCACTTGCTGTGACTGTCTGTAAACAGTTCAACTGTGTTCTGTTGTCCCATGAAGGCCACCATTTCCTAGTCAAGGGAAATGCTTGATGTATGGTAAGTGGTGGGGGAGGAAGAAGTGGAAATCTATTTTTAATTGGCAAATTGTGTACATAGCCTCTTTTCCTTGCAGCAGCACAAAAGTACTTTGAGTCAACAAACTCTGGTTCCACGTCAAACAAAAATCTAGAAATCGTTTGCCAAACTCCTCTTGGGGCAAGTGCAACATTCTCATAATAGAAGTATGGAGGTCCGGCAGCACCTTCAGGAAGGGTTCTGTGGGTTATAAGATCCGGATCTGAAGGGACACCAAACCCAATCATGGGATTTGGAAGGTGAAGAACATCATCATCACCATTCATTAGCATCCTCTCTTGTTTCATCTGGTTATAATGCGATGTTCGTCTCTTCTTGTTTTTATGATAGTCATTGGATAAGGTCTTCAACTTGGGCTGTAAAAATGAAGGGCAGTAAGAAGACCCCATTAGAAGTTATATCAACAAACTTATAGGAAAATAAGATCAATAATTAGTTGCAAAATAAAAAATCATCATAACTTGCACAAACTGACAACTCATCTAAATGTTGGAAAACAAAATTGGAGTACCTTCTCTTCAGGGGGCAAAAGTGCATCTGCTGCTTTAGACATTTGAGCAGCACATATGAAATCTGTCAACTCTGCAATTGAGGAATCTGGGCCTGCAATTACGCATGCATAAGCATAGTAATAACAGATGGAAAATTTGGGACTGAATAAGAAGAGACAGGAGGAGGTCTATCAGTCAACATACTGTGACAAAGATACAAACTTACTTTAGGTTGTTAAAAAGAATACCAGTTGATTATGCTTATGTAATACTTATCACTTTAACAGTTTCTTTCTTTTTCCCTAATCTCATGTTGGATAATAAAGTCCTTGCTTACAAAAAAAAAGTCCTCTCAATTACTTTTTGTGTATTGAAGCAAAAGCAAATCCGCCACTAAAGCTGAAAAGTTATTGGTATGATCCACAGTTTCCTTTGTTCTTTTTCCTTGCTGTAAAAACGCTAATCAAATGTATATATGGCAAGCCAAAAGAATTATGACATCCCCAAAGACAAACAATTCCAGATTGCACTTATTGTGCCATTATAATTAAAGAGAAGAAAGGAAGCTATTATTAATAACACACGTTTTGTTTTAGGAACAAACTATACAGAGCATAAATTCATGTTGATAAAGATTTTGATTTTTCTTTGTAATTTTTTGGCTAAGCTGAAACACAATAAACTTATCATGCCAAAAAAAAGTCAATAGAAAGTGATAATTCCTACCACATCTCTGTATAGCAATTGAAGCTTCATCTTCTGTGTATCCCATCTTTTTAAGAACCAACAATCGGCTCCCTTCATTAGAACCAGGATTTTCAATATCCTACAGAGTGATTACATACAGAAGCTAAATAGTGTGGCCATCATCACAGTAAAATGTTAACCTGTGCAATCTTAATTCACATCCATATTGTATACGCCATCAATACCACTGCCTTGCATACCCCGAAATATGCAAACCAAATAAGAGAAATACTATTTTCATTCACGAAACCACGAGAATGCAATCAGATATTAAACATCAAATACGTAGCCAAGAAAGACAAAATTCTCTCAAGTAAGAAGACAACTACCTCAGTTTCTGAAAGACTATCAAAATCTGAGAAATCTTCCAGAAAGCTATCATCAATTTCTGGTGAGAAATTATCTGAATCAACATGTTTTGCTGGAGGAGACTTTTCAATGGCCTGCAAGATCCATTCTTAAGGTAAGTGAAAATACCTTTTTCCCCAAATCAAAATTGGACACATTGGGCAGAACATAAGATGGAAGATGAATCTGATGGAGCTCTGAAACAGCATAACTAGAGAAATGGTGAAACTTGTTAACCACTCCCACTGTAGCACATAAGAAAGGGACTTGAATTGAACCTGAGAAACTTCTAACCAAAGTCCTTGAAATAGAAAACCTCTTCCATCTTCAATCGCAAAATCCAACAGTTGGTTATAATGGACTTGTTGGTTATAATGGAATTGTATTTCATTGGAACTTTGGAAGCACCACACACATCAACAAGAAACACAAAAACTAAAAAATCAGAAAAACAAGAAAGCAAATGAAAGAAAGAACAAAGCAACAGCATTAACACTACCAGAAAGAGTTTGAAAAAAGAGCTGGCACACTTGAAAAGTAGAAAGAGAGCAACAAATATCATGTAAAGATTCTTCCTCAGTTTTGATTTTTGAAGCAATGATTCATTTTCATCTATGATATTCTTTCTCAAAACTGCGTTAAATGTGCTTACATCTGAAGCATGCTGCAGATTATAAAAGTACAATGCCAGGTAGTTGAAATGTGTTCCTTATATTTGTCATATCTAACAGTACCATAAAGCTAAAAACAGTGATTGGATGCATGCTGCAGATTGGAAAAGTACAAAGCCAAGTAGTTGAAAAGTGTTCCTTATGTTTCTTATGTTTGTCATATCCAACAGTACCATAAAGCTAGAAACAGTGATTGTGTGCAAAGCGTGAGGCATCCAAAGCATTCGATTCTACAGGTTAACAATGCTGAAGCTGCTAGAAAAGGCTAAAGGTGAGTCAAATAATGAAGAATAAACTAACCGAGTATGTTAGTAGAGTCTCCAATATCAAATCTGTGTCTGCCTCACCTGATCAAATATAAATCAGGAAAAGAAAAATTTATAAATAGTGTTTGAGGTGAAGGTTATCCCAACAGGTAACAAGACAAAGAATTACCATTTTGTTGAATGGCTTCAACAACCATTTTCTCTGAGAATCCCATCCCTACAAAATGATCTACCAATTTGGAATTGGAAGGACCAGCTGATGAACTTGCCTAGGGAAAGGGGGAGGGGGCAGAAACACAGATAGAGAAACCATGATTTAGAAATCTACGCACTTGGCATTTGGTTTAGCATTCAAACTTTTTCATAAGATTCAAGATTCTGAGAAAAGCATGTGCAGCCCCATGTGCTGCAAATCATTATAAACAATTTATAGGCATATTAGACATAACAGAAACTTACTGATTCCTGAAGCAGAGCTTGAAGTATTAAATCAACATTTTCCTCCCCTAAAAATCAAAGAAGCTACATCAGAGATGAGATCTGAGGCATTTTCTCCTTCATATAAAAGAGACAGATGCTTTACCATTTTCTTCAATGGCTCGGGTAACCAAATCTAAAGAAAAACCCATTCCTACAAAATGGTCAACTGTTTGAGAAATGGAGGAGGAGCCAGTTGATGAATTTACCTGGTGGGGATACAAAGATGTTAAGACATGAATACATAAAAAGGTTAGCAATTTTCTTTTACATACTGGCCTATTACAGGTTCATTACAAAAATTGGTAACCATAAGACTTAAAAAGCTGGTATGAGAAGTGATCTCAACATACAGATACACATACTCATTCTCTTGAGATATTAATCTCAAACAAAAGGTCTGCATGGGAAAATGTAAGCTAGATAAAAATAATTGCAGAGCAAAAATAAATTAGCAAATTCAAAAATATGTGCCGAAACTGAAAAGAAAAAATGAACAAGAACACGAGACAATGAATGCTGGGGACCAACCTAGGAAGCTTAGAACAATATTTTGGCAAAAAAAAGAAAAGAAAAACAACAACAAAAAAGGGAATCAAAGAGTTCTCCCCAATGCCTCATCATGGACTCACAGTAATCAAGTTCTTGGAGAATCTTAAATTTAGGAGTCATGAGTTTTTGACAGCGATAAAATGTGTCGAGGCTAACCCTATGACTAGAAAACAATGCTGTACTTCACACAAACACATGGAGTGGCATATTCACGAACAGTTCCACACCCAAATTGCAGGCCTACTATATATTTACCTCTCCTGAGCCAACAGCAGCTTCATTGCCAGCAAGCCCCAATCCAGAAGATGAAGAAGAAGATAAAGTAAAGTTGTCAATCTCCAGCTCATCCTCAGTATTCCAACCATTGTTATCAGCACATCCACCGTTGTCCTTAAGCAGTTAACACATATACATATAAACAGAAAGCATAAATTTGAATGTGTCTGTGTGTGTGTACCTATGCATGTACATACTATGTATATGAGCATGTCTATAAATTTTGTTGTTTCTAGCTGAGCCACAGGTCAAAGTTCACAAATGATGTCAAGTAAAACTAGCGCACGGACAATCAAAATAGGTTTAAAATCAATAATCAATGAGTTAAAAGACTACCATTGCCTGAAAACCTCGATATTCCCAACCGAAGCTCTTCAAGCTGTTGAAGGACAAACTGAGAGCATCAGGTATCTAGAACGGAAAATGACAAAATACGTATGATAACAGTAAAGCATTATAGAATAAATCGGCAGTACCTAAATCAAGCAATACATGCAATATTTTTTCCCAACTATGCATAATAGTTAGCCAATGAATTTTACTGCTGGGTTACGGAATTTTAAAGATCAATGCAAATCAAATAAATTTGACTCTCCATATCTAGACTAAACATAAACCCCATCTAGAACGGCTGAGATGTTGAACACGTAAAAAAGACTTGATCGCTCTTTTAACACGTAAAAAGACTTCATGGCTCTCACTGGCTTCCCATAAAAGTGCAACACCTGAAATCAAAGAAAACAAATTTGTGCACGTGTACAAAAAACAAACAGATAGGACAGAAGAAAAACATGCTTCTCTTGGTAGGTAAGATTTGTTTACAACCAACTCAGATGCTTTAACTTCCCCATCATATTTGTAGTCATTGGAAGTAAATTTCCTTCTATTCATGGGAAGATTCTAGTCTAAAATGATTCTAGCCAATAACTAGTGTCTGCCTCTTTTTTGTTATGCACGTCTGCTTCTAGCAAGTTACGAAATTAATTACAGCTTCTGTTTAACTTCCATTATAATCCAACCCTGAAAAGAATACTTCTCAACCTCTCTCTCCCCAATACAGCCATATGATCTTCCACAGTTTCGAACTAGTTGCCGTTTCAGGAAATGGAACTTCTATTTTACAAGTTTAACCTAGTCCAGGCAACCTTTCTGTTGATAATTTCACCAACCAGAAGATAGAGGAGAAAAAATTTCATACGTTTTTTTTTCCATTTCAAAGACATGCTTGTCCCTTATAAGTTCGAACCAATCAAAATACAATCATTGCATGTTTAACAGGGAAATATATATTGGTCCAACATTCCCGGATGACATTGAACAATATAGCCAACATTTCCTGCCCAACCCTCTTTAAAGAATTCTCACATAAACTGACAAGTATTTCAATTACTTTAGATGAAAGAGTATAGGCAGAGCTTCTAAGAACCAATTGTCAACAAGTCAGAGAATATATATGATGAACTCATTCAGACACATGGATTATGGAGGGAAGCACACAATTGAATATAGAAAACTCAACCCAAAGAAAGCTCAGGAAAAAAAAAAAAAAAGAGAAAGAACTTGTGGAAACTTGGTATGGCCCAAGTAGAGGCCTTCAAGCTGTTCAAGGACCAAATAGAAAGCATCAAGTAGATCGAAAGGGAAAAACTAGTATGAGCAATAACTATAAACAATTTATTGAATAAACACGATGTAATAAATCAGCCCTGTCCAACATGCAAAATCCTTTACTCCCAAGTATAGATATTGATTAGCCAATGAATTTTGTTTCTGAATTGGAAATCTTTGAACGTTATACTAATCAAAGAAATACCACCCCCAGGGGCAAAGTTAGGATTTTAAGTTAGGGGCCAGGATTCATTTTCTAGGGGGGCCACAGTAGAAATAATGGGCTTTATTGAGCTTTATCTTTACATATACACATGGGTAATATAAATACCACTCTCCCGATTTGCACTAACGTAAACTGCTTGTGGAGCTCGGAGACGTTTAGCACATGCAAGAGACTTGAGGACTCTTGCAAGCTTCCCATAAAAGTGCATCATCTGAGATCAGGGAAAATGAATCTTGCACACGTGTACAGAACAAAGAGCTACATGAAAAGAAAAATGTGCCAATCTGGGTAGTTTAGATTTGTCTATACCAACTCAGATGCGTTTAATTTTCCTGTTGGATTTGTATGCATTCGTTTAAGTGAGTTTCCATCTACGTCATGAAGTAATTCTAGTCAAAAGATTCATTCTCTTTGTCGTTATAAGCAACAATCTGGTTCTACCTTGTTACAAACTTAGTTACAGCCAGCTTCTGTTAACTTCAGTTCCACAAACCTAAAAGCTCTTAATTTCACCGTTTCTGAACACAGTGAAACCGAGATCTGCTGAACTTGAGAAACTTACTTTCCCAGGAAACTGAATTTTGGTTCTATCACAGTTCAAACTTCAGAACAGGCACCCATCTCGGCTGATCATTCAAGTACCCGAAAACACAGAATAGACGAAAAATCATGATTTTTGGTTTCAACAGCGTCCTCGCCCCTTATTTATGAAACCCTAACTAAAACATACCTCTAACGCGTTTGATGTAAGAATGAATTGGTTCAAAATCCCGGTGACATTGAAAACAAGAGCAATACTCCTAAACAAACTTGTGTTTCAATCATATCTGCAGAAAACTTAGAGCAAAAGATCCAGACAGCCCATTATCAAGAACATATCAGACCATACATACGAAGAACTTGTTCCAAAGCACAGATAAAACCGCCAACAAATTGAACGCAGAAAAATCAACCCAATACTTACATTCCGATAAAACACAAGAAGAGGAGGAAAAAAACAGACGAACCTTTCGGGAGATAGCCAAGGTTCAGCAGGGGCATGCAGGAGAAACCATAAAAGCTTGAGACGTTACAGTATTTTGAAGAGTAAAATTCTGTGGCCCGAGGAAGGGAGAAAGGGAGGGCTGGTCTATTTGGTTTTGTCAGGACTGGTGCGGGAATCGGAATTTTTTGAGAAGACAGTGAAAATATTTGCGCTAACACTTGACGGCTGTAAGTGTGTCGTGTACTCGCCAAGTTAATAATATTAACAGCGGTCAAATAATCCTCAGTCCGTCTCTAATTACCCACGATAACGTACATATGCTTTTCTTTTCTATTCATCGTTTCCAATTCCCGGGGTGAGAAATCATAAATAAATTTGTCAAATCACAATTTTTAAACTAATCATTGGCTGCTTATCTTATAATGTTCATTTATTTTGGAATACAAATCCAGGTGCTCCTTTCAGAAAGTAGCAAAATCACGAAAATCTTGATGCAATTTTAGTTCATTTTATAAGAATTTGTAATTTCAACGCAGTTAATATACTTTTATAAAGATTAAAATGCTTTGCAAAAGGAGATCGGACTTGCTTCTGTTTTTCTAGAGCACCTTAGAACTTTGATCTTGCAGGATTGACGTTTTTTATTAAAAAATATAATTCATATTTCTTAATTTTATAAATTTGTTACTAAAATAAGAACTTAAATTCAATAAATAACTTTGCTCTTGGTTTTTTTATAAAACCAAGAGTTATGAAAGGTGAAGAGAGTGAGAATCTAAATGTGCATATGTGCGCGTACACATGTTTTCTCAAGATTCTGAATTATTTATTGGCTTTGGAAAAGGGTGGAGCACCAGGTTTCATGGCAAGGCCATGTTTGGCAACTATAAACATTTGAAAGGTTAGGGAAGTACACGCAAGTCCAACACATACTTCAACAGTTCAACCAAAACAAATCAACATTGTTTGTAAACTAAAATAACCATAAATATTGCAAAGTTTTTATAATGTAAATTACGAATCGATGGAGCTAAATATGACTTGAAACAAAAAACTAAAGTGCTTTGGTTTAATTTGGCATACTGATTATTCGACGCATAAATGTATAACCAATAGCTGCAAACACAAAAGGGACGAGTCATGAGCATTTTCCTACTCTGGATCACAAATTATAAGTAATTGTTTTTCAGGTGAAATTTGCCGGCTTCTTTTATTTTCCAATATTTAGTTTTACAGAATTAAAGCTAGCCGAGCTGTTCACATTTGTCAACAAAGTGTATCTTGCCATGAGAATTTTGAGGCTATAAGAAAAGAATAATACAGAGTTATAAGTATTTTCACAGAAGTATCTATACATAAATAGTGTGGCTGACTAGAAATAAAGTGAAATATTATATACTTAATACTCATTTAATTTTAAATTTATTTTTAATGTATAAATATATAACAAAAAATCTACTTTCATAAAATAATTTTAGGTGTAATACAACTACAAAATTTGTACCCAAACAAGGCCTTAATGGTTTGGTACAATGAATCTGACCCACACATATTCCTCTTTCACCAAATTCTCTATTTTGCCACTTCACCTCAATCATCTCTTATTAGTAGATAAGGGTAAAAGTGTCAGCTAACAAAATTGATGAATTGTCATCCACAACATAAATAGTAGTACATTAATTATCTGATCGTTATTCAAATGAATAATGTTAAAGCTACAAAAATTTTATTATTGTTTATAATAGCATGGATATTATTGTTTATCATATTCTCGCACTCTATGCTAGAAACTCAAAAATTTTATCATACTGCTAGAAGATTCTTGTAGCAAAACAAAAAACTGCTAAAGTTTTTAATTAGCATCGATTTTAATAGGTGAGGGCCGTGAGGCGAGAGGGCACTAGAGATGTGATTGGTCTAAAACAGTTTTATCTAAAATACTGGAGTACTCTAATATATTGGCCTGGCTATAAGTTTAGTTAAATTCGAAACGACGATACGTTCTTGTACTTAATTTATTGTTTAATGGTTCATAACTTATTATCCCAATTGTGCAGGCTAGGAGGACGAAGCATTGCTATATGAAACTTTTTTAAGGAAATACAAAAACGTAGTCAGTATGTTGACCAAAGGGTAACAAAACCACATCCACAACCAAACACTATACATGACACTTCCGTTCAGCAAAATCAATGACTTGGTCAATGACATTTTTCATTTTCCTTCTCAAATTTGACGTTTTCATTTTTGTTTGAGAACAATGTTTATATTAAATATTGAGATAATTTATAGACAGTTGAGATAGAGTTTTAGGGCCCTTTGAAGGTCTCACAATGGTTTACCTCATGGGTGGATCCTATCTTGTTGCTGACTCGGATTGCAAGGAATTTTGTATCATTATATCTACTAACATGGCCTCAAACCCTTACCTACAGCCAATTTTTGAAGATTGTAGGCTGTTAATGCATAGGCTTCAGGTTCTGGAGGTGTTGCTAGCAACATTACAGAGAGACGAACCATGTAGATGACAAGCTTGCTACGTTTACTGCCACCATGCCTAAAAATGTTATGTATTTTGATCATGCTCCATCCTCTATTTGGACATCCTGGAAGAATACATTTCTTCATCCATGTCTTGTACTAGTTCTGGTATCTGTACTATGAGCTCTGGCTCCTTTAGATCATTAGGCCTTAATTGTGTGCTATAATCTCTTTAAATATCTAACGCTAAGACTGTGCAACCCTAGGCACCACTCCCACCCATTTTTTCTACATCACCTTCCTCATATATTCTCCGGACATCCAACTAGGTTTAGATTCCAACCCAAACCTGCCAATTGATTTACTATATTTATTCCACCTCATTAACTACCATTATTTTTTGTTTTTGTTTTTCTTTCTCATTCTCATTCACAAGACTCATTTATTACCATTAGCATGAGCATCGTATGATTTTTCCGATGCTCCACAATGGACAGATTTAGGTGCCCCATTCTTAGTATTAGTGAGTCAGATAAAGGCTGGAGAATAGAAAACGACAAGTATCAATGATGAAGTGTTACGAATAATGGATTGGGAGAATTTTTATTTTTTTTCATTATGTTTAACTCTATGTTGGTTGATATTCTATTCGGGGTTGATCCACATTTTATTTTATCGAATCGTCTATTATCCGTTTTTCACTATTTAGTCATTCTTTATTTAGGTTTTATTTCAGTTATTCGTGAGTTATATATTGTAGATTTATTCTGATTTACATGAAAGGTTCAGCTTGATATAAGTCTCTTCATCTTCATTAAGTATCATAGGAACAATTAGCCTTTTTAGTAATCAGTTTTATATTCATGATGTTCCTTAGAGTCTTATGTCATTTCTTACTCATAAGATATCATTTGACTCACTTTTAATTGGAATAAAAAAAATTTTGTAAAAAAATAAACATTTAATGCTAAACTCTACAATTGGAAAGTTTTTCTAGCTGTTGCCTTTAAAGGTTGATATTGTTCTCAAACAAAGCTAGAATTTTCATATAGATAGTAAACAAGCTATCATCCACTGTTTAAGCACTTTATTCTATGACATTCATCATGTTTACCATCTTTAAAAAGTTCTTGGTATTATGCCACAAAAAAATACCAAATAGCCACTTATTCTTGTAATGCTTTTGTTCTATGTCAGTATGGAAGGTTACCCCTAGTTTAGCTGCTCTTTATACTAGTATTTCTTTTGTGGACTAGCTGATTAGTTTCTCAGACGAAAGTCAAAACTGGGAGGTTGATAAAATAGATTCCATGAAAAGCTCTTTATGGTGTATTTGAATTGAATGGAATAACTATGTTTTTTGAAGTCTAGTCCAACAGCAACTTCATAGAGCTTGTAATGTTCAAAGATTTTACAATCATCTATATTATTCCTTACCACAATCATTATAGCATTCATATGGAAATCAAGCAACTCTCATCCCCCCAACAGTTTCTGCAATGGATGGGGCATTGTAAACTCAAGAAAAAATTAGAACAATGGCGTCGGTTTGATTAAGAACTGATGGTTCCCCTAAAAGGAGCCAATATTTCAAGTTTCATAGTTGTTCATCCCCTTTATATGCCAAGCTCAAAACTATTTTTCAAAGGAATTAGCTTTGCATCAACTAACCAGTTGCAGGTTATTACTACTTATTGTACTAGAGCCTTGCATAAGATAATAGGTAAAAAAGTATATCACTTGGAGCTAATGGAGATTTTTTACCAAATTCATGATCTTATTCCTAACTCTATCAGGCTCAACATTATTGCAATTCCATGAGATAGGGTTTAGATAGCATATTCTTTAGCTACATCATATTTAGACTGGCATGTTTCTTGCCCTGTACTTTTTAGTTTATTCCAAGTATAAACAAATATCAAATATAGTTTATTTCCATAATGTTACCTTTTATTTGTTAAAATAGATAAAACAATGAGTATGAAAATGTAATTCATGTGGGAAGTGATATTTAAAGATGATTTATAATTTTGAAAAATAACATATATTTTTATATAGAAAATTGGAAGGGTGAAAATTAGATGGTAATACTAATATATTGACATTTCATAAATATAAAAATATTTATAATATCAACTATTATCAGCTTAAAATTCACAAATATATTAAAAATTTTAAGAGTTTTCACTTTTATAAAGATATATAACCCCATGAAAGTAATGATATACACAACTATTAGTTGGGATCATCAACAATCACTATGGATGTTAACTCCACAAATGCACAGTTGAAAATATATTTAAAATTATTTTATTTGTTTATATGTTAAAGAAAAGTGTGAATTGAACTAGGACTATCATTTCACATTGTTGGGTATAGTTTGAGTTCTAACTTGTAAAATAAATTTCTCCCTTTATAGCCAATGAATAAGTTTCTATTGAGCTCAAAGCTATTTTTGAAGTAACAAATTTTTTATAAAAAAATATTATATGTTTGTGTGTGTGTGCCTATAATTTTTTTTATACTTATAAATATTACAAGAAAGATTTTAAAAATAATACTTTCTCCATTTCGCATTAATTGGCCCTTTTACCTTTTTTGTCTCAAGTTTGACTTGAATATATTCACATTAATATGTATTGAAAAATTTATTAAAAATGATATTTAGAAACTATAATCTTTAAAGTTTCATTTTTATATAAAATATTTATATTTTTATAATAAACTTTTGAAATAAATAAAATCATAAACTAATTGTTATAAATAATAAAAGGTTCAGTTTTTGTGGAACAAATAAAGTATTCTAGAAAGAAAAATAGGAAGTGATGTCCTTCATCATTTCTACTGGAGGATGTCGCCATGGCAGGGGTTGGTGCAGTGGCTTTCGAAAGATCACCTAAAATGTTAAAAAAGTAGGCTAAGAGGTCTCTGGAGTTTTTCCTCAAGTAAGGTGAATGTCTAAGCGGATTTGAGAAATTTAAGCACAAGAGATAAGTATAGTTTTTTGTTACCTCTAGTAAAGAAATCTCTCATATATATAGGGCAGGATGCGACAAGGCTATTACGTGATATTTGAGATTTGGTAGGTTGTGTGTCTAACTAAATCTAAAATTCTGGAATTTATACTATGATGCATCTCTTGCCACTTGCCTTCCTAATGCCTATAACCAATGTTCCTGTCATGCCACTTAGTGTACTGCTGTAATGGTCATGCCATGGTCCTTTTAAGGACCTAAATGAAAGGAGGCCAAAGTCACTCTACATAGTGAGGTGTTAAGGTAACCTCTCAAGTGTCCAGGCAGAAACCTCAATCATAAGTAAATACCAAGGTCCCCCCCCAAAGCATTCCAATGTTGGTGTCATCTCGGAGTCCTTTTTTTGCTGAGGTTCCTTTGGTCAGATGTCTGTTGGGCTTAGGATACTTGACTAATTAGTGATGTCTCTTAAGTCGTTAACATTTTGGCCATTAGGGAAGGAAAGAGGATGGTGGATATTGAATCCAATGAAAAAAAAATGACTTGGTGTTCCTACCACTTAACTAAAAAGTTAGGACAATAATTATACAATTAAATCTCATTGGCATCTTTATGGAGTATATATACCTATTATGCAACAATACTATGAACTTATTAGAGAATTAGGAGATTTTTTTTTCATGAATACCTATGCTAGTAAGTGGGAAGGACAAGAATGTCAATACACAATGATTGAATTGTCTTTAACTAGTTGCAGTGCTAGTAATTGGAAAAGCCACGTGTCAAAATAAACTATTTCTTAAACTAGAATTTTTATATAAAAAATTTGTTTTTATAAGGCACAAAATTATATTTTACTTTATATTTTAAAAACTAGAATAAGGGTTTTTTAATTTTAAAATTGCCATGGCTTTACCTAATCCCCTTAGACTGCCATTGATTCTTGTGTACTATTTAGATAATAATGTCTTCATATGTCAACATCATATCAATTGTTGTCATGACCAGTTGCAATGATTAAAAATAAGGCAAATAAAGTCATTGCAAAATCATAGCAAAAACTAAAGTGAACTAATCAATGGCTACATCTACAACGATCTTCCTATGATACTTTTTGCTACAATTAAAATTGTTGCAATTTTGCTACAATTTTGCAATGAAACATTTGTAATGATTCTAATCATCATAAACATTTTGGTGGGGATTTTTGGATTGGAAATTTGTGACAACATTACTATGAAAACAATCGTAGCAATACGAGTAGCAAAATCGTAGAAGTATCTACTGCAATCTTCCTATAATTAAATCTCCAAACCCTAAAACCTTAAATCTATAAACCCTAAAACTCTAAAATTTTAAACCCTAAACCTTAAATCCTAAACATCAAACCTTAAACCATAAACCCTTAATCCTTTAATCCTAAACATTAAACCATAAACTCACACTAAGACCTAGTTTGGGAACAACTTTTGTCATCAATATTAGAGTTTTAGATAATTTATTTAACGGTTGAGATGAAAATGCTGAAGTTAAAAGTTAAAAGCTACCATTAAATAATTTTTTCAAAATTCTAATGCTACTCGCTGACGCTAATTCCAAACGGGTCTTAAACACTAATTCAAAACTCCTCAACCCTAAGAATAACCCTAGTTAAACCATAAAACCCCTAATCGCAACCTTAATCCCTAAACCCTAAGTACTAAATACTAAACCCTAGCCCTAAACCTTAAAACCCTAACACTATTACAGAAAAATTATTCATCCCTATATACATTAAAAAGTTCCAAAATTTGATTTTCTGTCAATATCTGTTGCAATAAATAAAAATTAAAGATAAATGTTAGTTATGAATAAATGTGTTGTTATCACAAACTAAGTAGAAATGTGTTTTCTTCTTCTTCTTTTTCTGTGAAACTAAAAATATTTATACACAACTAATGATACCTATAGGTGAGAGTTATTCGGACAAAACCAAAAATACTAATTATATTTTGATAAAATGGTTCAATTGTTTTTTTAGTTTTGGACATGTTGGATTTAAACTAAATTTCATGTTCAGTTATCAAATCAATTATTGGATCATACACTTAATATTGAATAAATTGAATAGATCAAATAATAATAAATATTTTTCCATGATCTATATTAACCCTACATATATAAAGTTATTCCCTACTAATTTTGGATTATAAGTTGTTTATCCTTCTTTAATTTTGGGTACAAGAAGTAAATTCTGAATATTTATCTTATTTTTTTCATTTACCATGTATCTAGGTCTTAGAAAAAAAACCAAATAAACCAAACAAAATAAACTAAAATATAATTTGAACAGTTCAAATCACTTTTAACATATAATTCAAACAACTTGAATACACTTTGTAAAATCTAAAAATTGATTAGATCATTGTGTTTAGATAGGTTCTAAATTGAACCACTCAAATGCTCATTGTTAAGTATATTAACCCAAGATTTTGGTGAGTACTTGATAGTATTCATTAGATAGACAAAGTACCATGATTTTGAAGGGTTTTCCTTAAAGTAACAAGTATCCTTTGACTATAATGAATAACTGCCACCTAAGGGGAGAGAAGTCTATTTGCATTTTTGCAGCAGAGGTGGTCGAGTAAGTCATACTACTTGTATGAATGGTGTGGACATAATGGAATTAAGACACACATCTCTGGGGGGGGGGGGGGGGGGGCTAGGACAAAAAGTAACATTTTCTCTGTTAATTTCTCTTGTCCAGGTATGATGCAATAAGAGCTTCTTCTGAAACTTGAAGGCCTTGTACGTTCTTACCCAAACTAGTCTCTATAGGTCATAATTGTCACTACGAGGCCTCATGTATGATCACCCAAAAAGAGTTTCCTATAGCCCATAATTCAAAAAGCTAATTTGCAAAAGAAAAAACACAAACACAGAAAATTGGACTTGTGAAAACAAGATTGTTTCATGGATGTATGAAATTTTTGTGTGTATGTTTTCTCTTTTGTAAATTAACTTTTTGAATTATGGGCTACAGAAAACATATTGGGGTTTTTTTTTTCTTGTGATCATATATTAGGCCTCATAGTGACAGTGTGGTGTATGGAGAATAATTTGGGTGAGAATGTATTGGACCTTTAAGTTTCAGAAAAAGCTCTCAATGCTTTATATCCAGACAAGAAAAGTCAATAAGGAAAGGTTAGTTTTTGTCCCAAAATTTATTTTTTTCCATTCCAGTTCTAAAACTTTTCAATTTCTATACAAGTCTTAAAATTCTATAACTTAGTTTTTAAATTTTTTTAATTTTCTAAACAAGTCCTAAAACTTTGTAACTGTATAAACATTTAGTCCTAAAACTAATAAACTTTCTAAAATTAACTTGTTCTAAATTATGATTTAAACTATTTGATAACTATCTTCTAATAAACATAAACTATAGAATAGTTTTTTATATTTAATGAACTATTCAAATTATTTTTTTCCTTTATATAAAATGTAAATAGTTTTCTAGTTTAGTTATCATCTTCCAATAAATATAATATTGTAAAGATGACCTTTCCCCAAAATTAACATGTGAAGAAGCCTAGTAATTTGTTTTAAATTGTTTGTTGAATCTTTAAATTTTAATTCATCAAATTGTATAGCCTTTATTTTCAAATGTGTTTTGAAAATATATGGCCATAAACCAAGTCAAGTATAGTCTTAATTAATATGCACAATCTTGTTTTGTACGAGTATGATTAATTAGCAAGAAAAATTAATAAAGTTGACATATGATAGGAGTCATAGATATAATCATAATCTAGGGCGACATAGAATAGTATGTATCTACTAAATGAATTTCCACAAAAGCAACCTAAAATAGAGTAAAATAAGACAAGACCCTTATATTTTTATTATGTGTACAAAAGCTTCCAGTAGTTACCTTGTGAATTTATATAAGGAAAATAAACTCTTAGGTCTAAGAGCCAGTAGATTAGGGTCCTTTATTAATCATTTGATGATTGTTGATGATTGCTTATTATTCTTAACCAATAATTGACACTATTCTAACCCTTCGACAAGCTTTATCTTTATTTCATAGTGCTACTGGTCAGGAAATCAATTTTTTGAAATCAGAGTGGGTTTTATCTAAGAATATTCCTTCTTATATTATTTGTTTGTTCTATGGAGCTTTGCCTTTTCCCATTGATAATGGGTTGATGAAATATCTTGGCATTCCATTTGACCAAGATTTGTCCAAGAATGGTTCTTATAAATTCCTAGTAAACAAGGTTAAGGATTGGTTTGCTTCTTGGAAGTGGAAACTCCTAAATTCTGTAGGCAAACTCATTTTAATTCAATATTCATTATCGTTGCTCCCAATTTACATCATGTCCTTATTTAGGGTCCCTATCATTACTTGCACATAATTATTGAATACCTTTGTTAAATTTTGGCGGCATGGAGTTACATGAACTAAGGGTGTGCATTCTCAAAATAAAATTTTCCTTTATTTGCCTCAAAGGATGAGAGGTTTGGGCATTAGAGATATAACGTTATTTATCCAGTTCCTTCTTGCAAAAACCTTTTAGAGGATCATGTCTTTTGATCACTGTTCCTTAGTTTACCAGGTTTTTACTGGCAAAGTATGGTAAAATAACTAGTCTTTGGATTGTGCCCAAACAGGATAACGCCTCTCCTATTTGGCATGGCTTTATATATGGTCAGAGGCTCATTTCTCCTTATATTAGAAGTAATGTCTAGAATGATTATTGGTTTCCTCAATACCCCATCCTGCATTCATAGCTCATGCTCAGTCGAGCTTAACGTCATCAGCTACCTTCATCAAGGGCCTTATATTACCAAATGGTTTGGGATGGAATTGGACTCTTATTCATAGTTTATTCATGGATGAAGGAGTTCATCATACCATTGACAATAACCCGCTCCCTATACAAGGTATCAAAGACTTTGTGGTTTGGAATAAATTTTTATCTGGTAAATATGATTACAAAAAGGGATATATTGAGGCTAGACTCTCGACTATTCCAAATAAAATTAATATCGAAAAAGACATTGCTTCTATCCTTCATATCAATCGACTTTGGGCTGTGAATATTCCACACAAATTTTGGGTTTTTATTTGAAAGCGTTTACAAAATGCTTTGGCAACAAAGGCTAATCTTGCTAATCGTCTACCTAATATAGATCATAAGTGCCCTCGATGTTGTGTAAAGCGGGAAACTCTTTCTCATTTTTTCTTTACTTGCACTTCTTCTTGTATGATATGGGATCCCATGACAATTTTATTACCTGGTGATCATGCTTATGATTTATAGCATTATCCCAAGTTGTTGCTGAATAATATGTCTTTTTGGTTTTTCGTGGAGTTGGATTCTTTTGTGGCCATACTCTAGCCATTTGAAAGGTTCGAAATGAAGTTGCTTTAACCAAAATTCTTTTACTTTGGAGAGAGTTTGAATACAATGAGATGGTGTTATTAAAAATATTCAAGTTACCAGGCATTTAAAACATCATTTTTATAAAAATGATATTATACCTCTTCTCCAGTTAGCAGTTATTTGGTTTTCCTCCAAGGAGTTAGACGCAATTATTCATCCTCATGTTTTTAAAGTATATGGCTCTTGGCGATCAGATTCAGCTCCTTTAGCGGCTACATAGGTTATGTTGTCAGAACAAGGTTTATAGTTAACAAGTCAAGCTTGTCATCTGATAAGGCCGTATTCTTCATTGGCAGCAGAGTTATATGCTATTTTAAATGCTTTGTGATATGCTAAGATGAATTCATTTCTAGTTATTACTATTCTTATAAACTGTTTTTAGGCTTTCAAAAGCATCCATGATCCTAGAAAATGCTAGATTGGAAGACTAATTCTTTATTAGATCCATCATCTCCTCCATCCAATCAATTGGCAGAGTTGTGATCGTGGTTGTCTTAGGAATGGTCGTCACTGAGGCTTATGTTCTTGCTTCTTCTTTCATTACTTAGTTATCTTTGTTTGTGTTCTGAGTAAAAAAAAAAAAGAAATAAATTAAAACAAAGTTAGGCAGCAACATTAATCAAGATAATGTGCATCTAATCTAGCTATAGCTAACCGGTTGGATTGAGATTTCTGATTGTGGGGAAGTAAAAGGGATGAAGTTCCAATATTGGCCATTTGATCAAATTCAGGAGTTAATAGATTTGCTGTAAATAATCGTAATTAACACTCTAACTAAATATAAATAAAAATGATTTGAAATACATATATAGAAGTATATAATATTCATGTATGTTATCTAATTATCATATGGTACAACCGGGATCTTAACACTAACTAAAACATTAAACAATGGTGTCTGATGAGCTGACTCGGCCTGGGTTAGGTTTTTTGGACCCGGGCACAGTCCGTATATAAGCGGGGTGGGCTTGCGCCAAGTCCAACCTGGGCTCGGGCCGGGGCGGGTCGAGTTTGAGCTGGGCTAAGTTTATCCAATTTTCTGAAAATTGTGTTTTAATATATTGTCAACCATTTTTTGACATGAATTTTATGAATTATATATTTTTTTAAGAAGAAACATCATCACCGATGTAAATTTTATTAATGAAAAACCCAAACGACACTTATATAATTTAGAATGTGCCTCATATTTGAAAATGGCAAAATGTTCTAGGAAAAAAAAGGAAAAAAATTAATATCTATGCTTAACAACATAATCAGATTGATTACATTATTTAAATTGTAAAGAAAACCTACAATATATTCTTACGGGTTATCATCAAAAGGGACCTCATCATCCGAGTTTTTCATATCTTATTTCCTTATAGCAGTAAGAGCCTAATCCCAAGAGCCTAATCCCAGTTGTAGATGCAAACCTCAACAGCCTTAGGCGTGAGACTTGCTCGTTTCTCCGAGATGGCTCTTTTCCCCACACTAAAGGCAGCCTCGAAGGCGATGGTAGATATCGAAACTACTAAGATCTCTTGCACCAGTATGGATAAGATCAAAAATCTTCTTCTTTTATTCTTCCACCACTCGAGAATGTCTTCCTCATTGTTTTCAAAAGAAGTGTAGAGGTAATCATCTCATTCCACCAATCCCAAGTTTGTGGGTCTCAGTTGTTTAAGGATATTTGCTGTTGGGTTGAACCTTGATGATGATGAGAATGTGGAATGTTTGACGGTTGTTGGTTCGAATGACCTAACTTTATCAGAATGCTTAATAGAGTGGAATTTATATAACTCTCTCAAATTGTGGTCAGCTTCAATAGAAATAGCAAATGCAGGAACTTGTGCTTGACCTAAATATCTATTATAGTATGCTTCTACAATTGCAGACAACTCGTAATTTTGACATTTGGATCTAATGCATAAACTACAAGATAAATTTGTGGGATTTGTTAAAAATAATCAAGCCATTTCTTTTGCATTACTTCAACAGTTGGTTGCAAAAACTCATCGTCCTTGTATTGATGGAAAACATAGATGATGTTTACAAAATATAACATTGCTTGATGCCCTGTTGGATAATAAACTCTAGAGAAAAAATTTGTTGCCTCGTAAAAATATCTAAGCAACTCAACTAACTTAGAACATTTTTTCCAAATTTCATTTGTTAGCGAGTCACCTTGCACTTTGGAGTTCACAAATCGAGTCAAAAGATTTGCCCATGGTTGAGCGTCATTTAACATTTCAAATGTTGAGTTATATCAAGTGTGGCAATTGATTTTAAACATTTTCTAAGAAAAATTCACCCAATTTTTAATACAAAACATTTTAAATTCACGAGCCAATTTGTTCCTTGTTTTAGCAAAAATTAAAGCATTCTGATTTGGCTCGATTTGGTTTTACAGTTATTGTAAACCATTTTGAACACATAAATTCAAAATGTGACACAAGTAACACACATGAATTTTTTTTCCATCAAGCGGTGGTTTTATTACTTTTATCAATTCTCTCACCACCGAATCATTGTTTGAAGCATTGTAAAAAAAAAAAGACAAAACTTTATCGGCAACAAAAAATTCACACAAACTTTCAATAATGCAGTTGAAAATGTTCCAACTCATATGATCAGATTCTATATAGTTGAAAGCAATGATCCATTTTTTAATAACCCATTCATCACCTATCCAATGAGCAGTGACACAATAATAATTTTATCCTATTGGAGATGTTCACATATTATATGTAAATGACAGTCAATGATCAATGGTAGAAAAATATGCTTGCAAATCACTTCTCCTAGCTTCATACAGTTTAAAGCTTTTTCTCTTAGTCGTTTGCCTAGACATTTTTTTATAAGTAGGATTTATATTTTCTTAGATGAATCTTTCTAAGTGTTCATCCTCAGTTTGTCTAAACAGTTTTCTATAATCATCATCCAATTAATTAAACCATATCTATCAGTTTTTTTGGATTAAATAAAAAAATACCTGGACCGTCGGAGCTCCCAATGCCGGTCAATTGTGTTTGTCTACTAGATATGTCGCCGATGTCTCCATGGACTTTGCTTAAATACCGCGTGAGGGTGCCCGTCCCGAAGTTCAATTTGTGTGCAAATTTGTTGCCACAATGTTTGTACTTGGCATATTTTGTATCGCCTTCTCAAACTTGCTCAAAATACGCCCAAATGAAAGCCTTCAAATTCTTGCCCTTGACTTAAGTCCATTCGGGTTGCTCGCTTTGTGGTGTCGGTTAGGACCCTTCAGCGCTGACTTGGGTCAGTAGAATTTCCTTGACACGATCATCGGAGAGTTGATTGTCAATGTCTTGGTTGTATGCTGCCATGTCGATGTTGGGAGCCTCAATTTTTGTATAACAAGCATCTTAGCAAAAATGAACCAACCCCGGTGCCAAAAAAGGAAGAAGAGGCAACACCTTTACCCTTGCCAGAATTTTTCCTTCGTAAAGCCATTAGTGGAAGAAAATAATTGAAGAGATTAAGAAATAATTAGAAAGAAAATATTAGTGAAAGATTAAGAAACTTGGAGAGAGATGGTAGAGAGAATGAGAGAATATTGTAGGAGATTGGGGAAGAGGGGATTCGTGTGAGGAAATGTGGGAAGGAGGTAGCTATTTATAGGAGAAGGAAAAATTGGTTTTGCCTAAAAAGCCCTAAAAAAGTAGCATTAGTGGTTGTTGGGTGAGGGCACAAAAGTCTGGGGAAAAAAAAAAATTGTATAGAGCCATTAGGGGGGGCAGGCTGTCATTTTACCTTTTTTTTTTAATAAAATTTGAAAACTGCAATGGCTCTTGGAAATGTTTGACCCAACTCGATCGAGTTGTGGGTCGGTCCGGTTCGGTCCAAGTTGAACGCACTAATGAGCTGGGCCGTGCTATTTTGAGCTTCCCTCTTCTTCCAAGCTCATATTCGCCCCCACCACCTTCCGAGCCTATTATGTGCTGGGTCGAGCCCGGGTTTGACCATGCTGGGCCAAGTTTGACCTGAGCTGGGTCCGGGTCAAGCCCAGGTCAACCTAGGCCATTGGCCACCTCTAGCATTTAGTGTTGATGTGATACAAAAAATACTAGGTTTTGCTATGGCAAATGTTCTTTTTGGGCTGAAGCCCATTTTGCACTTTTAGCCCAAAAAATGTCCAAAACTGAAAATTAGAAAAATAACAATAGGTCCTCTATTTATATATAATGACATTTTTTGTCCTAAAACTTCCAAAACAGATATTTTTGTTAGTCTTTGCCAATAAACAAAAAAAAAGGTCATATTTTTTTAATTTTTCTATTCTATAGTGCGAAATTGCATGAGTTACAGACAAAGACCCGATTTGTGATTGAGTCCTAAGTTAAATTGGTTACCAACAACCTTGAAATATTTTAATTTTCTCAAAACTTTTAAATTAATTATGACTTAATTTTAAATTTATAACTTTTTTAACAATTTTTTCACTATAAAATATTATGAAAAATTTATATTTTTATTTATTAACCTAAAATCTCAAATTCACTACATTGGTATTATAATGTTGTATGTTTTCTATTTATCAAATTTGTTACAATCTAAAATGTTTCAATTTTTTTTAAAAACGTTTGAATTGATCATGATTTATTTATTAATTCACAATTTTTAAATGTTTTTTCTATAAATGTTATAGGTATACAAAATTTATGTTTCGCTAATTGACCCACAACAAAATACTGGTGCATGATAGTAATTAGCTAGAGCTTCGAACTCACATGTTCAACAAAAGCATGAATGAACTTGGAGAAGCGTGGACAACAACCCTTCCATTAAGCAGGATCAAATATTTTTTTCTTTTCATGAAATTCTCAAAGACTCAAATATTAAATGATATGCTTACTCAAAAGCAATACCACATTCTATGTATGTATACTGTTTTTTTTTTTTTTTAAAAAAAAGAGTCTGAGCAATTGCCTACATTTTGTCTAATTATGCGCCGCAACTCTGTATGCGTGTGCCGGGATGTTTTCGAAAGAGAAGCTACTGGTGAGTGATTAGTTCTTGATCTTCGCCGATAATCAAGCACGGTGGCACGTTGTGTAAGTTAGAGAAGTTTCCTCTTTTTTTTTTTTTGGTATTTAAAAATATTACAAACATAAAAAGTGAGAAGACATTATAGCAAAATTAGAGGAGAAGTGGTCGCTGCACAAAATTTGGAGAACTTTAGTTACTATTTTGCTACTAATTAATTAAGGATATCAACGGGCCGAGTTTAGATCAGGTATAACTAATCTCAAATTTTCTCTTTAAGTAATCGGGTTTGGATAGTACTCATTCCATAGATAGGTGAGTAATATCCATCAACCCATTTTAAAGTATATGTTTTAATTTTTTTATTTTTTTTATATATTTACATATATGTTCAAAAGAATATATATATTCACACCTAATTAACACTTAAAAAATCATAAACTAAAGTAATATAAGATAATTTATGTTAAATTATAATTTTATTTTTGAAATAAAATCATATTTTGAATATAAATATACTAATTTAAGAAAAATACGAGTAGAATTGAATAGGATAAATTAAATTCATACGTTCCTCACGGATTTACAGGTAGAGTCGGATTCAAATTTAGATAGCTGGATTCAGCGAGGGTATGGCCAGATAGGATATTTTTTTTAGTATTTTTTTATATCTTTATTTGCTACTACTAAGATGTCTTAACCGAAAAAAAAAAAAGAAAGAGTGTTTTACCTGTTATTTGAACTTAGGCCGATCCAATAGGTCCGTGTGTTCACCAGTTGAACTAGGAGCACAGTACAGCCAGAGAAGTTAAAACAAAATAAAGGACAGCTTGATAAAACAAATGGCGGGCTTATGTGAAGACAAAGATTCAGCATCTAGCAGAAACTGATGACTGGCTATTTTGCCTTTTAACAGACATGCAAGTTTGGTATTAGAAGAGTAAAAATACTACTCTTAAATGACAAAAACTGGTTAGGTCTTATAAAAATTAAAAATTATTAACTGTTAAATAAAAAAAAGTTAATTAATTTGGTTATATATGTCTAAAATAAAAAAAAAATGGATTGTTGGAAGCTTCGAAGCTCTTTGCCCGCCGGTTCGTTATTGACGCGTGTATGAAAAGGGATTCTATATAAGTAATTTATTACTATCATATATATATATCCATTTTCATCATGATTAAAGCGGAGTGGATGACACGTAGAACTTGGATGGATGAGAGATAGCGTAACGGATTTAACGCTCTCTTGCTTTTGCTTTTAATTTGGAATTGTATTTCAGTATGTTACAACACAAGTCAGGTACAGTAGTTAAACAGAACTGAGCAGGACAGGTCACATGGAAATTAAGGTGGTCGTCATTGTCAGGAGAAGAAAGTAGAGCAGGCGTCAAAATGGAGAAGAAGATTAAGAGGCAAAGCATGTCCCATATGTTGTATTGTGCTGGGATTATCTCCCTACTCCTCTCCTAGTCCTCCCTCATGCATTGTTTTATCATCAAACTCTTACTTCTAGCTGCTTAATTATACTCCAAAAAGCTTATTTCATCCCTAATGCCATATACTATATACCCCGACCGCTACTACTACTTTACAGACGAAAACTAATTACTACTACAAAATAAATAAACCAATTACGCAACTGCCAAATTAATGAAGCAAGAAAAAGAGAATAAAATAATATTAGTAACTAGTAGTAGGATTTAACACTGACCTCGAAAATGATAGAAGCGCTAGCTAGGGACATGAACCCAGAGTCCCAGGCACAATCCTTCCCCCCTCCCTCAACATCACATAATGTCATTTGATGCTAATTTAACCGCCTTTTGGGCAATAAATAAGCAGCCATTCCTCTACAGCCTTACCACTAACGTATGCACATACATAGACGCGGTGGAGATGCTATCATGAAATCAGATATCAAGATGGGTTTTATTTGCTTTACCTTTGACAAGTTCGCTCTGTAAATAGTTTTCTAGTTCAATAACATTCTTCAAATAGGTATTGGGTTAACTGTTAATACTTTAACAAAGTTTTAAGACCAATTTAAAAATTAAAAAATTTTAGGACTTAAATAGAAAAATAGGATAAATCTTATGACTAAAAATAATTTTCCCCTAATTAATACCATCACGCAGAAGTGAGCATGTGTTATATAGAATCATGAAGTTACCCAATCCAATAGGGGTGATTGAGTTCTGTTGGGTAAAAATTTATAGTGGTTTATAGTTAGTTCTATAGTTAGGAAAATCATTAATTTTCAAGTTACAGTTATGTTTCATATGTAATTTTACTGAATTTTGGTGTCATTGTATAATCATGGTTCTAGTTTTATTAAATTATTGATTCTCATGTTGAGTAAGAAATTTTTGGAATTGAGTTTATTTCGAATTGATTAGATTCCAGAAGGAACTCAAACTATACTCACTCCTACCAACAGATGAAGGAACTTGTAATTTGTTTCTTTTTTTTTTTTGTTTTGAAGCTTTAAATTTTATTTCATGAAACTGTATAGTTCCTTCTTTTTCAAAAATGTTGCTTAAAGTGCATGGCCACAAAACAAGTCAAGGATAATCTTCTTTTGTATGAACATGATTAATTAGCTAGAAAATTAATAAAGGTGACAGTGGACAGGACTCATAGATGTAATCAGAGTATAGGGCAACATAGAATAATGAGTATCTCTTAACCAAATCTCCACGGAAGCAGAATGAAAATACTGATAGAGCAAAGCAAGCCGCAATGTTATCAAGATATATGCATCTAATTGGATCAAAATTTCTAGACTGTGAGGAAGTGAACGGATGGAGTTCCAATAATCACCATCGGGTCAGATGTAGGAGTTAAAAAGATTCGTTGTAATTAACAGTAATTAATACCTTAATTAAATATAAATAAAAACGATTTGACATACATATTTTGGAGCATATGACAGGACTATAGCTAGTCTATATATAGCGAGGATTAGAGAGGCTCACTTGTTAGCTGCTTCTTGTTTGCACTTGTCTCCCTTAATCTAGTTTTCTTCCCTTTCTGTGTATCAAGAAAAAAAGAATTAGCGAGAGATTCAAACTCACATGTTCAACATAAGCATGATCAACTTGAGGAAGCGTGGACAACAATCCTTCCACTACCTTTCTGTTTTGTCCTTTTATACATATCAGTTATCCATGCAACACATAATTAAATTTAACTTAACTCAATTTCTTTAAAATTACCAACTTTATTATTATATCATTTTTATTCAAAATTAGGGTTAATTTGTTTTAATTTAAATCAAATTAATTCAAAATGAATCATTTTCATCTTTACAACTTTTTTATCAATAACCAATTTTAATTGAAAGTCAATAGTATGTAGGTGGAATAATTCATTCAAGATAAAAATTTTATAATGTTATTAAATTCTTATTAATTTTTTTTAATGACTAAAAATAAAAATTCATACAAATTAAATAGCATTATAAAAATTTTACAATCAATGGATTATTACATCTAAATAATAGTAGCTTTTAAATGAAATTGGTTCCAAGCCAAAAATATAAAAATAAAAATAAGTTATTTTAGATTAAGTTTGCTTAAGTTCAATCGAATTGACTCTTAATGTTATTTGAAAGTCAAAATTATGTATTTGTAATAATTCATCAATTGTAAAATTTTTATGATATTAATAGATTTTTTATGTTTTAAATATTAAAAAATTTATAAAAATTTAATAATATTATACTCTGTCTATCTTATATTCTTTGCACTGTTTTTCATTTTGAGTCATTTTCAAATTCTTTGCATCCTTTTCTTTTTTAATAAGTTTTTAGCAAGCAAAATGACAATTATGCCCCATATTTCCAAATCTTGCCAAAATGAATGAGTCCTATCTTCTCCACCTTAGCAGCCCACAAAGTCTTGCATCTATAAATCGCGCTCGTCTCCTCCACTCTGATACACGAACTGTTATTGTCAATTCACCACCACCATTCCTTGGATCCCAGTTGATAGCATCCCACTAGTTGGCTGCCACAACTTGCAGTTCCGTTCACTAATAGTTGTTGACCGCCTCACCTTTGGCCACTAATATTAAAATGGTAGTTTAAAGGGTAATATGGTAACATACTTTCCTAAAATATTGAAATGATGCAAAAATTAAAAACTGCCCAAAATAGAATATATTATAATATTTTTAGGATTGAGGAGGTATTGATAGGTTAATCAAGCACCAGCTCAAATTTTTATAGAAAACCCTAATTTTACCCCTTAATTTACTGACTTAATTTGCCAATTTCCAAATGTATATTTTGACCACAAAGTAGCAATTCTATAATAAATGACAAAATTTTAGGTTCCACCAAAGTGGTTTTTTTGCAACTGTTCCTCCATTTATAATCATAAAAAAATTTTAAATATGAAATTACTCATCTATCTAGTTGATTGTATATAAAGAGAATTGACCCATAGTATAATATAAATAACTTTTATTATTATTATTTTCATATTTCATTTAATAAGTTACCGATTTATTAACTTTATAACCAATAAAAATGTAATTTTCTTTCAATTATCACAGCTGCATTATTATCCAAAATAAGAAATTCATAATGCCAGCTTAATTGCATTTCATAATCACAATAGTATGTTTTTGTTTCTTTTGTATTTTTTGTAGAAAAAATGGGAAAAATATTTATTTTTATTTAAGAGTCAACTCAAGCTTATGTGTAACAATTTAAAATAGAAAAAAAAATATTTATTTAATAAAGTCTTCAAGAAGCATGCATAACAAGTTCAGTACTAAGATTACAAAATTAAACAAAACTCAAGTAATCACGATAATTAAAATAAAATAATGATAGCCGCATCAACCAAACTACATGATTGCAAGTAATTAATTATATTTTATGTTGTAGGAATTGAATGTGTCCCATAAGTATTTGACTAATATGTTTTAGCGAGTAAAAATATAGTAAATAAATTATTTTATTATTTTTGTGGGTGAGAAAATGAAAATTTAGCCATATGCAATAAAAGTGTGTATGTTTATGGCTTAGTTTCGCATTGTGGTGTATGTAAAAAAAATAAGGGTTAAATATAGTGTTTCGGCACAAGGATTAGATGCAGTCACTAATTATACATAATACTGTATGAAAAATTTTAAATGAAAATTATGACTGATTGTGCATTTTAATTTTTAAATGTCTAAAATGTACATCAAATGATAACAATTATGACGATGATGACCACAACAACAACAACGTCGACGAGAACAACAACAATAAGAATGACAACAACAACAATAATAATAAATGTTATTTTATTAGCATTAGCTATCATTGATAAAGTCTTCTTTTCATATTTATGAGATCTATTATATATTGTATTTAAATAAGTAGAAGAGTATTCTTAAAAGAAAATAGCTTTATTAACATTGGATTTATATATGGATTAATATAATATTTTTAACTTTAATATTTTTTAACAAAAAAATCTGTCCATATGTTACGTATGTAACCAAGGTGAAAATTTAAAATAGGAAACTGATCAATACAATTATGAGAATTGGAATATAATTTACGCCTTGAAATAAATTAAAAATTAATTTGGGGAATTAAAAACCAACACAAGATTCCGGATATATATAATTTTAACCTATTTACAATTGTGACACTGTTGATATTGTATTATAGATATTTGCATTAGTATTGTACAAATTATTCCGTATGTGTTTGTTTTTATAAATGTATGTACATAAATGTCCACGTACAGGAATGGAATAATATTTGCATGTATGTTCCTGTACATTTATGTTCTTTAATTTTCTCCATCAGTATTTGTACATATATACGATAAGATATTTCTGTGTTCATAATTTTGCATGTATGTTTTACAATTTTTATGCACATAATTGTACATATATGTTTTAACATTTTCGCATACCTGCGCGTGCATGAATGGTTTTAGTGTGTGCTTCGTATGTGTATTACAAAAAAAAAACATATAACATGTTCGGTGTTAGTTCTAAAATAACGGAAAATTGTAATACAAATTATACACCTGCAGGATAAATTTTCTAAATAAAATATTAATATCCACTTTCTAAATCAGATGGATATAAAATTTGTTAAGATACAATACACTTTGATACATGGATAATGATTGCCTTCCTTAGAATCCATAATCATGTGACAGAATTTATTGTACCAAGAAAGTTCCGAATTTATTATTAATTAATTAATTATATATCCAAACAATTTCAATTGCTGAAAGGGTATGGCTAGGATACATGGATAATGATTGCCTTCCTTAGAATCCAGAATCGTGTGACGGAATTTATTGTACCAAGAAAGTTCCGAATTTATTATTAATTAATTAATTATATATCCAAACAATTTCAATTGCTGAAAGGGTATGGCTAGCAAAAAAAGGTCAATGTCGACCCTTGCCTATCTAGGATTTTTCCGCTAAACCAACCAGCAATTCATCTAAATGTGATGATAATCAACACGACCACTCATGTGAGTAGTGTGAATGATTTGAGGAATTGATTGAAGCATTATTATTATTATTATTAATTCATGAGGGAGGGCCACGTCAGGCGGCCATGACATCGCCATATCACACTTGTTAATTTCCCCGACGCTTCAAGAATCAAAATCAACCCGTGAGCGAGAGAGAGAGAGAGAGATGGACATCACGACAGACGACACCAGGCAATTATTATAACATAAAAAAATATGCTACTATACGTAGTTAGTATGTTACGTTGTTCGTAGTTATTCGGAACAGGTCAATTTTAGCAGTATTATACGTTATTCGTACTTAATACTATAAAAAGTCAATTTGTTCACCTTCTATGATTTTGCTCTCGACTTAAAAATTCGAAAACACTGAGGTGGGTATCTGAATGTGAAAATTTTTCACATTTTTCATTCCTATTTTTTTTAAATAAAAGTTTAAATATATAGCTTGTGTTAAAATGCAAAAAAACTTATTTTCTAAATTTTAGATAGCTCATGTGATGAAATGAAAAATATCTAAAAAATTATTTTATATTTTATAACAAGAGTTTTCTATTTTTTAGAAAACAATTTCATATCATTGAAACATGTTATGCACTCAAATTTTTACCAAAGAAAAATTAAAAATAAAATAGAAAAATTTTCCACAACTAAACATCACCTTAGTTGCACCATGTTTTAGACATCAATCACATCAATTTATTCTCCTAGTAAAAAAATTAAGATGTAAGTAATTTATAATTATTTTCAATTTTTCCTTAAAACTAAAATTAAAAAGGATTTTTTTTTTGGTTTTGTGAAGTAAGACTTCAAATCATAATTAAAAAGTTTTTTTTTTAATTTTGTGTAGTAAAAGCTTAATGAAGGTTAAAGAGAAAGGAAAAATTACCAAAGGTCTCTTGAGGTTTGGTCAAACCTACAGTTTTATCCCCATTTTTCATAAACCTACCATGACCTCCCTGAAAAGATTTAAATCTCTACACTTATCTTTTGCGCTGTTAATATCCGTTAAAACACCTAAACTAACCTGCACTTACCCCCTCTTCAGAAAAGAGAAAATACTTGTTTTGCCCTTCTAGCATTCTTTCATAAAAATTTTACCCCCAACTTTTGCATCTAATGATTCACCCCATCTTTAACTAAACCTACCCTTTGGCCAACAAAAAAAAAACCTAAACTCATCCCTTCCTAACTAAACCAAACCCAAATCCCTTCTGTCTGCCCTTCTTTCTTGCCGAACTCATCCCTCTAATCTCATAATCTCCCCGCCTGTTCCCATTCGGTGACATAGACCAGACGCAATTTAGGTTTTCGATGAAGTGAACTCCACTGTTGATGACGAACCAAGCACAAGAAGGAGAGGAGAGGAGAGGAGAACTTCGACAGTGACGATGAGGAGGCTGCCGATGAAGTGAATCAAGCACACGAAGGAGACTAGCACGAAGGGATTCAATTCGGACAATTTGGAGGAGAGCGAAGTCGGAGAGGAGATCTGAAGTCCTCCTCCGTTTGCCACTGGGGAGGCAAGGTCAAAACTCGCGCTAGGGCGACAAGGGCGATGTGGTGTGGACTATAAGATCGAAGGCTTGAATGGAGGAAAGAATGGTCGTTCGAGAAAGCATGGCTGCTAGAGGAAGGGGAAGAGAAATGAGAGAGCGAAACCAAGAGAAGAGTAAAATCGGAGGATGGTGGCCATCTCTTCTCCTTAATTTAAGATCGATTTTTGCTTCTGGGTTAGTAATTAAAATCCCTTTTCGTTTTTTTTTGTTGGGCATCAATCAAGGAGGAAGAGAAGAAAAGGAGAAGGAGGAGGAGGAGGCGCCTTTCGCAGCCTAGATCTGTTGCTTCTGATTAATTTTTTCTTCTGACTTTTTTTCAGATTAATTGTTTCGTCTGGTGTTCATCATGTTCATTGAATCAATTATTCTCTTGATTTTGTGCTTCTAGTGTTGTTCATCATGTTCTTGTGTTATGCTTCTGGTGTTGTTCATCATGCTGTTCATTGTGTTCATCGTCTTCTTAGGGTATTTCTTGTTGTTAGATGATGCTAAGGATCATCGTGTGCGAAGTTTGTGGGGCAAAGCAATCAAGTGAAGATAAAAAGGCCAGGAGGTTAAAACAAATTTTCTCTTTTTCTCCGATCCTTAACAGTGATTAACGAAGTTAGCTCTAGAGGAAGATAAGTGTGGTATGATAACTTTTGAGAGAGGGTAGGATGGGTATTTGAAATAAGGAAAACAAAAAATGTAGGTTCACCTAAACCTTTGGGAGAAAGGGGTGGCAATTTAAAAAAAAAAAAAATTATGAGGTTTTGTGTAGTGAAAGTCTAACTAAGAATAGTAAAGTAAATTGAATATTAAAAATTTTCTTAAAAAAAAGATATTTCAATCTTTTCAGGTTTGTAAAAAAATATTTCATTTTATCTTTTTTAAAACGGGAAGGGTAACATTTATAACCAAAATCTATCCAGAAAATTCCGATCTCAATATCCTTACAATAAGCTTTATGTATAATTGAATGTTGAAAAAAATGCTGATCAACTACAAGTATAAACTTAAAATATTGTATTTTTTAATATATAAACACTTCATCATTAGACATATATGTCCTCTTAAAATCAGTTCATGGTAGAAACGATGCTGTAATGGTAGGAAGACGAATAATTTTGTGTACGGACACATGACAATATGTGTAGGAATACTGGAAACTCTTTTATTATTATTCCTTGAGGAAAGAGGATTTTTAATCCTAAAATTTTAGTGTTTTACCAAATTAGTCCTGAAATTTCTCTATTTGTCTAAGAAGTCCAAAAATGTTGAAGCCAACAACTCTTTTAGTCCTAAAACTCTCAATTCTACCATCTTGCTGATAAAATGCACAAATCGCTTCTTAAAGATTTTCTGTTGTGTTGGATTGAGAAACTAGTTATCTGGCTTTGGTTGTTAGAGGCTCCAATAGTGCCTAAGGAGCACACATTTGAAATGATGGACGAATCTAGGCTATCTAGATTGTTCTTTGAGAAAAAATTTCCTCTTCTCACTTTTCTTGATACCTGTCATTCCAATGTGCCAAGTCGTACATACTTGCACTCATTTTGTCGATTGAACAATGATGCTAATTTGGTTCCTTGTATGTTCTAGATTTTTACATTTATTTGTTTTTGTTGTTGGATCACAAGCAAATGTGAGGGAGTTGGAGGAGGATGGCGAAGTTCGATCCAGTGCTGGTGAGAAGTGGGAGCGATGAAGAAGATGGTGTATTTGACACAAAAACACATCCTTTTGGGTTGATTGGGCCATAGCATAAGTATCAATAACATATTTGTTACTTTCTGAAAAGATATTCAGATAATATCTCCCTGGATAATCAAATATTCTCTTTAGGAAAGTGACTAATTTATCACTTATTTAAAACATTAGTAGGAGATTTTTACCCATTATTAACAAATATTGATGGTAAATTTTATTAGAAAAAATTGTGACTAATTTCTACTATAGTCACAAGTTTGGTCATTCCATATAGTAGTATCTAATTATCCTTACTCTGCATATGACACTCGTAACTATGACCACACATGTATACGCATAAGTAGCATGGTATAGAAGTTTTTTTATTTTACTTAAAATTAAATTGACAAGTATGGGGTTTAAGGAATACAAGAAATAGAGGAATTGGACTCTTTTTCAAGACTCTACAACAACCGAATTATAAATTAAATGATATTGTTTAGTAATGGGAGAGGGGGTGGAGATCGAACCCTAGCATTGGCCAGGGTTGATGTCCCTTGTAGCCATTGCACTCGCCCTACAGGATAACACAAAATAGAAGTTGGTAGGCCTATGGGTAATTAATTGGTAAAAGAAGTAAACCGCTAAAGTTTGTCTTTCGGTGTAAATCACCCACCATTGTTTTTTTGAGAGATTTATGCCACTAACATTTTTGAATGGAGAAAATTTGCAATTATCATTAAAAAGGAAACTCAGGGTAAAATGACAAATGAGCCATTGATGTTAATATTACAAACGAATTAATCCACTAAGTTTTTGGAATGTTAGCCCATCATTCATTGACAGCTTAACAGCCCATCCCCTGACGCCCTTCACCATTTGTCTCCTCCTCTCTCACTTTCCTCCATCGTTTCCCGTGCCGGCGCCAACCCCTTGGCCCTCATCAAGCTCCGTTGCACACTAGACTCGCGTCAGCAGCTCGTACCCGCCACAGCCCGGCAAATCCTCGACCCCTCAAGCAAAATTTGAGGATCCCGAAAGTCCTGCTAATTATCTCAGATTGCTTAAGTACATGCGTCGGTTCACAGCGATTTGCCCTTCCCACCGATGCTGGCGCTCCGGCGATACCCCAATTGAACTCGATCGTTTGCTTGACCATGTTCTGCTGCTACCTCCAACGCAGACCAGAGTCACAGGGAACTCCTGGAGTCGGTTTGATCCATCGTGAACCGGATCGATCACTTGACCATACCTTTTACGTTGATTATTCGGTCGGACCATGATGCCTTTGGGACAAAACCATGGTTGGGCATGAGTCGGGCGGGATCGGAGTGATGAAGTCATGGTGCATGAGGTGATTTAGTTGTGGGTCGGAGATGAATCTCGTGGCAGCTCTTCGATGGGGGATTAAAGCTAATTGAAATGGCTGCAAACAGGGATAGCTAATGGTAGATTTGAGACATAAAATTATTTAGTGGAATAATTGCGTCAGAGCGTAAACGTCAATGACATATTTATTGTTTCTCAAAAGAATTATTCACAAAATATCTTACTAGATAATGGAATATTATTTTGTTGTTCAAGACGGTACCAATTTGCCCCATATCTAAAACATTAGGATGAGATTTCCACTATTCATAAACATTAGTGGCAAAAATCTTCTAAGAAAGCTATAATGTTTGATGAACACGGGTAAACATTAGTTGCAAATGTATGTATGTATGTATATTGTTTTCTTCATAAAAAATTTATAAAAAATGGTCTCAATATCAGTTTCAAAAATTTAGTATAACAATTTAAAACAAATCATCAAATTTAATTAATTCTTAAAAAATTATAGACCTTATCTCCTAATTTGCTCTTAGAGTAGTGGATATCTCGTTATTTTCTAAACTTCTGGTTAGAATGACAATAGTCTAACAACCATTGCATATGTAGTGTTTTGTCTCCTTTTCTTTTGTAATTGCATTTGTAAGACCTTTTTGCAAGAATGATCATAGAGTTATTATTCATTTCTTTTGTATGTTCATTATATTTCATAATATTCCAGTACAAAAATGGGTTGATAAATTTTGTTTTCCCCATAGGAATATATTACTATATACACTTTATTTAATTTGGGGCAAAGGTATATTTTTTGTTTCGGTATACGTCAAAAGCAAGTACTATGCTTAATTATAACTAATTAACAGAAGCAAATAGAAGTAAACGAGGTTTATCTGATGCGTGATTTGCGGCTGGTAAATTCTATGACAGCATAAATTGGAAATGGGGAGAATATAAGTACGAGTAACTTTTCTATATACTGGGTTATATCATGTGTCATCTTTGAAAAATACAACAATTTTCATTTTGATCCTATTTTTTAGAAAAGTAAGTAATTATACCCTCATGAAATATAATAGTTATTTTTTTCCGCAACTTCAGGGCAAACTATTTGGTTGGGTAGCATGGCTGATATTTTAATTTTTGGGGAAGCTAGGCAATGGATCGAATGCCAACTATCCCTCTTTTCATTTTTTTTAAAATTTTATTTTCTTGTTCTTCTCTTATTCTTCTATTTCTTTCTTTATTTATTTTCATTTTTTTCTTTGTTTAGTTTTGTTGTATATTTGCCTTTTCCATTTTTATTTTCTTTGTTTTTATTTTCTAATCTTTTTCCAGTTTCCCCTTTTTCTTTTTCTTATTTTAGTATTATTTCAAGTTTTGTCTATTGTTTTATTTCATGTTTTACTCCTTATTTTCTTAAGATATTTTTTTTCACCTTTTTTTTACTTAGATTTATGATATTATTCTTATTTCTTTTTGTTCTTTTATGTCATATGTCTACCTTTTTTCATTTTTTTATTCTCTACTGTTTGTTCTTTTGTTTCCTCGTGCTTATTCTTTTAGAATGGTATGTTTGTTCTTTTAAAATGTATTGTTTATTCTTTGAGAAGGTATTGATTATTCTTTTTTGTCTTCGTGTTTGTTCTTTTAGAAGACATTGTTTGTTTTTTATTACTTAAGTGTTTGTTCTTTTGATGGGGTACTGTTCGTCTTCTTTTATGATGTGTTTATTTTATGTTCTTTTAAAAGCTTTGTTTGCTCTTCTAGAAGGGCATGCTTGTTCTTTTACATTTTCAGGCATTGTATAAATTATTTGTTCTTTTGTGTTTTGGTATTTATACTTACGGGTCTATTTGTTCTTTTAGAATGCAATGTTTGTTTTTTCTTGTCTACATGTTTGTTCTTTTAGAAGGCATTGTTTGTTCTTTTTTTTAGATGTTTATTTTTTATTACTTAAGTGTTTGTTCTTATAGAAGATACTGTTTGTTCTTATACATGACCATGTTTCTGTAAACTTCTTATTCTTTTGTCTTCTGGTGTTTGTTCTTTCAGAAGGTTATGTTTATTCTTTTAGAATGTATGTTTGTTATTGTAGAAGGCATTATTTGTTTTTTTTACATGTTTATTTTTTGTTACTTAAGTGTTTATTTTTATAGAAGACACTATTTGTTCTTATACATGACCATATTTTTATAAACTTCTTGTTCTTTTATTTTTTGGTGTTTATTCTTTTAGAAGGGTATGTTTGTTTTTTTAGAAGAGCATGTTTATTCTTTTAGAAGACATTGTTTGTTCTTTCTTTTACATGTTTATTGTTTGTTACTTAAGTATTTGTTCTTATACATGACCCTGTTTCTGTAAACTTCTTATTTTTTTTTTTGTCTTCTGGTATTTGTTCTTTCAGAAGAATATGTTTTTTTCTTTTAGAATGATATGTTTGTTCTTTTATAAGACATTGTTTGTTCTTTCTTTTACATGTTTATTTTTTGTTACTTAAGTGTTAGTTTTTATAGAATACACTGTTTGTTCTTACACATAACCTTGTTTCTGTAAACTTCTTATTCTTTTGTTTTCTGGTATTTGTTTTTTCAGAAGGTATGTTTGTTCTTTTAGAAGGACATATTTGTTCTTTTAGAAAACATTGTTTGTTTTTTTTTTCCTTCGTGTTTGTCATTCTGAAATCAAAAGTCCATTTTTTATAAACCATCTCATTTATCCATTTTAGGAATATTCTAATTTTTTAATTTCTTTTCAACATATTTGATTAATATAGTTTGTGAGTTCTTCATTATTCTATTCCCTATAATTTCTTCTTCATATTGTCTCTTTGAAGTAAACTTAGTTAAATTTCTAAAAATTTTATCCATTAGTAACTATCAGTTAGTGTTAATATCTTTATTAGCTTATCTGTCAACGTTTTACACAATCTTACTGTCCTTTCACATCAACTATGGGTCTTACAATTGCTACGCAACTTGGATGATATTCTGAAAATTTCCTAACAATAATATTTAATTACTAGTATGAGAAAATTTTTAGAAATTTGACCATTTCTTGAATCAAAGAAATGAGACAAAAATTAAATTTTAGGGACTAAATTGTACATAAAAAATAACTTTAGGAAGTTGGCTTACACGTGCGTTGAGCCCAAAGAAGAATCAGCCTATAAGTACACGGCAACAATTTAATTAAATTGTTGATTCCGCGGCAACAATATCTTTCTCATTTAATGAAGAAAATAAGTATTGTGGATGCACCTACAGTCTAAAGAGCATTTAATTTCACGCGAAATCGTGAAATACCATTCATCATGAATATGCGGTATGCAATACGCAAGTTTGTATGATTTGTCAAATTTTCACACCATATTTTGCATTATACCATCGAAATATTTCACATATGGACAGTTTCAATACGCAAGTTTGTATGATTTGTCAAATTTTCACACCATATTTTGCATTATACCATCGAAATATTTCACATATGGACAGATTCAATACATTCTTTTGTGTCTTTTTCAATTCACACATATAAAGAAAAAAAATGATATTTTCTTTATTTCATTTTAAACCACATACACATATAAAATGATAAAATATAATTTATACACATAGAAACAATGCATAAGTTTAGTACAGCCTTATAGAGCTAGCTTGTACTGATGATGCCACAAATACACACATATATTATTGAAAAAATATAATTGATAATTAATGTGGTATTAGAAAAAAAAATTTTTTATGAAGAATATTTATTTTTTATATGTTTTTGTATGTATAAATAATTATGTATAACTAATTAATATATTCTTTTTTATATGTTTTTGTGTAAAAAAATATAGTCTTTCACTGATATTTTATTTCCAGGATTAAAATAATTTAGGATACATATAAAAATGTGTAAAAACTAATTAAAAGCATTAATCCCCAACAATAATAAATGAGAAAGATATAGTAACGTCTAATCAACTGATAGTAAAGTTTGTACTTCTTACACGGCAATATATCCTTTTCGTTCTCATTTAATAGGGAAAAGAGCAGGATTCTAACAACTAAAAGTAGAAGTTAGATATTAACCAAAAATTAGAAAAATAAAAAGGACAAAACTACCAGAATTAGGGACCCAATCCTCAACTAGAGAAGGTTGGACATCAAAAGTGAAAATTAAAACATTCTAGGGACTAAAATAAATTTTAACGATTAATTCAATAAAACAAAAGAAAGGGAATAAACTGGTCAACCTAACTAATTAAAACTCAACACTAAATACAAAAACATATAAAATATAAGAGCACATCACACCAAACCAAAATTAGCTTATTTGCCACTACTTGTAACAGAAGTTGTGTTTTGAAACTTACTAATAAAAAGACCATATGTTAAGTCACATTTGGTCTATTGTAGCTAAGTGTAGATGTAATCAATAGCAATATGTGACCATAAAAAAATTTCATAAAATTCGAAATGAATGGATCTTGAGATTTACCACAAATTGGAGCTTGGTCTTCCAAAAAAGAAAAAAATACTTATGGATCAACAAGGGAAAAAAAGGAATTTTACTGACTAAAATGGGATTCAACCATCAAACCGAAAAGGAAAAATAAAACTGTGGGTTACTTACTTTGGTTGAATTCAGGGGTCTGTTTGCTAAGAAATAAAGTTTCAGAACTAGTAGGACAAAAAACAATATTTGAGGAATTAAAATTGAATTTAACTATTGTTTTAAAACAGAACTCTACCAAACCGAAAGGCATTTGCGCCTTGCTGGACGAGACTTGAGTACAAAAACTGATACCATTATCAAGAAAAAATACTGCTACAGAAGCAGGGGAGCAATGGGAACACAGCAAAGTTTGAAGACCATTAAAGTAGAGCATAAGATTAAGGGGAACCCTTTTTTTTTTTTTTTATCTCATGGACATGCTGTTAGGCCAAGATGAACACTGTTCACATCTGGCCAGACCTACCATTAAAAACAAAAAAAAAAACAAAACGAAAAAAATTGTTGCCAAGAAAAAAAGAAAAAAAGGGGGGGGGGGGGTCCGGGTCGACTGGAAGACAGAAAAATTTGAAGACCATTAACGTAGAGCACAAGATTCTATGGACCTTTTCTGAATTCACCATTTTTTTCTTCTGGACATGTTCATTTGCTGCCAAGATGGATACTGTTTATTCCTGCCCGAACCTTTGCTACTGTTCATTAAACAATATATATTTTTTTGTTGATATAGCAGCAATTTTTTTTCCAAAAAAAAAAATAAAAATTTAAAGACAACAAAAACCCCTGAATATTGCCCCTGTCTTTACTGTAGAGCTCGTGTGCATAGTTCCAAAAGGCCAATCAAATTCGAGTTTGGGACGCCCCACCTACCTATAAATAGTAGAACCTCTTTAGTTACCCCCAAAAGGCATTTGGAGCTTTGATCACCCTGTCAAGTAGCCTTAATCAACCTTAATCTCCTCCTCTCAAGCCAACCTCCCATTTCAAAACCTTTTTCCCTCTCTCAATATACTGCCCCCGTTCATAAAAAGATGCGTACTGTCACGCTATTCTTTTCGATTGCACTGTTGTTATTTTGGTCCCTCAACTTTGAAACATGCCATGCCAGGCACTGGGGGCCAAACACAGGCGCCCTGCAGGCCACTTTAAGGAAGCGACAGAGTGATGATTCCCCGGCAAGCAACCACCATAGGCGCCTTTGGAGCAAAACGGCCCCCCCACAGCCACCACCATCACCTCTCATCAACTCCAGCACTCTTAACGTTCTGGACTTTGGCGCCAAAGGTGATGGCCACACAGATGACACAAAGGTGATTTGAGATGTTCAAAAAGTGTTTGTATATATCCGGGTTAGCCTGTTTTTAACTATAAAAGCACCACAGTTGGAAAATAACAGGAGCATGCAACACCGCCCCTGTCGTTAATTATAGGTTTCGTTTGACTTCATAATTAACCAACAGTTAAAACTAGCAACGTAGTTCCCGCTAAGTAACAAGAGTAATCATTAAGAGTATGATTTGAAAGTAACAGTACTTATATCATTAATTACCTTTTCAAGAAATTGATGTGTTTGGTGTTGGAGGTTGATGAACGGTAACTTTTAACACTGTTAAAAGTTTGAAGAAGCTATCATAGCAGTTCATATATTATCTCAACCTCTAATCCTAATTTTAAAAGCTATTTCCAATCTAAAGAAAACCATTTTTGTCTTGAAACGTGTAGTTGTAAAGATTAACAAAGAAGTAACTGTTACGTTGGAAAGCAGGCATTTCAAGCAGCATGGGCTGCAGCTTGCGGTGTACCTTCATCAACCGTGATGGTTCCGTCCCGCTCAGTTTTTCTCGTCGGACCCATTTCCTTCTCGGGCACAAACTGTAAATCCGGAATTGTATTTCAGGTAAATTCGATTCAATACTTTGTATTTTCTTGTTACTTGTCAGTCAAAATTTTTGTGCTTCAGAAAAGTCAAAAGCAAACCACAATTGCTTCTACTAAACGATGTGGCAGACAAAAATCCAAGATGAAAATGGTGCTGTTGTCTCTTTAAATTCAAACTGAACACAAGAACACATGCACACAGATTTAACATTGCTGATATAGAATTCTGAATGTCCTGCTGCAGTTGGATGGAACGATAATTGCTCCGACAAGTTCTGGAGCCTGGAAATCAGCTGGTTTGCAATGGATAGAATTCAAGAAACTAAACAGCATTTCAATCAGAGGCAAAGGAACCATCGATGGCCAGGGCTCAGTCTGGTGGAACTACGAGCCTGCATATGATCCTGGAGCTGAGGATTCACCTAGTTACTCTGATGATTTGGTACCTTACTAAGACCTTTTCAAATTTTAAGACACAAGCAACGTATAAAGCTGCAAAAGTATTGCATAAATCATAAGAAAGAGGAAAGAGGCATAACTGCTTTTGTGAGGATGCCTGAAGTTAGCCAGCAACATACCTTGTTTGCAGATTAACTTCAGTATCACTAAAAAGAGTAAACTCTCTTTTCATTAGTTTTAGTTCTTGCTGGTATACATGACATGCGTTCATCAGAAAACACAAGTTCTTATACTTAAGAAGGTGTAAGTGGGTATTCATTATAGTATGAAGCACCAACTTTTAAGACTAATCAGGTTTCCTTTTGTTCTTTTTCCCATTTTCCATTCTGGCCAAACCTGGAAGAGTACTGAGCTCATGGGGAAGATGCCTGGCACAAAACCAACAGTAAACCAACTTCTCAAAAACATAGTATATTGCACCTACTGAAAACAATATTCATATTCAGAACTTTCTAACTTTATTCTGTTTCCAGGCACTAAGGTTCTACGGAAGCAATGATGTAAAAGTGACAGGAATAAGAATACAGAACAGCCCTCAAACCCACCTGAAATTTGATTCTTGCACAAGCGTTCAAGTCTCTGACTTCACCACTTCGTCTCCTCGTGACAGCCCCCACACTGATGGCATCCACCTGCAGAACTCCCAAAATGTTGTTGTTTATAGAACCACTCTCGCTTGTGGTAATTCCCTAGAAAAACTGAAAAGAAAAGGGGAGGTCTTGAGCAATTTGCATTGGGGAAGACATCCAGCACAAAACATTTCCACTTTGCTTTTACTTGAATCTTTATTTGGCTTTTAATAGTTCAATGACATTACGATCTTCATGCCACCAAAGTTGTAGCATGATGAAAGATTTTGAAGAACAGCTGTGGAAGTTGTTTGTGCATAAGTTAAGAAGTTCATGTTGCCCTTGTGCAGGGGATGACTGCATATCCATACAAACAGGATGCTCTGATGTGTACATCCATGATGTGAACTGTGGCCCTGGACATGGAATCAGTATTGGAGGACTAGGCAAAGACAGCAAGAAAGCCTGTGTATCAAATGTGACAGTTCGAGATGTCACAATGGATGGTACTCTAACTGGTGTCCGAATCAAGACATGGCAGGTATGAACAATAGAGTCATTAGTCAGGCAGCTGTGATTTGACCTCAATAAGAACACATTCATGTATTTGTTCTATTACAGGGAGGCTCAGGATCAGTAAACCAAGTAATGTTCTCCAACATCCAAGTCTCAGAGGTCGCAATTCCAATTGTGATCGATCAATACTTCTGTGATCAGGGAAAATGTAAGAATCAGACTTCTGCAGTCGCTATTTTTGGCACAAACTACATGAATATCAGGGGAACCTACACAGTGAAGCCACTGCATATTGCATGCAGTGACACCCTCCCTTGCACTGGTGTGTCCCTGAGCACCATCCAGCTGAAAGCTGTTGAAGGAAGCCAACATGTTTATGAGCCTTACTGTTGGGAGGCATATGGAGAGCTTAAAACTGATACTCAACCTCCAATTGGTTGCCTGCGACCTGGAAAACCACCAAGTTCTGGAAGTTCGGATATTGATTCCTGTTCAGCAAATTAAGTATTTATAGCAACACGCAAAGGTAGTCATAACTCATATCATATAGTAGGAAATGTAAAAAGAAGTGTGTTTATTGTGTACAGGGATGCCGGGATTGTCACCCTTGTTTGTGAAGGCAAAGGCGTGATATTAATCCAGTGCAGACTGTTTAATATAGGGAATTTGTATTCTCAGATTTGATTCCTAATGTAGAAATGAAATATATGGTTTCTTTCTGGCTTTCTAGTACAGAGTTTTAGAAGCTGAGACAGTAAACTGGCAATTATTCGTTGAATAGTCCCATTTTCAGAATTCACTCCACAGAAGGAACGAACTAAAAGTGCAATTTTTCGTTAAACAACCATTTTGCAATCAGATTTGAGGTAAAAAAAAGTGAACTGTCTTGTAGGGACTAGGGAGCAAGCAAGACTTGTTTACACTAACGAATCCCCAAGTGCAAGGGCTTTGCAAGGAACAAAAAGAGAATTTACGCGGGAGATGTTACTGGTACATGGAAAAAGAAAATGATAGTGGTATTTGCCAAAGATAGCTTGTTCCTTTTTGTTTTTTAGCATTCCCTTTTGGTACTCCATTTGGATTAAACATCCTATGATCAAAATTAGATTCCAACTTGGGGGTACCGGGAGCCCAATACTATAGATTTATCGTCTATGAGAGACAACAAGAACTAGATTAGATTTAGACTTTACAGTGACCTGTTTCGGAGCCATCACTCGATATACGAGAAGCTGTTTCAGAGCAGCAAATGTAATCACAATCCGGTTGGTAAGGAAGAGTAACAAGTAAGGAACAAAAAGCAGATCGAGCTCAAAGAAAGACAGTAAAGAACAGAGTACAGAGAAGAAGATGTTGGATGCTTACAGCTACAGAAGAACAACCAGAGGGGGCACATCGATTAAAAGCTACCCCTTATTCCACCCAATAGATAAGTTCAAGCAGCTGGTTAGGCGAGTCTTCGGGTTTGCCCTAAATCATTGACGACCTAATCCCGAACTCCATCCCCGTAGACGCGAAGCGAGTAGGGATGGTGCTTGGGAAGGGAGAGGCCTTAATTTGGCGATTATTCTGGGCAACTGATCCAGTAACAACTCTCTGAAGTCTGCATGAAGAATAATGGACGAGTATTTAGCCATAATTCTAACGGAAAACTATGATATCGCCCATGTGGTTGTTGTATCTATATTTTGCCTCCTTATTTTAAAAAATTTATATTTTATATATTTTTTTTACGCTGTCTAATAAGGGTTTTTAAAATTTTAAATTAAATTATATGATTACTATCTTTCATTAGTTTCAAACTTTTCAAAATTTTTATAGTTAATAATCATTTTAAATTATCAATTTTTTTTCACTTTGTAAATACAAATTTTTTTTTTTAAATATCAATTAATTTTTTTAAAAAAAATCAAAACAGCTAGAAGTTACTGGAATATAGTCACTAGACTATCTAAATTAAGGTGTTAGAAGTTGTTGTTAGACAATATAAAAAAAGAAAAAATTAAAGTCTAGGTTTTCAAAACAAAGGGGTAAAGTTTAGGTTGAGGCAAACCACATGGAGGTTTTATAATTTCTCAAATTCTAAAAAGAAACTAATAGAAAGCTTTTGTAGTTTGACCTAACCTACACTTTACCCAATTAATTTCATAAACCAGTTTGACCTAACCTGCACTTTACCCAATTAATTTCATAAACCTACACTCTACCACCCATTTCCTTTACACTTTCTAACAATAGCTTGTGAAACTTTAATTTAAGTTATTTGGTAACTACATTTCAATAATTTTTATTTTGCCCAAAAGGGCAAATCACTCACTCATGTATGTGCTATAACACAATTTATCCATTATGTTTTTTTGGCAGTTAATTTCATTATCCAAGTTTTTTTAAGAAGTATTAGCCACTAATAATTGCAATTTAAACAAATTAAATATTGATGAAACTAATGCCCGAAGTGTCTAGGTAAACATTACCTGTCGTTCATGAACTAAGACCCATGTTTCAAATTCATCTCAAAACTACAAAGCGTTACACTATTTATTCTTTAATTATGAAAATATTATACCTATTGTCTTGACGTTAACTACAACTGTTAAAATTGACAGAAAAAAACGTAAAAAACTAGTTTTAACCCTTAAAAACCTTCCATTGGTCATATAAAACCACCGTCCCACCACGACATTCATCTTTGCTCCTTTGCCCTTTATGACCTATACCTTCACTATGGGTGGCATTGATCTACCATCGTCATGTCTCCCATCCCGCCATCGACATCTTATGTCGCAGCCATCGCTGACAAGTACTCGATGCTGAAAGGGGAACAAAAGGCTAAGACCCTTGAGGCCAAAACGTGGCCTTTTTCCTCATCGATCGCCATCCTTCATCGTCATCTTCTGTCATTGTCTCATTGTGCTCTCCCATCAATTAAGCGTCCTCTTTCATAGTGCTCTTTTGTTGCACTCCAATCTTGCCCATCATTGTCCTCGATTGTCATGTCCCTTCAATCATGCTTAAACATCTCCCTTTAATCATGCTCCAAACATCATTGTTTCTCTTCAATCATGCATTGCTGAAGGAAGATGATGATTGACAATTGCAATATGCAGGATGAAGATGATTGTGCACTGCCAGAGGGAGACGACCAGGCATTGCTAAAGGAAGACAACTATTGACAATCTTGCAGGAAAAGAGGGGAGGTGGGTACGCAAATGGGGAGGTCGGCTTAGAATCAACGACAGAGGACTCGAGAACCAAATGGGCGAAGCAAAGGATGGCGACGATCATGGAGGATAGAGGGCAGTTAGGAGAAGGTAGTTTTATTGTAAGATGTTAAAGTTTTGACATTTCTATGACAAATGAAAGGTTTTCAAGGGTTAAAACTAATTTTTTATTTTTTTCTATCGATTTTAACGGTTGCAGTTAATGATAGGATAATTTGTGTAACATTTTCATAGTTAAAGGATAAATGGTGTAATGTTTTGTAGTTCTAGAATGAATCTGAAACATGAGTTTTAGTTCATGGGCAATGAGTGCTGTGAAACGTGCTACTGATATAGCTGAATGAAATGGTAAATTACATAATTCATCAATAAATTATATGCTTCTATCACACTAATCTCTAAACCGGTAAATACAGTATAAGAACCATCACCTCCATCCTTAATCACTCAGGGATATATGAACATCTTAAAGTAAAACAAAAGGTTCCCCCTCTCTCCTTTATGCAACCTAGCCTTAACCATAACCTGCCACACGCTCTGCCACTTGAAGGAACCAATTTTTGGCATCAAAGAAGCCTCAGAGAATCCTAACAAACAAAACCCATTATGCAAAGCTAAAGGCTAAATTCTCCCGCCATTATCTTTCTTTTGCCTTCTTCATTTGTTTTTCTTTTCTGGGTTTGTCTTGGTTTTGAATTCTAGTTCTAGGAAGTGAAGCATAGACTTGATTTCTAAACACAGATGGTTGGTATTTTCTCCAGGTTTTTTGTTGGCAAAGTTGGCCACCGACAGGCCCAAAATTCTCTTGTAAGCGTTGATTTCCTTCTATTTTGGCACTTAGTTCACGGAGATAGTTGGTGATGGATTTTTAGTTTCCTAATTTTTCCTTCATTGATCTTCCTCATGCCCCTTTATTGTTTCTTGGATGAGTTGACTTTGTTTTTCGTTTTGTTTTAGTCATGGGTCTGACTTGGGTGCTTGATCTTGAGTTTTACTCACAAAATTTATGTGGTTGAATTGCCTGCATCAATTGTTAAGTCATTGTTGATTCAGATCGATAACTTATCTTATTTTTTAGATTTTCTGGGAAATAACACATCTTTTTTGTTATTTTTTTTTGTATAGAGGGAGAAAGAAAGAAACAAAAAAAAAAAACAAGAGCAACTAATCTTGAGCAAAAGAAATGCCTTGCATGTCAACCAACAACGCAATCTGTCATGGGTGTGTATGAAAGTCTCATTTGTCCTAGGCTAATGATGCTCCATGTTTGCAAGAAAGTCTGCACATCTGTTTCCTTCATGCGGCACGTGCTTGAAAGTTATCACCTGTAACTGCTGTAGAAGAAGGCAATAATCCTTAATAATATTCCAAAGAGGATGACCGGATGAAGCACAAGTGAAGAGCTAAAGCCAAGTTATCCACCTCCACCTCATAATTATAAATTCATAACTGCCAAAGTAGCATCAGCCTCTTTCACATCCCTATTAGCTTGGCCTGTAACATACATGAGGAGCTCCATCGACAAATAAAACCATGCACCCACACACCCGCTTCATCTCAAACAAGATCACCAGCTATCACCACACCCTCTCTAGAGACTGAAGCATCTATATTAAGTTTAAACCCTCATGGATTTGGTGGAACCCATCAAACTAGCATAGGCATTTTAAGAGCACTAAACTTCTGCAGCCGATTCGCATCTTGCACCTCTTTTGCTTCTTTCAACGCCTTCTGTATAATCTTCATACTGTCATACACCTTATGATAAAAACAAACTTGTTCCTTGATTTCCATAAATTCCACAAAATTGACACAAACAACGTATTCCATAAACATCTTTTTTGTTACGTTATGTGTTGGGGAAGCTTGTAAAAGAGATGGTCAAATGCAATGCAAGTTTGGCCTATAAAAAATAGATAGGGAAAATTAAAAAAAATCTTATGATTGGGTCTAACCTATACTTTGCCCCCTCTATTTTAAAAAATCTACACTTTACCTCTGTTTGTTTTACAGTATCAGACAAAAACTTCTGAAACCCTATTTTAAACTATCTGATAATAATGTTTTAGTAATTTTAAGATTTTTGATATTTTTTTCACAGCCAACCAACCTTTAAAAAATATTGATATGTAATTACTGGGAGAAAAATATATTTACATAAAGAAAAAATTGATAATTTAAAATATCTATTAACTACAAAAAAATATTGAAGAGATTGAAATTACTGAAAGATAATTATTGTATAGTTTAAATATAGTTTCAGAAATTGTTATTAGGTAGTGTAAAAAATATAAAAGATAAAATATAAATTTTTAAAAATAGAGGGTGCAAACAGTAGGTTTGAGCATAGCTGAGGAGGTAATTGTAAGTTTCCAAATAGATATTACAGTATAATATAATCATAAAAAAAAAATAATTCTGCACTAAAAATCCTAATAAGCCTTTAACCACTTGCCCAAGACATTGAAATGACAGCGATGGTAAGAAAAGTCAATTAAAGAGGGAATCGCGGCTCCCTGATCTTTCTCTCGTTCGGTGCTCTCGGCAGGCAACGAACCCAGAATCGTTTTTGGTTTTTTTATTATGATTTCCCTGGACTTCCTCTTTCTGCTTACCGATTAGTCGTAGCTCAGCTGATTCTTCTGCCGTTTAGCCGAGGGTTCTCTCTTGTGTTCTTCTTCTTCGTCGATTCAATGTTTTTCAGTCAGTTTTTCGATTGGAATTCGATTGTTGTCTCACTTTTGCGGCTATATCTTCTCATGGTTTAGCAATTTTTTATGAGCATAGCGATCGATCGAATTGCTGGAATCTCACATGGGTTCTACCGAATTTTGTACAGGGTGTTGAAGTCACTAAGAGAAGTAAGAGATGGGGCTGAGTTTTGCTAAGCTGTTCAGCCAGTTTTTTGCCAAGAAGGAGATGCGTATTTTGATGGTGGGTCTTGATGCTGCTGGCAAGACCACCATCTTGTACAAGCTGAAGCTCGGTGAAATCGTCACTACTATCCCTACCATCGGTGAGTCCCCAGTTGCTCTATCGCTGACAGGCTTGTGTCCACTTGCTAATCTTAACCTGCTTTGAGCACATGGTTATTGTTATTCGACTTATTTCTTTTGTTGTCTGTGATGATTGCTTTACTGCTATTTCATTAGTCTGTGAAGCTCGTCTTATTTCTGTGTTGGAATTCAAATTGAAATTAGGCCGGCTTGTTAACTTTGTGATGAACTCTTCTCCTAGCCTTTTGTGATCAGATAGATTCCGTTCTATGTTTCATTTTCAAGAAATATTTGCCAAGTATAATATGCTCATAAGCTGCTACGAAAATTGTTTTTTTTTTTTGACGTTTGAAGTTCTATAGAATATGTGTTTTCTGCTGTCCTGGTTCGTATTTGGAGCACCTTAGCATTTTTTTTTGCGGCAATTTTTTGTTACAAAGGCGTTCCATAAGTGGGGCATGGAGGATGCAATGTTCTTCAATCATATGAAAGTACAGATAGATTATTGTTGATGTCATCCATCTAGTTTGTGAACCTCTTCCCCACTTTAATTACTCTATAAGTGAATAAAGTTGTCAAGTTGTGATTTTTCATTGATAGAATCATAAAGGGCTCATGGATTTGGAAAGGGCTTTGATGTCTGACACTAAAAAAAAACAAAAGACACTTATCTTGTTTCTTTAGTATATTATTTTTGTTAACTAACATCAAGCATGTTCTATGTCAAATTGTCTTAAAGTTTCATTTATGGTTGCAGGGTTTAATGTTGAGACTGTTGAATATAAGAACATCAGCTTCACTGTTTGGGATGTTGGTGGTCAGGATAAGGTATGCTTCATAAGTTCTGGCAAGGCTGTTATATTGACCGTCTTATCTATAAGATCCTGATGTGTGTCATGCTTAAAATAAGTTCAGGACATGGATAGTGGCATATAGTCTTTTTCCTGAAAAAGTCACAAAGGGGTTTAAGATCTTTTGGTGCTTCGATGATTTAAGCTGCTTGATTAAATCAGAATTAGAAGAAGTACCTATTCATCACTATGTTGGATTTGGCTCTGTTCTTAAGATGGACATTGGTAAAGACGATTAGTGTTATTTTTTTTTTTTACAGAAAAAAAAGGGTGCTAGGTGCGACAAATTCATATGGTTATTGTCTGATAGACAACAGAAGTTGTGAGGCATGGCAATTTTAAAATGATCGAGTGGAGTAGTTGTTAGATAGAATTCTCCTTAAGTTTTGCTCTCCGTCCACTGGAATCCTATACCTTTCTTTTCAGTTTCCTGCCTTTATGCCTGAAAGGGGTTTTGGGAAGCTATTCAAACTGTGAGATGAAGTTTTTTCATATGCCTTGACATATTGATTTATCAGAGTGATTAGACCTATTGCCTTCTCTACATGTGTAAGATAAAACAACTATACTGCAGAAATTTTTATGATATTTAGGAGACAATACTCTTTCCTCTGTTAGTCATCATATCTGGTTGATAACCACAATATATCTATGAGGGTCCTTCATTGTTGATTCTGTGTTTACAGACATGGCTGTCAGAAAGAAGTTATGTATATATCTCTAATTCTCTACTGTTTATAGATATTCTTTGTACTTAGTAACGTATTTTCTTTGAAAAACAGATACGTCCTTTGTGGAGGCACTATTTCCAGAACACTCAGGGTCTTATATTTGTGGTGGATAGCAATGACAGGGACCGAATTATTGAGGCAAGGGATGAGCTGCACAGGATGTTGAATGAGGTGCATTTTTATCTTTTATTTCTTTCATCCCTGTAGTGTGCATTTCATAGTTCATTGGTATCATTAATTTCAGGCCATTTATAATTAGGATTATAGGATGATTTTATTATCTTGCACTCTCTCTTAGTCAGAGTTGACACAACTTTGTCACAGGATGAACTGAGAGATGCGGTTTTACTTGTATTTGCGAATAAGCAAGACCTTCCTAATGCAATGAATGCTGCAGAAATAACCGACAAGCTTGGCCTTCATTCTCTTCGGCAGCGTCGTTGGTAAAAACCGTTAATTATTATACTCAGTCATCTTTTAGCTTTCACACGTTTACGTTGTAAAGAAACTTCCTTATCATCCCTTTTCATGTACTGTTCAAGAATTGAAGTTTGATTTTTTTTTTTCTGTATATTTAATTTGATTTGTGGATCCTACAAAAGGGATTCTCTGTAAACTCTGATGAGAAGAGAAAAAGTTGACATGTTTTCAAGATATAGACAGATTTTGCTAATGTGGTCTATTTCAGGTATATACAAAGCGCATGTGCAACTTCTGGAGAGGGCCTCTATGAGGGGTTAGAGTGGCTGTCCGGCAACATTGCTACCAAGGTATAAAGGCAATGAACCATAATATAAAGCTACTCCTTCATGCTAAAACTTTACGTTGTATCACATATCGGAGTGTGATAGATTCTAACTTCTGTATCGATTATAAACATCATTTTACTTTCTATTTCTACTGCAGCCTTGATGATGATGACCGGAGGGTTTTGGTTGGTTTCACACTCTTTCCCAGGTAATATTGCTGGATAGATGTGTGTCAGGGTAGTTAGCAAATGCTTTATGTAAAATCACTGTTACTTTTCTAGCTTCTGGGAATGCGAACTATTACAGCTGTTGTTATGGCGTTGTAAGAAATGCTTGGTTGTGTAAGTCTACCAAGTCAATGAATCGGGTTGGAAGTACATTACCGGGTAGTTACCAAAATGCTTTATGTAAGAAATGCGAACTATTACAGCTTCTGGAAATACTTTGTATTTGGTCTTCAAATATAACCCATCAATCATATGGTTACACAAATCAAAGCACAACCCTGTCACTAGGCAAACAATAAACAATGTACGCAGCAGTTAGGGTTTTTGACATAATAATACCAGTGGCAAGATTGAAATGGAGAGTTACCTGGCTTTAATAGAAGAGGCGACAGTCGCAAGATCAGGCTCATTTGTGAAGCGTTTCTGTGAGAAAGATTGGTGCAGGGCTATGAGAAAGAGTTGCCTGGCATTGACATAGCGGGGTAAAATATCCTGAGTTGAAGAGTTTGAGGGGTGTCTCGGATCGAACCTATAGTTCAATGACAATGGGTACGGGTTAGCAAAGCTTGAGGCCTAAAATTTATTTAGGTTTGGGAGAAAGAAAAGCTGAGCTCTATCTTCACCCTCTTCTATACCGCGGGAACCAAAGGTCCGTAGATTCGGGCGGTTGCCCGTTCGTTCAACGCCTCCGATCCGAAGAATCGGGCTCCCTCGATGCCGGGAATGGAATGTATTGGTCCTTCTGCGGCAAAACAGTATGTAACTCCAATTTTCTCAGCTAATTTGGCTTTTCACCATAGAGCACGATGGTATCTAGGAAGGAATTCGTCTTTTTCCCTTAATCATGGTGACATTTTTTTCTCTATATTATAACATGTGGCTTTTTTAATAAAAAAAAAATTTCGTCATCATATTATTTGGCCCTAAATGAACCATTAGTCCTCCAACTTTACCAACTCACACTAGTTCCTCCCCTAACTTTGACTCAGAATGACTTAGCCCTCAAACTTTTCAAAATCATGTAACTTAGTCCTCAAATTTTTTCAATGATGAGATTTAGTTCTTCAGCTGCCATGACAAACTACAGCTTTAGTCCTAATTTCCAATCTTTCAGCAAAATGACCCTTCTTTTCAAGAACCTTCATTATCACCAAACTTATGGGTTAACAAAATTTACTAAATCATTAAATACATAATTAACTAATTAAATAACTTAAAAATTGATAATTAAAAAAATTATATACAATAATTTAAAAATTTTCTAATTATTTAATAATTTATATTTTGCTTATTTTTTAAAAAACCACTTTGCTTGATTTACTGGAAAGCAAAAAAATTATTTTTTATGTACTCCACTATTATGTTGATAAATTATTTTTCCTAAATATTTTTTCTCACTTTTTTTTTAAATGTGCAATATTAGGGTTCTATGAATTTAGAGATAATTTGGGAAGAGGTTTTTTTTAGTAGATTTAGTTTTCAAATAATTTTCCAAATTAATCTTTTTGGTATTAATATTTTGTGATTTAGAATTAGTATATCATCACGTCATCTTAAAACTAATTTATCCCTTACAATTTTCAAGCTAATGAAGATGGTCCTATAATTTCCTTAGCTTTTTATCATTTGTTTCCAAACAAAAATTTAAAAATAAATTATAAAATTTACCCACTTTTATATTGGTATTAGCTAAAACTCTTACACTAAGTATTTGAACCTTTTGATTCTACAAAAAATTGCTATATAAACAATAAAAAAAGTAACATAAGGATATGTCTCATTTACGAAAAACAACTGTACTAGAAAAATTGTAATTATAGAAAAATTGTAATTTCAGACTTATAGTATGTATAATTTAAAAAAAAGAAGTCTTTTATAATTACTAATATGAAATTAGCATTGAATCTCTAGAACTAGCTTAATGGATGGATTCCACTTAATTAGAATGTTGGCAATTTTTTTTTTCTTTTGATGGATTCCAATTAGAAAGCCAAAAAATCTATTTTTTATTTTCTCTACCTTTACTTTGATAATTTATTTTTCCTATATATTTTATTACTTTTTTAGTAATATAAAATCCCCATTATTAGCAATTTTTTCACACAAAAAATTAATCCAACCTCTAACTTTATGTTGATTTTCCTCCTATCTTCTTCCTTAGTTTTTCTTTACCTTCTTTTTTTCTTCAATTACTTGCATATTAATGGCTTCTTTTTGTTTAATTTAAATATTTTTCTCAAATATAAATACTAGTTGGAATCCATCAAAAGAAAAAAAAAATAGTCAGCAGTCTAATTAAGTGGATTCCATCCATTAAGCTGGTTCTAAAGATTCGATGTTAATTTCATATTAGTAATTATTAGATTTATTTCATTTAAATTATACATATTATTAGGAATTGTTTGACACTAATCTCCTTAAAAAATGTTCCAAAATGATCTCTAAATTCATAACTCCATAATATTGTACATTTAGTATGAAAAAAGTGAGAAAAATACCTAGAGAAAAATAATTGATCAACATAATAGTGGAGTGCATAAAAAAATATTTTTTTCAATTTCCAATAAATCAACCAAAATACTTTCTACAAAATAAGAAAAATATATATTATTAAATAATTTTTAAAATTTTAAATTATTGTATATAATTTTTTTGAATTATCATTTTTATAAGCTATTTAATTATTTAATTATTTATTCTACAATTTATTAAAGTTTATTAACTTATGAGTTTGGTGATAATGGAAGTTTCTAAATAGAAGAGTCATTTTGCTGAAGGATTGGAAGTTAGGGCTTAAAGTTTTAGTTTGTTCTAAGAGTTGAAGGACTAAGTCGCACCATTTAAAAAGTTTGAGGACTAAGTCACATGATTTTGTAGAGTTTGAGAACTAAGTCATACTGAGTCAAAGTTAAGAGACCAACTTGTGCAAGTTGGTAAAGTTAGAGGACTAATGATGCATTTAGGCCTATTTTTGTCCATATGGACTCTCATAAATATCTAAAGGCAAGTCAGCAAATCAACAATGCATTGATTTTGAAATCTATGCATATCAGTTGAAAAGAAAAGTAAAGATAAATGTGGCAATTTTGCCATTAAAGTATAGGGTGGAGAGTAATTTTGTCATTAAAATATTTTTTTAAAGAAATTTGTTATTGACATTTTGGAAATGTGCATATTTACTGTCAATGTTTTGAAATAGGGAGATTAACGGTGGAAATATTCCGTTGCCACAAAGAAAATCCTGTCAAGGTGAGGGTGAGTTGGATATTCTACCGGTCACGTTAGCCAATATGTGGCTTATTTACCATTAATTTTTTTTTGAAACATGCATATTTGTCATCAATATTTTCAAAACAGATATATTTACCATCAAGTTTTGACATTGATGACAGTGATAACATCTAAGAAGGGTAAATGAAGTGGGAGATTGTTTAATGGTGGCAGATCGCGCACGAGACATGACAAGCAACAATTGCCGGATAATTAGGGTAAACAACCAACATTTGTCTAGTAATTATTGCCATTGGAGTTGAGAAAATTCATAGGTTTGGGTTGTTGTAGTTGGGGTTGAGGTTGGGGTTGATATGGTGGTGGCTGTGTAAGCTAGTTGAAGGGAAGTTGTGGTGGGAGAATTCATCAGTGTACTTTTTTGGCATTCCATTTCCAATGGGCTAAGGAAGACAAGTTGAAAATGCTGGCTTTGGTGTTTTATATGAAAGATCAAGGTGAAAAATAGGAAAGAAATGCAACTTCAGTGACTATACAATAATTTTTCTTTTTTACCGTTTCCACCCATGTCTCTATATTGGCTCTATGTCGACAAAATATTGTCATATCATCACTCTATCAGTATGTCTTAATATGTCACTAACGACAGAGGCAAATATGCTTATTTCAAAAACGTTAGTAGTAAATTTTTCTGGAAAAAAAAAACTTTAGTGACCAAATTACTCTTCGCTCTATACTTTAATGGTAAAATTGCTCATTTTGCCAAAAAGTAGACAAATAACAAAGTCTTAGATTCACCGTCTACTTGCATAATAATATGTTGAAATGTGTGAAACAATTGATGATGCTGGCTGGTTTAAAATTCTTCAAACTCATGTAGCCACTAATTCTAAAGAACAAAGAATGATCATTCATTGGCATGAAGTAGCTTTTATTAGTACCCTTGGTTATTTCTCGTAAGTTGATATCTACTGTTGGATTTTCTTAATTGAAAACAGGGCAAAGCTACTTGTCTCATTATTCTACTGAACTCATGTGTTTGATGCTTACAGCCAGCCTGCAAACAGATGCCTAATTCTTTTTCTATGAGCATTCTAAATGTCAGATAAAATACTCCAGCAAATAAGTAGTTATATTTTTGACATAATTAGTACAAAAGGCTTACTATTTAGTAAGCACTGGAGAATGGAGAATTCATGTTTTAGTTTTTTCTTTTTCTTTTTTCTTTTTCTGGATGCTGATTTACTGAGATAGCATTTGATCTTAACTTTCTTCAAATATTTGATGTTGGTGTCATTAGAACTTCAATCTTTCAGCTCCTGTTTGTCTTAATGCGCTGGTTATAGGAATAAATGACATTTCTACCTGTTTATTTGGGTTACATTTTATATGTTAAGGTGTTTTAGCTTTATGTCATACTGTATAGTATTTTGTTTCTAAATACGTTTAGTTTGTAATTAATTTTATAGGGACAAAGTCTTTGCGTGGATGTTATTTGAAAAAGGTTGTTGGCCGCGCAACTCTGAACAATCACTCTCTTCCTCTCCTGCATGATAATTGATACTTTACACTGATGATGGTTTTTGTGCCGAGCAGGACAGGAAATTCTTGAGAGATTTCTGGTGCAGTTGAGGTCCAGGTCCATATGACAAGAAATTCTTTTGGACATCGCCAGAGGGTTGACAAGTGGAAGCAGGGCCAAAGAAGGAGTCGTCATCCAAGGGCATAGTAGTTGATAACTGCTAAACATTCCCCCTTTTTTTTTTCGTTTCTATTTTCTTTCTGCTTGTACGTGTGTGGACAAGAAAATGTGTTTGCCTTTTCTTTGGCAGGCTGGAAATTTTAATCCATCTGATTTTCGTGGAGCAAAGCAATTGATAAACTGTAAACTACACATTCACTTCAATTTCTTGCTTCAATGCAGGTAAAAAATCATAGTTCTGTGGAAGATGAGACCCGCAGAGCTCCAATAGAAGCTGCATATCATTCGTGGCAACATAAGATCCTACAGCACCGCACAAACTCAAATTAGGCACCCATTTCAAAGTGCCTGCATCAAACCTTACCCGAAGCCACTGGGCTTTCCCCAGACACCCACCACAAACGAGTTGGGCTCCTCCAGAGGAGCACAGAACAGCGATTCAAATTCTGGACGAGACTGCGAGGATCGTCAAGTTTGCGCCATCGACTGGATCCCACATCTCCGACCAAGGATGAAGGATGGATAGAGGCCCCCTCAAGGCCTCACGAGTAGACATTGACAAACACCTTCCCGGTGACGACTATGGCCGTGGGTACATACCTCTTCGCAAGCAGTGGAGGGCCGCGGCTCAGCCGGATGGAGGAACCAGGCTGGGGGCTTAATTGCCGTCTCCTTTTCATGGTTGGGGAAATGGGATTCGCTAGGAGATCTGATCTAAGAAGAGTTTGTGTTAGTGTTTGGGGAGTCCTGCCTGCACTGCATGCGCCTTCTATTGAAGTGAATTGGACTGTCGGACCAAACCTCACTTCTCCGACCAAACGACGTACTAGCTTCTGATCCTCGTCCTGCCTGCCTGCCTGCCCGCTAAGAATCAGAACGCTTGAAAGACAAGACAGGGGCTGGGATCTATGCACGGCTCTGATGTAATTGTTTGGCCTTCTAAGAAGCACGGACAGATAACAACGATGTTGGACCCCTGCCAACGGTATCTTCATTTCATCTTCACACTTCCCTGATCCATTCTCATGGAATCATTTGTGGAAGCTTAAATGCCCCCCAAACGTACAAAAGCTTTTGTGGAGATTATGTCATTATGCTGTGGCAATCAAATTTAATCTGTGTACAAGGCACCTCATGAGTGTTCCAACTTGTTACTTCTGCTCTCTGCCGGAAACGTGTGAGCACGCTATATAACAGATGACACTGGAACGATTGTTATGCCCGCCGAGGTAAGACGGTATCAAGTGGTTCACCTCTTCACATAAGACGACAGCCTGATTGTTTTTTTTTTTTTTTTTTTTACATATATCAGCAATAAAAATATGTATTAATAGCCAGCAAGAAGCTGGAAAACAAGTACAATGAGCGAAGAAAAAAGCCTACCATCAGAACCCCATACAACAAATTACAAGTTATACCATAAGCTGAGGATTTAAGCACCAAGATCCAAAGGGCAAGCTTGCTCTACCCGACCTCTTAGATAACCAAAAGAAGGAGAAAGATTTAACTCATGAGAACACTACAAGACAATCAGCCAATTTATTGCTGAAGACAAGGTTATTCCGAGCAAGCCAGAGACACCAAAGAGTAGCCTTGGAGGTTATATATCCCAGGCTCTACAAAAGTTTGCAGCTCCTGACCGAGAGGGAGGATGATGAAGAACCTGAGTAAGGTTATTGATATTACTACCCCACCGTGCAAAGACAGAAGTCCATACTGCCAATGAAAATTTCCAGTGCAGTAGTAACACATCTTTCCTGAACTTCCATGCAAAAAGGGCAGGAAGTGTCCGTTTGAGGAACTCTCGTGGTACTCGCCAGATTGCTTCTAGCTGGTATCCTGCCTGCCTTGGAGTGCCTTCCAAACGAAAAAAATTAAAAGTGACACCAAGAATTCAAAAGAAAGGGAGAATTCTGGTTGGATGTCTACACCAACTGAGAGTCCAACACCTTGGCCAATGACATTACAGAAGCAACCATCAGCGCTCAACCTCGAGGCTAGTGTATCTGCCAGGTACCTGTTCAATTGGACCGAGTTAATTAAAGGATAAACTCCTGCAACTCCCCCTCATTTACATCTCCACCTGTTTGATCGATTTTGAATTGAAAATTAGTTTTTACGGAAATAGCACCATCAGCCTCAAAGCTTTAATTGCCATTTAAAATTGGTCCTCAACCTTCATTTTATTACAAATTGGTTTAAAACCTTTTTCATTCATTGCAAATTGTTCCCTAGCATGGGTGGGCACAAAAATTCAATTTAAAGAGAAGAAAAAAATGATCATTTAAATGATATATTAACTATTAAAAATTATTATGCTATTTGAGTTTATAAGAAGATAAATATCGTATATTTTAAATTAGAATTTAAATTTTAATATAAGATAGTGAGAGTACTTAATGAACTCAAATTATTTGATAACTATATTTTAATAAATTCAAGCAGCGTCATAATTTTTTGAAAGTTATTGGACTCCTAAAACTATTAATATTTTCTTTCTATAAATCGAGTTTTTGTGATAACTCTGTCTTATCTAGAACTACAAACTAGTATACATGAATTGTAAAGGTTTTGGACCAATTTGTGATGAAATAGAGAGTGAAGACTACTTTGCAATAGCAACTAAGAGTGTGGGACCAAAAGTGTTTTTACCCTTATTTATTTAATCCCCGAGTTGTCTATTTGTACATAATAATTACACTTCAATGTACAAGTTTGAAAGCCAACTCTTACCACCTCTAACCTTTTTCTCATTGTGTGACGAAAAAGTTTTTGAGTCTTATGACCGATTCATTTTAATTTAAGTTAATTTAATTTAAAATGGGTTATTTTTATTTTTAAATATTTTTTACTTCAAACTCATTTTATTTAAAAATCAATATTATTTAGGTGTAATGATCAATTTATTATAAAATTATTATGATGCTATTAAATTTTATGAATTTTTATTTTTTAGGCATTGAAAAGAAAAATTTATAAAAATGTGATAATATCATAAAAAATATTATTTTAAGTGGATTAGTGCACTTACATAAGATTTTCTTTCAAATAAAATTGGTTTTAGAAAAAAAAAAGATATAAAAAAATTTGGATTAAGTTTATTTAAGTTAAAATGAATTGACTCCTAATTTTTAAGAGGTAAATGACATCAAACATCATGGAACTGTCATCTATATTACAGACTCATTATTAAACTATGAATTGTTGCACCGTCATTCTAAAGCTATTGATAACGTTGGAAGATTCATATTCTGTGACTAAACTAAACATTTAATCCAAATTAAAGTCTAAGCAAGCAATTTGGCTACAAATATAAAATTTAGATTGATAGAAATTGCATGATTTCTTCCAAGAAGATTGTCTTTCATTTTATAGAGAAAAAAATTGGTATATCAAACTGTTTATTAATTATTAAAAAATTTCTTAGCAATTTAAATTTACTAAAAGTTAGTTGTCAAACAGTTTAATTTTATATTTATAGTTGAATTGCTTCCTTAGACCTTGAATTTGGTTTAAATGTTCAGTTTAATCACAAAGAACAAATATTGCAACTTTATTAATAGTTTAAGGATAATTGTGTAACATTTGATAATTTGAGGATGAATACGTAATATAGGCGATAGTTTAGGGATGATATGGTAACTTAGACACTTACCCAACTAGGGGTGAGCATGGGTTGGGTAAACCCGAAACCTAACCCGGACCACCCCCATTGGGTTGGGTTGGGTTGGGTAAAAATTGATCATGATTCGCAGGTTGGTTCCATATACAGGAAAACCGACAGTTTTTGGGTTGGTTTATGGAACCAACCTGAGGTGGAACCGAACCCTAGATATATATATAATTATATAATAAAAATTATAATATTACTAATATATCCATACACACACACACACACACACACACACACACACATTTCTTTGAAGTATTATAAGTCATTTTGTGTTTTTATATTAAATTCTTAAACTGATATTCCAAATTGAAACAGTATGGAAGTTGTGGGATTATTTATGAAATTTCTCCATATTCATTTAAATTACTTTGCTTCATAGACCCACAACTTCTAAGTCATTTTGCTTTCGATCTTTCATTCCAGACTATTCTCTACTACACAATTATGATATTTTTTTTCATTTATGAGTCATGCAAAATTAAAAATTTATTATATCAATATATTTTAGGTTTTGATACTGAAGAAGATAGTCTTAAAGGCTCAATTTTTCATATTGAATGTCATGCCAATATTGGAATTACTAGAAGGAAGTAAACTAGTTGAGATGAAAGATGCCCCCACAAGCAATTCTTTTGAACCATTTTTGTAAGAACAACATTTTAAACTCCCTTGAATGTATTTAAGTACATATATTTAAATATTAATTTAATTATATATTATGTTGAATATGTCATAAAACTGATTATGGATGTAAATTTATTGAATTTTGGTATTGTTATAAGTATATGGTATAAACCGAAAAATCCGAGAACCAGAACCGAGAAACCCAGAACCATGGTTCTGGTTCTGTTCGGTTCTCGGTTCTCGGGTCGGGTAGAAAAATTTTGGAACCGAGGCCATTTCGGGTTGGTTCGGTTCCACCATAAAACCGAACCAACCCGACCCATGCTCACCCCTAACGCAACTTTCAAAATTGCATAGGATTCCACCAATAGTCCCTCATTTCTTACGTCCTTCTAATTAAGTACCCAATGTTTTTCATAGTGTAGGAACCTTTAATTGGAAAATGACAAAAAATTTTACAGTACTTTTTTCATGTTTACTCTTAATTATGTTAAAATAAAAACATATTTACGCCTTTCATTCATGTTGTAAACTATGTATTCTCAATAAATCTGTCCCAAAGATATAACTTAATATTCAATTATATACATACATACATATATACATATATAGACACATACACATACATATACACACTTGCATGCGTAGACACACACACATATATATGATTAAGTCCCTAGGGGCCTAGCGCACTACAACATGGATGCAAAATCACGACTGAAAATTCAGTTGCATTTCAGTTGCAATTTTACCCAAAAGTGAATACATCACGATTGCAGATGACACTTGACAGTCATATTTTTTCAAGTTGCAATTTTTTTGTGACTGAATTTTGACTACTGAAAGCAACTAAAACTTTTAGTCAAAAAACAGTTGAAAATATTGTAAGCTACTTTGAACCTTGTGACTGATTACTTCAGTCACTATATTAACACTTTTATCTTTTAAATAAAACATGTTAATATTTAATATGATTAATATTTAATTAATATTATTTAATTTAACTGGGCATTTATTTCACTTATTATTTAATTGAAAGTTACATTAAATTGGTATGAATTTTAACTTATTTTAATTATTAGTAATAAAATAGCCAAATAATGAAATTAAAATTTAAATAAAATACATTTATATTAATATAAAACTCAACATACATACCCAAACATAAAATTTAAAAAGTCACAAAATTCAAAATTCAAAATTCAAAAAATTTAAAACTCAGATCTAGAGGCGAATGAGATTGAGGAGGCCAAGAGCGAGGCGGAGAAGACTGAGGCAACGATGGTGAGGTCGAGACGGATGTGATGGCGATGAGGTAAAGACTGAGGCGATGACATCAAGGCCAAAGCCAAGGCGAAGAAGACAAGGCAACCACTACAAGGCCGAGGCCGAGGTGAAGAAAACCAAGGCAAAGGCAGTGAGGCTGAGGAGACCAGGTGATGGCGGCGATGATGGATGGCGGACCGGCAAGGTGAACGGACGGCTGACGGAGATGAAAGATGAGAGACGAGAGTGATATAAGAGCAAGATGGTTGAAAAAGATGAGAGACGGAGATGAGAGTGAGTGATGGGTTTGAAATTGGTGAGACAATCGGGTAAAGAAGAAGAGTAGACAGGAAGTAGCTGCAGCGACTGAACTCTGACATCAACTTGACTGAGCCTTTTTTTATTCTGACTGTTTAGTGACTGAACTCCGACTGCAATCCGACTGAACCTTGACTAACAAGTTTAGTCACAAAAGCCAGATAAATACAATTGCCCTATACATGAGTGTTGTCGAAATTTAGTTGTTATGTTCATTATTTTTCCAGTTTTTTTACTTTATATTTTCATGATACAAATACAAATATAAATATATGTACACACGAATATAATTATATATATGGAACAATCATAAGTATGTCTATAAATATGTGTGTGTGTACATACATGAATATAATTACATATGTGGTACAATCATAAAGATATATAAGTTCATGAATTTTTCCCCATATATATAATTTCAAAAATTAAAATTAATAAAGAAATTATATCATATACACGGAAGTATGAACCATAAGAACAATTCCCATATATTAATAATTAATTAGAATCTAAACATGCAAACCCTAAATTAACCCTTAAACCCTAAATTAAACCCTAAGGCCGAAAACCTTAAGCCCCTTAAGACCCTAAAACCCAAAACCTTAACTTTATAACCCTAAATTATAAACCTTAAACCTAATTATGTACCATTAACCCTAATGCTTAAACCTTAAATAAAAACCCTAAATTAAACCCTAATACCTAAAACCCTAAACTCTAATTCTATATCCTTTAACCCTAAGACTTAAACATTAAACTGTATTTGTATATATCCTTAAATCTTAAACTCTAAACCTTAAACCCTTTAAAAAATACTAAACCCTAAAAAAAATCCTAATATATATATATATATATCCTTAAACTCTAAAAAAAGTCCAAACCTAAACCCTCTGAGGATTATTTAATTAGGATTTAGTGTTTGTATTTAGAGTTTAGGATTTGTATTTAGAATTTAGGTCTTAGGGTTAATGGCGGTTAGGTTTAGGGTCTAATTAATAGGATTTATATTTAGGGTTTAATTAGGGTTTAGGTTTTAATTAGGGATTAAGGTTTAATTAGGGTTTAGAAAACCCCAAAACCCTAACTACATACATACACAAAAATCTTAAAACCTAAATCCTAAACCATAATTAAACCCAAAACTTTAATTCCTTACCCTTAAACCATAAACACTTAAAACAAACCCTAGTTAAAACCTAAACCTTAATTAAACTCTAAACCCTAAATCCTAAATACAAGCCCTATTAATTAAACCCTAAACCCTAACCCTAACTACTATTAATCCTGAACTCTAAACCTTAAATACAAACCTTAATTAACCATAAACCCTAAATACAAACCCTAGTTAAAACCTAAACACTAATTAAACCCTAAACCTTAAGCCTAACTACCATTAACCCTAAACCCTAAATACAAACCCTATTAATTAAACCCTAAACCTTAACCTTAATTACCGTTAATCCTAAACTCTAAACCCTAAATGCATACCCTAAACCCTAAACCCTAATTATATCCTAAACCTTAAATACAAACCTTAATTAAACCCTAAACTGTAAATAGAAACCTTGTTAATTAAACCCCAAACCCTAAACCTTGCACAAACCCTAAACCTTAATTAAACCTAAAACCTTAAGTATAAACCTTAATTAAACCCTAAATGCTAAACCTAATTTATACCATTAACCCTAAATCGTAAACTTAATATATATATACCATTAACCCTAAATCCTAAACCCTAAATGCAAATCCCATACCCTAAATTTCAATACCCTAATATTTAATTAAATACCCTTAAACCATCTTAATTCTATATATATTCCTAAACCCTAAAAAAATTCTCAAACCCTAATTAATCATAAAAGCTCTAAATTAATCCTAAAATAAATCCAAAAACCCTAATATTGAATTGATTCAATTAATACCCCGAACTCTATACTAATTTCAAACCCTAAACCTTAAAGAAAAATCTCAAACACAAAATATATGTCCAATACCCTTAATCCTTTAAAAAAATCTTGAATTCTAATTCTATATCCCTAAATCCTAAAAAAAAAATCCAAACCCTAAAACAAAAAAATCATAATACACATATCCTAAACTCTAAAAAAATTTGAACCATACAAGCCCAAAAGTTCTAAATCAACTTAACCATTGAAAAAGTGACTAAGACAAATTGGACATTTAAAAATGCAACCAAAGGGTAATTGCAATCAAATCTTTTAAACATTTTTTACTGAAAGGCAACTAATATTTCTACGATTGAAACTTTAATCACCTATCAATCACAATAAAAAGTGAATTTTTTAATTTTGATTGATTAGTGACTGAAACACTTAGCGACTGACTTTCAGTCTTACTTTTGCATTCGTTTTGTAGTGGCGCCTATTGACAATTTAGTCCCTAAATTTTTCTCATTTTAATTTGTATCCCAAGATTTTCAAATTTCATGATTTGACCACTAACTACCACTTCAAAATGTCAGAACTTCAACTTTCTTCCTAATTTTTAATAATTTCTTATCATGATGGAATATAGATGAGTGAATAATAAGCCCATAGAACTTAAAGAATCTCCTTTCTACTTTTTTTTTGAAGCAAATTTGGTGTTTTCAAAGGTTGGAGTGTTAATTTGAATTAGAAGTAAAGTTGGTAGCATCACTTATAGCCTTCTTCGTCAATGATATAAGTACCTACAATGTACATCAATGGCAACTTTCATTGTAGTCAAACGAATCTCACAATGTTCAACCCAAGCGTGTTGAAGGATATGTGCACCATGTATTTGTATTCTGATTGCATTTAAATATGTCAATGGTGAGGGTTTGGGGGATTTAAAAACTCACCCCTTCTCATAAGTAAATTGGTTAGGTTAATACTTGTTGTGGCAACGTGCGGGTTGTTTCGGGAGTCGCCACCAATCGGTTTTCGTTCAGGTCGATTGAACACCTAAAAATGGTCTGCGAGAGTTCGGGGGTTCGGGAGTACGGTTACGTTAAAACAACTTTGTTAAAACGCTCAAAAATTGGTACCTTAGTTGATTTCAATTTTGTTTTGCATGCTTTTAAATGATTTCAGTTAATTTTCAAACTGGAAAATTTAACTGAATTAGTCGGATATGGATTTTTAAATTAAAATGATCTTTCAAATTTTCAGTAATTAATTTGTATAATTTTTATAATAAATTTGATATTTCCGAACCATGGACTCTACCGAGTCACCTGGACACGGAATTTGATGAAATTTTAATTAAATACTTTAATTAATTAACAATCTATATCATGAATTCTGCCGAATTATCATAATATAGATTTTTATCCTGATACTTAATTTTATTTTATTTAAGATTTTATATTTTTCCAAGCCATGAATCCTACTGGATCACCTGGACATGGAATTTGATTTAAAATTTATTATTAATTATTTAGATTTTTTTAATTCTTATTTTTTTTATTAAATTAATTATTAATTAATTATTAATTTTTGTGTCATAATTTTTATAAAATTTTAGATTTTTTAATGATGTTAACTAAATTAAAAAAAATTATTATTTTGTTATTATTTTTCTTTTCTTTCTTTCTCTTTTTTTTTTTTTTCATTTCTTTTCTTTCTTTTTATTTCTTTTCTTTTTATTTCTTTTATTATTTTTTTTTACTTCTTTCTTTTTCTTTCTTTTCTTTCTTTCTTTCTTTTTTTTTTTTTTTTTTCTTTTACTTTTCTTTTTATTTTCTTGTTTAATGAAAGATCTTTATTATTTATTTTTTATTAATTACTTAATTTATAAAGGAACCAAAAAGTAATAATTTAATTATCTAATCAAGATTTTTTATTTATTTAATAAAGAAACCAAAGAATTATATACTTTTTCTAAAAAACATCTTGATATTTATATATTATTTTTTTATTTGTTTTTTATTTTGATAAAATATATTTTTAATTTATAAGTCTAAAAAATATATATATAGTTTAAAATATATTTAAAGAGAATTTAATTATTTTTTATTTATTATTTTTTTTTGTTTTTTGAAGTCATTTGACTAAGATTTTTTTAATTGTTTAATAAAGGAATCAAAAGTTATATTTTAAAATTTTAAAAGAAATAAGGAAAATATAAAGTCTTAATTTTCATATATTTGTTTTGAAAAAGGTTTTTGTTTTTATTATTTTTATTTTTTTTACTGGATAAAAATTAAAGTAACTAAAAAATTAATTTTATTTTATACTTTATTAGAAAAATATTTTTTCATTTTCCAAACCATGGATCCTGTCAGATCATTTGGATATGGAATTTAATTTAAGTTTCTAATTTTTTTTGTTTAATTAATTAATTAATTATTTATCTTAATCATAATTTTTATTGGATTTTATTATTATTTTTGTTTTTCTTGAATTTTTAATTATTATTACTTTAAAGATACATTAATTTTTTTTTAATAAGAGGAATAAAAGGTTAACTTTTTAAAGAAATAAGAAATAAATAATAAGAGATGATTGGCCTTTGTTAAAAATTGATTTTTTTTGTTAGACCTAAAAATGAAGTTAATTATTCACATAAAAAAAAACTTCTCTTTTTTTTGTTATTATTTTATTTTTTATTTATTATTATTTTTCTTATGGTTAAAGGTGAAATAAGTGAAATAAGTTGTAACCATCTACATAATTAAAACTAGCATAAGTTAAGTAATGGAAAATTAAAGGAAAATAAAGTGGGGTTTTTTTTACCATCCACTTAAAAAATTGCAGAAATTAAATAACATATGCAAATAAAAAGCACATAAAGGAAGATTAAAGGTCAATAAATAAAGTGGGGCTTTTTGGCCATCCACTAAAAATAAATAAATAGGAGGTATAACCTTCCATGAACTATAATAATAATAATAATAATAATAATAATAATAATAATAATAATAATAATAAAAAAAGTTAGTTGTTAGTTATGTTAGTTGTTAATAATAATAATAATAATAAAAGTTAGCAAAGTTAGTAAAGTTAGTTGTTAATAATAACAATAATAATACAAGTTAGTAAAGTTAGTAAAGTTAGTTGTGCAAAAATTAAAAAGTTAGTGACTTATAATAATAACAATAATAACAATAATAATAATGAAAGTTAATAAAGTTAGTTCTGCAAAAATAAAACAAACGTTAGTAACTTGAGCGCAAAATATGAGAAGATGAGGTGTCAGAAAGGAGTTATACCTAAAAAATTAATTTTAGTTGTGAAACACTTTCGAGCCTTTCTCTGGTGACGGCGTCGGATGGCCAAAAGGATGGACTGGCGATGTTGGCGGCGGCGTCGTACGAACAGGGGAGGCAACGGCTGCGGGAAGGATGAACCGGCGAGGGAGAGAGGAGGAGAGAAGGAGGACGGCGAGGGCGGAGGGAAACGACGGGGGAAAAGCAACGGGACGGAGGTGAAGGCGGACGGCGTGGGACGGCGACAGCACGGCGGCGGGCCAGAGATTATGGCGACGGAGGAGGAAGAAAAATGGTGAACGGAGAGAGAGAGCAAACGGGAATAGTGGGAACAGGGGCTAAAAGGTGAAAAAAAAATTTTGGGTCTTCTGGGAAGACAAAGGAGAAGACCAGGGGCTTAGGCTATAATTTTTTCTTTTTTAAAAAGGAGCTCTAAACTTGATTTATTTTTTATATCTATGCTTTATTCACAGATTTTGGACCCATATTTATAGGGGAAGGAGTTATGTACTGTTAATAAGTAAAAATTAATTAAAATAAAACTTATCTCTTAATTTGGTAAACTGACAGTTTCAGTCCTTTATGTCTCTTTGATTCTGGATAAGTTCCTGAAGCTTCTGATTTTGATAATTTTGTCTTTTTCTGTCAATTTGGGCGAGATCCGTCGGTCTGGCCCAAAATTCATGGGATAAACTACCAAATGATCCTGGAACTTTTAGATTTTGTCAAATTTTCCCAAAAAATTCTCAATTTTGTCATTTTTACCCCACACTTTTCAATTTTGTCATTTTTTATAGAGTTTTCTTTTGTATTTCATACATACATATATACACACATATATCATTTTTAACTAAGCCCTTATAAAACAGAAATGTATTTAATTTAATTTTATTTTTGTATAGAAATTAAAAAAATTTTAATTTAAATTAATTTTTTTTAATTATTATTTTTAAAAAAGGGTCGGACGAAATTCGGTGTCAACACTTGTCTAATAGTTGGCAAGTTCAATTTGATAACCTATGTGAGACTTGAATAGTACATTTTTTTTTTAACTTTATGTTAACATTTTGAATGAAGTATTTACATTTATATATTATATGTAAAATAAAAAAATTCATAAAATAAAGAAAGCATATGTTATGATTTTACTTTAAAAATAAAAATCATATTTTAAGTATGAATATAGTAACAATAAGGGGTACGGGTCAAATTGGGTAAGGTTAGTTTAAGTAGTATCATGCCAAGACTTTGTAAGGGCGGGGTTCGAGTAGTGGCTGCATTTGCTAAAGTAAAATATTTTAACATTCATAATTATACCATTCACATAAATGCTAGGTATTTAAGTTAGTCTAAATTCATTTATTTTTGAGATCAACACAAATCAAGTTATTTTCACATTTCAAAACAACTTTAAACAAGTATCTCAAATTTTTTGTCTAAATTCAAGTTAGCCAATTAGCTTCATTATGATGAAAATTTTCGGTGAAGTTGATAATATAATATAGCAGTACATTTTTTTTATACATAATTGTTGACACCCAATTTCGTCCGACTATTGAAAATAAAAAAATTAAAAAAATTTTAAAAAAAAATTAAAATTAATTATTATTAATTAATTAATTAAAAGAAAAAAAAGAGAGAAAAAAATAGAAAAAAATTAAATTAAATATTTTAGGGGGGGCATTTTTGTTTCGTAAGGTTAGATAGTATATATATATATATATATATATATATGTAAAATATAAAAGGGGAAGTTTTTGACAAAAATAAGAAGTTTGGGGTAAATATGACAAAATTGAGAAGTTTGGGAAAAATCTGATGAAATCTAGAAATTTCAGGGAAATCTGGTAATTTTTCGCATGATTTTTGGGCCAAACAGTCAATTTTGGGCCAAATTGACAGAACAGACAAATTTGGGCCAATCAGTAATTTCGTGAAAAAACTGGGACCAGACCAGTAGTCAAAGAAAGATGAAGACTAAAACTGTAATTTTGACCAAATTATATTTTTAATATTTTTTTAATTAAATTTCGAGTTTTTTTTAATTCGAAGGAATCCAATGCTCCTTCCTCTATAAATAGGGTCCAAACCTGCAAGGAACGAAAAAAAAGAAGATTAGAGGCTCTTAATTAAAAAAGTAGAAACTGTAGCTTTAGTCCCCTGGCTCTCCTCTCTTTTCCCAGAAATCCTAAACTTTCCATTGTTGCTGCCCAACGCCGTTATCCCTCCTCCGTTATATCCTACTTCGCCGTTCTCTGTCTGTCGCCGTCCGAACGCGTCGCCGTCCGAACGCGTCGCCGTCACCCTCTCCCTCTCTCTCTGTCCTCTTCGCCGTCGTCCTCTCCCTCTCTCTTCCTCGCCGTCGCCTTCTCCCTCTGCCCTTCACGCCGTCTCTCTCTCTCTCTCTCCTCCACGCCGTCGCCCTCTCCCTCTCCCCACTTCGCCGTCGCCCTCTCCCTCTGCCCACTTCGCCGTCGCCCTCTCCCTCTCCCCACTTCGCCGTCGCCCTCTCCCTCTCCCCACTTCGCCGTCGCCCTCTCCCTCTCTCCTCCACGCCGTCGCCCTCTCCCTCTCCCCTCTTCGCCGTCGCCCTCTCCCTCTCCCCTCCTCGCCGTCGCCCTCTCCCTCTCCCCGCCACGCCGTCTCCCTCTCCCTCTCTCCTCCACGCCGTCGCCCTCTCCCGCTCCCCTCCTCGCCGTCGCCCTCTCCCGCTCCCCTCCTCGCCGTCGCCCTCTCCCTCTCCTCTCCCCGCCGTCCCCTCTCCTCTCTCCCTCCTCTTTTTCGTCCCACTGTTGCAGCTCCTCCTCGCCGCCTCCCCCTTGTTGCGCCGCCGTCGCCGCCTCCTTGTACTCCGCCGTCATGCAGTAGCCACCGCCCCTGCATCGCCGTCGTCACCGCCCTGCTTGCCGTCGCGTAAAGTTTGAATTTTTCTCTGCTTGGGTAAAACTCTTTAATCCTTGATTTTTTTTTATTTCATCCACATAAGTCACTAACCTTTTTTTTGTTTTTTGCAGAACTAATAATAAAACTCTTGTGTGTTTATTTATTTGTTTTTTTTCTTTTCTTTTTTATTTTCTTTTTTTATTTTTTTTATGGAAGGTTATACCTCCTACTTTTAGGTGGATGGCCAAAAAGCCACACCTTATTATTTATTTATTTTTTTATTTATTATCATTTTATTTTCATTTATTTATTTTATGCACTTTTATTTTTTTTTAAGTGGATGGCTAAACGCCCCACTTTCTTTATTTATTTAGTTTTTGCGTTTATTTACTTTATGTACTTTTTTTTAAGTGGATGGCTAAACGCCCCACTTTATTTATTTATTTAATTTTCTGCTTTTATTTACTTTATGCACTTTTTATTTTTTTTAAGTGGATGACTAAGCGCCCCACTTTATTTATTTATTTAATTTTCTGCATTTATTTATTTTATGCACTTTTTATTTTTCTTAAGTGGATGGCTAAACGCCCCATTTTATTTATTTATTTAATTTTCTGCATTTATTTACTTTATGCACTTTTTATTTTTTTAAGTGGATGGCTAAACGCCCCACTTTATTTATTTATTTAATTTTTTGCATTTATTTACTTTATGCACTTTTTTATTTTTTTAAGTGGATGGCTAAATGCCCCACTTTATTTATTTATTTAATTTTCTGCGTTTATTTACTTTATGCACTTTTTATTTTTTAAGTGGATGGCTAAACGCCCCACTTTATTTATTTATTTAATTTTCTGCGTTTATTTACTTTATGCACTTTTTATTTTTTTTAAGTGGATGGCTAAACGCCCCACTTTCTTTATTTATTTAATTTTCTGCATTTATTTACTTTATGCACTTTTTATTTTTTTAAGTGGATGGCTAAACGCCCCACTTTATTTATTTATTTAATTTTCTGTGTTTATTTACTTTATGCACTTTTTATTTTTTTAAGTGGATGGCTAAATGCCCCACTTTATTTATTTATTTAATTTTTTGTGTTTATTTACTTTATGCATTTTTTTATTTTTTTAAGTGGATGGCTAAATGACCCACTTTATTTATTTATTTAATTTTTTGCATTTATTTACTCTATGCACTTTTATTGTTTTACGTGGATGGCTAAATACCCCACTTTATTTATTTATTTATTTTTCGGCACTTTATTTATTTCTTTATTTATTTAATTTCTGCACTTTACTTATTTATTTCTTTATTTACTTTTTCTGTACTTTATTTTTTTTACATGGATGGTTAAGCATCCCCACTTTATTTACTTTTTCATAATTTTATTTTTCTTTATGTGGATGATTAACCTTATTTTATTTATTTACCATTTTTTTTAGCTGGCCAAGATGCCCATCTTACTTCCTTATTTTATTAATTTTTTTTATCATTCCTATTACAATAAAGCCCCCATCTTTATTTTTTTCTATTATTTTTAACATTATTTGGGATATCAAGACACTTACTTTTTTTTATTTCCTTTAATTAACAAAATTTAACCTTTTATTTCCTTTAAATAAAAATAAATTTTAAAAAAAATCATAACCAGACGATTCAACAAAAATCAATTTTTTTAAGTATATTTTTAGATCTATGGATTAGATAATTACTTTAAAAATCTTTCATCAAACAAAAAAGAATGAAAAGAAAAATAAAATTTTAAAAAAAATAATAAAAAAAGAAAATAATATTTAAGATCATTAAAAAATCTATATTCGGATAATTCCGTTAAAATTTTTGACAAAAAAATTAATAATTAATTAAATAATTAATAATAAATTAAAAATTAAAATTTTTATTAAATTCCATATCCGGATGATTCGATATGATCCATGGTTTGGAAAATATCAAATTTTTAATAAAAATGAATAAAAATTAATTACCAAGATTTAAAAAAATTCATATTCGGATAATTCAACAGAATTTATGATATAGATTAAATAATTAATTAAAAGATACAATAATATAAAAAAAACTAAATCTCATCAAATTCCGTGTCCGGGTGATTCGATAAAATCCATGGTTTGAAAATATCAAGTTTACTATAAAAAAAATTATACAAAATAATTACCAAAATTCAGAAGTTCATATTAATTTAAAAATCCACATCTAGATGATTTAGTTAAAATTTCTAGTTTGAAAATTAACTAAAATTATTTAAAAGCAAGCAAAAAAAAAAATAAAATCAACTAAGGTACCAATGTTGGGCGTTAAAATAAAGTTATTTTAACGTAACCGTACTCCTGAGCCTTCGAACTCTCGTAGACCATTTTTAGGTGTCCAATCGACTTAGGTGAAACCGATTGGTGGTGACTCCCAAAAACCCCCACGTTGCCACAATAATATAAGTTTGTTCCAATTCTTTTATTATTTGTGCTAAATTATTGTATAGCATAATAAGTTAGGGAAAAGGTCTCATTATTCACAAAGATTCTTTTAGTAGATTTTTATCAATTATCCTCTCTATCTTGTGTAAGTATTCATCAATTTAAGTTATTACTTTAAAAATGTTAAATACAATTATAATCTGATTGTTCACTTTCACTTCTTACCAATTTTTAAATTAAATAATACTTCTTCAGTCTCATATTCTTTACACCATTTTTCATTTTGGGTTGTTTCAAATTTTTTGCACAATATTTTATTTTTGTAAGTTTTAGAGTGTAATTTTTAAGTTTTAGAGTGTAAAATGACCAAGATACCTTCTTCTCAAATTAACTACCAATCTCTTCATATGCCTTTTTCCTTTGATCTCATCCCAAATTCCAATCACGCCTCTTATCCTCCCCTCTTCATCCTGTTGTCCTCCCCTCTTCTTCCATTGTCTTCGTCCAAATCTTTTTGTTTTCAATTTTATTTTGGTTTCGTTTGGGTTTAAGGAAATTGAAATGCTTCATCGGTTGGCACCTCTTAAGCTCCTTTCTTCCTCCAACACAATTTCACCTGTCACAGCGTTGTGGGTGTCGATCAGATGCCAATCATCCGATCGGCAGCATAGGGAGGCTAAGTCTGCCATGGATTATCCTCATCTCGTTTGTTTCTAGGTCTCCTTGAACGTGGCTGCTAAATTCGGCAAAGTGTCAGTGATTGAAGCCCTATTTACTTTGACGTTTTCTCACCACTGACCTTGGGCAATAAGCCAAGAATGATCCCGAACTCTTCTCCTTTGGCGACTTCAGGATCCCTCAATATGGCGGTGGTATGTCCCAAATCCCTACATCTCCGAGGGTCTGCATCTGAAAGTTTCTCTCACAACGGCAATCGTACAAATTCTACGACCAAGCAAGAAAAGCCAGAACGCAAGTTATTTTTGTTCTATCTTCTCCCTGATTTGCTTTAGATTTTGTTGAATTTGAAAATGGGAGCAAGTCAAAATTGTAGATTTAGGATTTGTTAAAATCAAAAGGCTTGCAAAAGTTCTGATGAATTTGGGATTTCATTTCGTGCCAAGTCTAAAGCTTTGCCTATCTTCTTGTTGGTCGGCTGTGGCCTTCTTCATTGGTCCCAGATGAAGTTGGAGATGGCGGAGGTTAGTTGTGGCAGATGGTAGTGAGTAGGGTTAGGATAAGGGTAAAATTGAAAAGAATAAACATAATTTAAGCCTTTCTTAAACTTCATACAAAATGAAATGCTTCAGTTAAATTGGGAGGGAGGGAGTAATTACATTTTTATATTTCAAAAACTTTGGATTCTGTACCGTAACAACGCCATATATTTAAAATTTTTAAGATTTTAATATTATGAATTAAATGAGGGGGAGGATTTAAAAACAATATGGAGTATCAACCACACGGAAACGATCTGATCTACTTGGTGCATGTGATAGAAGTCTTGCTTAATTATTAGATAGCGGTTGCAATTTGCGAATTCGAAGCCGACATCATTAATCCCGTAATTAATACGGTTTTGTCTTGCCTGCGCAGAAACTTGCATCATCACGCCATCAAATATGAAATTGTATTAATTAGCAGCCACAAAATTATTCCATGGTGCTGCAAATTAATTATTGTATATACTCATATTTCTATAATACACATATATTTCTGCATGCCCTAATGTGGGTTTTGTCTTCATCATTTTTTTTTTTCAAATTTAGATTGAGGGAGCATCTTAATACAAACTTAGAAGTGGTTCTTTATTTTTTTGGTAATAATGAATTTCAATTAATGGAGAAGTCTTTGCATGGAGAGCATAAAATAAAGGCTAAGTCCACTCCATGATAGACCTCTATCACACTCGAAATGACACGCATGTTTGAATAGAAACATCAAATTTTACTCGTGCCACTAATATTTCTACCATCTCTTCACCCCTTATAACACTCTATTATTTCACTCACATCAAATGTGATAGTCAGAAGCTACCAGCGCCACACACCTAATCTGGCAACCATCAATTTCCCTTTCATTCTATTTTTTAAACAAATGACCGTATCATGTCATCCAAGCAGTCTCTGGCGAATTCCTAGCCAAATTAACAATTTTCGTCACACTTGATGAGAGAATTCGCATTTAAAGAACTGCAGGTGATTGGCAATAATCTCAAGTCTTTTTTGGCATAAGTAACATTTGTTTATTCCCCGAAAGCTCCATCAATGCAATTTGTCTTAGGTGGACAAACCACTCAATTGTAACATCCATGCTGTAGAACTTAGAAGTGGTTCTTAGAAACCTTCGGACATCAACTTATGTGGGTGTTTATTTTCAGCTTTTGCGGATACTTTTTCTTGATTTGAGAAAAATTCATTCAAAGCTGAAAAAATTACTTTTGAGCAATTATATACAGTTTACGGAGTATTTGTTTTGGTGTCGACAAAGCTGTTTCAAAGGCCTGACCAAAACAAACTCTTACTGTTAAGCAAAAATATAAATTGCCAATTTTTGGGTAAGGAGATAGAGAAAATAAAAGCTGAAAACTTGTTCCACTATCGTTTGATTCCCCAGTTAAAAGTTGTTTCAGAAACATAATAAAACAATCTCTTGATTTTTACCCTTAATTTTTTGTTTCAATTTTGAATATCATTCTTTTCTTTTTTTTTGTATAAATTTTGTTTTTAAACTACCTATTGCCGTCACAAATAAACGCTTATTAAAATGGATGGCTTAATTGCAGCAGATCGCCACTTCCACGTGGAGTGAGGACTGTCACGTAAGTAGCAAGCATGACGCAAGTGTTTGCATTTATGGAAACCTCAAAATCCTTAAACAATCGACTTCAATTTTGCACGAAATTGGAGCTGATTAAGGAAAGGAATAGGAGCTTTCTAATTAGACGGATTAACAAGTGGCTAAGACTTATTGTTTGAATGGTTAGTTAAGATTTTTATTTTCTTTGTTTAATTCATAAGTATTAATTTGAAACACATTGGACATATTAAAATATATTGTTTAATTTTTTAAAGAAACTACAAATTACTCTATGTACGGTGATTCAATTTAGACCCAAAACAAGTTTATGCCGTATAGTGTTAAACAATTAAATGCAGTACAAAATTGGCATACTATTTTGGTAAATCAATGAGTATTAGGACTTTTTTGAAAAAATGTGAAAAGTTTTACGACTGATTAATATTTTATTCTTTAAATTAATGTAAAAAAAAAAAAAGTTCCAAAAAGAAAAGATATGTATTTCCAAAAGATAAAAATAGCTACGTGGCTTAAAATGGGCCACAGGCGGGCTCATGGCTCCACTCAGAAGGCAGTCCTATGATTAGCAGAGTCCAGCTTGTGGCCGAACCTATTGTCCTCCGCTGGATGTCCTTTGCCCAGATTGTGTGGACGAAAACAAGTTTAAGTGCCTAACTCCTTTAGACCTCATCGATCATGTGGCTGATTACTTTTGTTGATTGCTGCTAATCAAATATTAATTGAGCAATATCCATCACTAGTAGCAATCAACTCCTTCACATCTTAATGAACCAAACGCCGACAAATGAGCTTCTTTTTCCGAACTTGTCATTAATTCGACACGTAGTCCTTCCCGGATGTTGTCGTTAAGCAAGTTTATCTTATGATTATTGTCTAGAATTTTTTGGCCAAATGATTATTGTCTAGATTGAGTCGCCCATAGTTTCTTATAGTGAAAACAGATGATTAGGATTATGAAACACTACAAGGATCTACTCGCACTAGCCGAAGACCATTGAATTTTATTGTTGATAGAATGATAAATAAAGTATGAAAATAACATATTTAGAGCTAACATATAAACTCTAACCCGCAAAATTAGAGCTTTGTGAGTAAAATGGTTATAGTTGTCAAGGTGTGGATAAGATTTTGTGAGTAAAATGGTCTTGGAATGTAATTTTAGGACGGCTCAAAATGGAATAATGATGGGTGTAGGGGAAAAACGACAGTCAAAATATAGAGAAATTAACGTAAAGATGATCTAAAACTGGGGTCCAGTTGGCTATTTTCCATTTTGCATATAGCTAGATTAAATATGGTTTCTAGGTGAGCAAACGTGTTTGTGTTTTCGTCACTGTTGATGTAGAACCTGGAATAGTGCTGGTATGATCCTTGTCGTCGAGATCCTAGTCCTTCCGCGATTAGATGTGAACGATGACTTTAGCCCAGCACAACCCCGCTGGTTCAAGGCTCTAAAAAACTTTCTTCCACTGTCTAGAATCTCTGATCGCCGGAAAAGATAGCCCAGCCTCTAAATGATCTGATTGTGGCACCATCGCATTCGGAGAAAGAAGAATATCGTGAGCCCGGCAGAAGAAGATAGCTTTTGGCTAAAGTACAAAACTTCCCTTCAGGTTCTGTGGCAATTACAGTATTTCTTTAAGTTTTTGAAAATTAACTCGTTTTCTCCATGTGGTTTGGGGATGGTAGTAGGGAAAGTGTAGTTCTTAGAAAATTTTAGAGATAGAATGTAGCTTTTAACAAACTTTGAAATTTTTTTGTATATTGCTGTTTTTCTTAGGAGTAAGATAAAGATGATTTTTTTTATAATATAAGATAAAGATGAACTTTATTTTTTAAACAATTATAATGTGTGAAAAATATATATTCGTGTGTGTGGAGATGAAAAATATTGTGTCTGCAACAATAGTACTATATAAAACTACAAGTAATGATAAGTAATTTTGAGTACAAGATGAGCAAACTCCATGTACAAGTACTGTTAAAGTAAATTTAGAATTAAATACTCCCTCCAAAAAAAAAACATATTTTTTTCTTGGATATTCCAAAAAGAATGAAATGTTTTCTATTTTAGAAAAGTTTCAATTTCTAATTTATCTTACTATCTTTATTTAAACTCTCACAACACAAAATCTAATAATTTTTTTTTTAATCTTCATTTAAACTCTTACTACACAAAACCTAAAAAAGAATTTTTTTTATTCATTATTTAAATTTTTTACCATACAAACACTTTAATTTCCATACCCAGAAAAACGTTTAATCTATTATGGGATTGATAGAGTATATATATGCACTAATGATACGTTTTTAGATTTTAAGATGTACTGCTAATACATTAGCAAGATATGCCAATAAGGCCCTGGCAAAACGCGGGCACTCCTCTAATTGCTACTAGAAAAGCAGTGGAAGTGTACGTTTTATTTACCTGTAGTGAGTTGAAGCATTCAAACACTAAGAATCATTAATTAGTACAATTAATTTGTTTCATTGCTCAAGGTGCTTTTGTGAAAAGGGAGATCATTAACAGTCTTTTTCTTTATTAAAAAAATATAATTACAAGTATATAAGGGACGAGATACTAGCGGTATAAATAAAAAAGGAGAATGCTAGACCTAGAAGGCAATTGAATCAATTCTATGTTGTATTTTTTCAAAAAAAGAATGAAGAGGCCAAATTTAAACTCTAAGCCTTCTCATAATATCTTCTAATATTTCAGGCATTGGGCCAAAGCAGCAGTGGAAACTACAGCCACTTTTAACATACGTCAAGTTTCATGCAAAAATGTAGGATAATGGAAGAGTAGAATTTGAATCTGATGCACAAATGTTTTTTTTTTTTTGAATACCAAAAAGGTGTACCAATTAATTGGGTTAGACTATATTCCATTACCCGATCTGAGTTTGTCACTAATCCAGAGGGACTTTCAGATTGTGATGCTCGAATCGTGCACTACTAAAAAAACCTTAATTTCCAACTGCCATTTCCAACTGCTGACAGTTGGAAATTTTATGTTTCCAACAGTTGGCAGTTGGAAATGAGGCAGTTGGAAATCCATTCGTTGGAAATTTTTCTTCCAACGGCCCAAGTTTTAGCAGTTGGAATTTCCAACTGTCAGCAGTTGGAAAATAAGCAGTTGGAGAATTTCCAACTGCTTTATTTTTTTTTTTATTTTTTTGTGTTCCAACTGCTCCAACTGCCTCAGCTGTTGGAAATTTTCCAACTGCTCAGACAGTTGGAAATTTTGGGAACTTTTCCAACTGCCTAAGCAGTTGGAAATGAGGCTGGGCAGTTGGAAAAATCAATTGAAAATTTGACGCCATGTTTACTTTCCGTTTCGAATTATTTTTTCATTGATTGCACTGTTCATTCGAATTGATTGCAGTCTTTAAACGTTAACCTATTATATTCTAGATAATTATTAGTACTGTAGTCAAATTTTTTTCTACAATTACATAACAATATATATTAAACGACATAAAAACATTAACAATTCAAATTACTACGTCATTATATAAATGTACTAACTAAATCCACACATAAGCATTTATAGTAGAAATTACATGGTTTCATTCTCCAACTAAATGTTTGCTTGTTAATAAACACACATAGTAGCATGATATACCTGATATATTCTTAATCCGATCCCGAGTCATCATCATCATCATCTGTAGGAGGCGCGGGCAGTGGAATGCCAATTGAGTTACATATGTACTCGAGCTCAATCCGTTGTCTCCTCTTCAGACGCTCTAGCTTCCACTCATAATGTGATGCTTGTTGTGCAGTTTGCTCTGCTACGACTTGCTGTACTTGTTGAGTGAACTTCGGAGTCTGTGTGACATCAACATGGCCAGCATGCGTAAGCGCTGGTCGTCGTCGTCCAGGCACAACATGTTGTTCTGATCCAAGTCCAAATACACGGCCTTTTTTCCTGCCCCCGCAGCTGCACTAATAATCGCAACCTCATCTATGTCAGGTGCGCCACCATCCTCATCCGGCTGCTGCGTTGCTTCCTTAATCTCAGCATTTATTATTGTCTACATAAAGAGTAACGATAAGTTATTAGTATTAAGATCAGAAATTATGGCTGTAATTCTATAGCATGATAATTACAGCAACTTCTTCAGTGCGCCTGTTAACGTATTCCCTGCTTTTTTTCTTGAAAGTTTGCTGCATCACCTTGAACAAGCCAGGGTCCCTTTTCTCCGGATCTTTTTCACACTACATTGGAAACGTCCTAACATTAATCTTTTTACAAAGTAAATAAGTTGAATTTGAATTAACAGTTTATCATAATTTTATCATTCGTTCTCAGTGTTCAGTTATTGAAACCAAACCTTCTGCATAAGTAGCACTTGATGCTTCTGTTGAGTTAGATGACTGCGATGATGAAGCTCGCATTGTCTTCCCCTTTGCACTTTTCTCGAGAAACTCCGTTGACGCCCACCATTCCTCAAATTCTGCATACTGTGCGTCGGTCATAAAGGATGCCCTTGCTCGCCGTTTTTCCGGATTTTTCTCTCGGCGGATGTCACCCAATGTGTATCGGTAATGACTAGCCGCCATCATATGCCAAACGCGATAGACCTCATTATGGTCAGCTGGATCCCACTCACATAATCCCTGCACGTTAAAAAAAATATATAGCGTCGCATAGTTCGCAACATGGTTGATAAAGTCGAAATAGTGCGAAGAAAGTGCAAACCTCAAATACGCGCCACCACGCTTGAATATCTGCTGGGCTTGCGCTCGTCCAGTCATGATGTCCCTTGAAGTGTGTGGTAAAGCATCTAGTCACCAACCATGTTGCTCTTGATGGAAGGAAGCTACATGAAGTGCATGTTTCGACACAATTAATTACTGTCATTTTACTGGGACTTCACATACTTTATGTTAAATAAACTATTATGGTTCAAAATGGTGCATTACTTACGTGTTTCCGTGAGGTCTTATCCGTAAGCGTGCCTGAATCGGGGCTTGGGATACCGCTGACTGACCATTGGAATTCCCACCATCGGGTGAAACTACAGGGGCCGGAGTAGATCGACTAGCACTACGGCCGACTGGGGCAATGCGAATATCACCTGTGCGAGGGTGAGGATGTGGAACAGGTGTTTGTTCTGTCGAGGGCTGTGAATCTAAATGACGGGAATGCGATGGGCCTGCCCTTTCATGTCTAGCAATTGGTTCTGCTAATACTTCTTTCATCTGCTGAAATAGGCCTTTCCCTGGCCGACGTGTATACGTCGCATCTCCTTTAGGTGGCATCTGCATTATTTTAAAAACCCATACAACAAGTTTACAAAACTAACATACACCATTGAAAAAACTAGAAAGGCTATGTGATATTGCACCCACCACTTTGAAGTTCGACTTAGTATTTACATATTAAAAGTTACTCCACGTTCACATTACATTTTATAAGTAATTGCACGTTTACATTATTGTCAATGGACTACATCGTCATCAGTTTCTGTCTCTGATTCGCCACTATCAGTATCCCCAGATTCAAATTCATCTTCTTCATCACTTCCTTCAAGGGACTCCTCATTGTCAGATTCATCGTCATGTTGCAAAGTTTCTTCCCTGATTGCCATGTCATCCTCTACAGCTTCCCATACTCCTGTTTCAGCTAAATTGTCGATTGGGTCATCCATAATTATGGGAGACCTGTTCACACCGGGCAATAATTCTTCCTAAAATGCATCTTCGACATCATTTACATTATTATGAACGATGCGTCTAGGTTTTATTTTCAAAACCGCTAACCAACCCATTTTTTCACGTGACTTTGTTGGGTATGGGGTGTAGTAAACTTGATCAGCTTGGGATGCAAGAATGAACGGGTCAAATGTCCCATATCGGCGCCCCTCACGTACCTCAACTATACCATATTGTTTATGAACCCGAGTGCCACGATCTGGAGTAGGGTCAAATCAAGCACACCGAAACAATACAACATTTTTGTGTAGCCAACCAGGATATTCAAGTTGAATGATTTTTTCTAACACCCCATAAAAATCACATTCAACCTCACTTGATCATGAAGTCCTTATACATACTCCACTGTTAAATGTTGCTTTGTCGCGACCCCAGTCGCTAATGTGGAACTTGTACCCATTTATGAAGTAAACAGGCCAACTCTCAACACGACGGGATGGCCCGCATGCAACATCCCACAGGAAGCGGTCCGTGATAGTGTTACGCACATCATTCACTTAGTTACACATAGTGATACTATGAATATGTGTTTCCCTTCAAAAGCAAAATATGGGTAAAATTTAAGTGTAGATAACTTACATAGTTTCTAAGCCATGTCTCAAAGTTATTCTCAATGTAGACATCCAGGTCTGACATCTGTATATTGGGTTCATGCATACGCACTTCATCAACAAACAAACTACAAGATATAGAAAGAGGTCGATGGAGCATAAACTTGATGAGTTTAGTATAAAAGAAGAAAAGTATTATTACTTAATAGAGTTTATAAAGAAAATAGGTGTTATTTCACTTACTCGAGGTACGGCTTCACCTCCTTACAATTCAGTAACACATATGCAGTAGCGACCCTCAATTCATTGTCATCAAGATATCGATATCTTGATACACCATATGGACGACCCGGGTATCTAAAGATAGACCACACCGATTCATCATATGGTCCTTGTCCGCCATCATCATTACGAGGTACTCTAGTTGCCATATGTGGAATATGGGATTCAAAGTAGTGAGAGCAAAATGTAGAGGTCTCCTCAATTAGATATGCTTCACAAATTGAACCCTCAACATGAGCCTTATTTGATACTTTCATTTTGAGGTCATGCATACAACGCTCAAATTTGTACATCCACCTATATTGAACGGGGCCTCCAACCCTTGCTTCGTAAGGTAGGTGAACCGGCAAATGTTCCATCGAATCGAAAAAAGCCGGTGGAAAAATTCTTTCCAACTTACAAAGTATGACAGGAATATTGGCTTCCAAATCGACCATGTGATTCACATCTAACTCTGGAGAGCATAAATCTTAGGAGAATTGGCTTAACTCGGTCAACGGTTTCCAAATATTTTCAGGAATTGCTTCAAGTGCAATTGGAAGGAGCCTCTGCATTATTACATGACAATCATGGCTTTTCATACCAGACATCTGACTTACATTACTGTCAACACACCTCCCAAGGTTCGATGCATAGCCGTCTGGGAGTCTAAGTGTTTTAACCCAATTCAGCACATCATATCTCTGATGTCTGTTTAGTGCAAAAGTGGCTTTGGGTTTAAATGCTCGGCCGTCGCCTTGAGGAATTAAATTTAGCTCTGATCGACTGCACAGAATCTCCAGGTCCTTACGAGCCTTCACGTTGTCCTTAGTTTTATTGGTCACATCCATCACTGTATTCCATATATTGTCAAACACATTCTTCTCTATATGCATAACATCCAAATTATGGCGGATTAAATTACTCTTCCAATACGGCAACTCCTAGAAAATACTTCATTTTGTCCAATTATGAGTTCTGCCATAACCTGGTATGGTTACAACCTGTCCATTGTGAACTACAGAAGGCAAATTTGAGATACGTTCAAATATTGTTTCAGGCGGTAGACGCTCAGGAGGCAACGATTTCTCAACTTTTCCTTTCTTAAAGGCGACTCTGTTTCTTCTATATGGGTGATCCAACTCGAGAAATTGCCGATGACAATCAAAGAATGAAGTCTTCCTCCCGTGCTCAAGTTGGAAGGCTTTACTAGCATCCATGCAAATAGGGCAAGATAACCTCCCATGAGTCATCCATCCTGACAACATCCCATAAGCCGGGAAGTCATTTATGGTCCACAAAACCGAAGCTCGGAGCTGAAAATTTTGTTTAAGTGAAACATCCCATGTTTCGACACCATCCTCCCATAGCTGCTTCAATTCATGAATAAGAGGTTGTAAATACACATCAATATTCTGACGTGGACTTCGAGGGCCAGGTATCAATGCAGTCAAAAACATATATGGTTTCTTCATACACATCCACGGAGGCAAATTATACGGAGTAACAATGACAGGCCAACATGAGTATTGTTTACCAGAGTTTCCAAAAGGCACAAAGCCATCAGAACAAACTCCAAGGCGAACATTTCGGGCATCCGCCGCAAACCACGGGTACGTGGAATCAAAATGTTTCCATGCTTCCCCATCTGAAGGATGTTTTAAAACATTTGGGTCGGATTGATGCTCACTGTGCCACCTCATGTGCTCTGCAGTTGAAAGTGAAGCATATAGTCGCTGAAGGCGAGGAGTGAGTGGTAAATAGTGCATAGTCTTTCTTGCTCTATCCTTACCCCGCCCAGCTTTCCTCGGCTTAAACCGAGATTCACCACAAAACTTGCATTGTGAATTATCTTCATCATTATTCCAAAACAACATGCAGTCGTTAACACAAGCATCAATTTTAAGATGGGCAAGACCTAGTTGTGAAACTAATTTCTTCATCTTATACCAATTGGATGGCATCTTGCTGTCACTTGGCTGTGTCTCTTTCATCAAGGCCGCGATACCATCATAACAGCCTCTTCGTATGTGATATTCTGCTTTAAGGTTTAACAAACGAACTGCAGCAGACAGCTCAGAATGCTTATCACATCCATCCCAAAGAGGTATACTAGCGGAGTACAGTAAATTAGAAAACCGTCTAAAACCTTCATTAGGTTCTTCATCCACTTCAGTGAAATTCTGATGGGAATTTCGTCCCACCGCATCAAATATCATTCGAGCATATGGGTTTACATTTGAACTGTACTCAGCATGCTCATACCAATCACAATTATCAAACGGCTGACGTGGATGCTCATTAAATGGCTCCCCATGAGCTATCCAGTTGGTGTAATAAGGCATGAAACCCCATTTGTATAGATGAACTCTAACGTCATCACAATTCTTAAACCTCAAATTTTTACATCTGCTACACGGGCAACGTATTTTGTTTCCATCCATATGACATGGGTTACTACAGGCAAATGTTATGAACTGCTCAACCCCTGTCTCCCACTCCTCTTTGTACCCAACTCGACCCAGGTAAATAACGACTACTATACATCCAACAACGTTCCATGGAGTCCTACCAATAGATTTATTTTTTTAGTTAATCTAAACCATGTCATTTAAAACACAGAAACTGTAATTACTAAGTTACGGTTTACGTAAGGTGCCCAGGCAGTTGGAATTTTATTTAAGGTTTACTGTTAATACGTATACGTAATAGGAAGAAATTCATAATATGATATCCATATAAGTGTTAATGGTACCCCGTTGATGGGTTTAGGGGTTACTTAATACATTTTATGTAACGTGTAGGGTTAATGATTTTACTTTTACATATAAATATTTTATCCATATATTTACTTTTTGCGAGTACTCTTATTATTACTATTACTTGACAACAACTCGTCTCATAAAAATTATTGTTTCAATAATTATATATTATTAGTATTTTTTTTCTAATTATTATCACTCTGAATGGATTGCTTATTATAATAATAAGAATAATACTTATTATTATTATTATTACTATTACTATTAGTACTATTTCAATATACAATTATTATTAGTAATATTATTATTAATATTCTTATTATTATTCTTCTTCTTATTCTTATTATAATAAATTAGTATTATTATTATTATTATTATTCTTCCTCTGTGATTAATGGTAGTTAAAATTATAATTTGTCTTATTGGATTTATTATTGGCATACAGATTGCCAATAGTAGTAATAGTATTACTACTATTACTTTACTACTAATGTTAGAAAAAGTTATTTATTGTTCCAAATACTAGAAATTATATTATTATTATACCTATTAATATTATTATAATTGATATTACTCATAAATGATTTGGTAGATCAGAAATAACAATACTTAATATTATTAATATTTTTCAAGGTCAAACTTAATCAAATAAAATTAACTTACTAGAAATACTATAGAAATTTATATTAATGCCAATTATGAAAACATTGTGCTCAAAATTCCAATTAACCATTGTACATGGCATAAAAATATATTACCCAAACAATTGACTTCAAACCAAATCCATTTGGTATTTTTGAAATATGCTAAATAATTTAACACACAAATATACTAATTACAAAAAGTTAGCATCCAACTAATTATTTTCTGTTCTTAAATATACAAACTACGTTTGAGACATAAATGTACTACCTAAATAATTTACATCCCACCATTAATTATTATTTTTAAATATACTAACTAAATTGAGACATAAATATATATACTAACTTTAAAAAAATTTTAAAAAAAAATATTTGTAAACAATTTACGGAAAACAATTTTATTTTCTACTTGGAAATATACTAATACTTAGTACTTAAATATTTTTAAAAATATTTCGTAAACCATTAACAGAAAACAAAGAATTTTCTATTTGTAAATATTTAATTACTTAGTAATTAAAGTTTTTTTTGTAAATATACTAACTACTTTTACACATAAAAGTACTACCTAAATTAAACAAACCCATAAAAACTAATTTCAAATTGTAAAATATACTACCTAAACAATGTACTTTAAACTATTTATTTAATATTTTAAATTATTCCAACTAATTTGAGAGATAATTATACTACCTAAACACTTTATTAAAATCAAAATTATTAATTATTTTGAAATATAATAACTAATTTCATACATAACTTTAGTACCTAAACAATTTACGTATAAATAATAATTTACTAATTTTAATTATCTGAACTAACTTCACACATAAATATAGTACCTAAACAATACAATTAACACTAATAATTTCATATTTTATAATTCATCACGAAAATAAAAAAAAAATTGAAAGAAAATAGGCATAAATTTGGAATTGTATATATTTCCAATGGGTAACCTAAAAAATTCACATCCAACCATCAACAACACAAAATCACAAATATTGCATATATTTCAAACCAAATAAACAACTAAAAATCCGGATTATGCGTATTTATTGGTATAAAAATTTAAAAAATATAAAATAAACAAACTTACCTCAAATCACGCTCTATCTTCCTTCAAATGGCCGCAAAGAACTGCAATCATGCAATAAAACCCAAAATATTCAATCCATTATCAACCAAAACAGTGAAACGAGGCAAAAATCGAAAAAAAAAAAATCAACGAAATTGGTAAAAAAAACGAAACTAACCTGTAGATCTCCCGAAATGACACCAGATCCACGTATAACTGAGGTAGACGAAGTTGTTTTCACGGCTTAATCGAACCAAAACGTGAATGTGTGTGTTGTGTGAGGAAGACAGAAGGTAGGAGAGAGAGACGCGAAATGGCAGCGAGCTGGAGAAGACGACTCGCGCTGGGGGGGGACATTTAAAAACTTTTTTTCCAACGGCTAGGCCGTTGGAAATCGTAAAATAAAACGCACCGTTTCATTAAACGCACAAAATACAATTCCTTTCCATTTCCAACGGTCTCAGCCGTTGGAAAACTTTCAAACTAAAAATTGCCTACTTAATTTTCCAACTGTTATAGCCGTTGGAAGGAAGAAATACAAACTATTTATTTTCCAACGGCTTAAGCCATTGGAAGTGTATTAAATCCAATTTTTGCAGAAAATCTATCAATTTACCCATTTTCCAACGGCTTAAGCCGTTGGAAGTAATATATACATAATTTCTTCATTTTCCAACGGCTAAAGCCGTTGGTAATATAATAAATCCAAATTTCAATGAAAAAAATCCATTAATTCACACATTTTCCAACGGCATAAACCGTTGGAAGTAATAACATAATTTCTTCATTTTCCAACGGCTAAAGCCGATGGAACTAGAAAATCCAAATTTCGCAAAAAAAATGCATTAATTAACCCATTTTCCAACGGCATAAACCGTTGGAAGTAAGGCATATACATAATTTCTTCCTTTTCCAACGGCTAAAGCCGTTGGAACTATAAAAAATCCAAATTGCAGGCAAAATCCAGTAATTTACTATTACTTGGCCCATTTTCCAACGGTTGAAGCCGTTGGAAGTTATATATATATAAAATTCCCACAATTTCCAAATATGATATTATCTAAGTTTATGTAATTTACCAGAGAAATCATTTTTCCCCTTTTTCCAACGACTTTAGCCGTTGGTAAAATTATATATGTGTTACATTTATGTAATTTACCAACAAAAATCCATAAATCCCACATTTTCCAACGGCTTAAGCCGTTGGAAAGATTAAATATTATGTAAATTTATATAATTTACGCAAAAAATCAATATTTTCCCATTATCCAATGGTTTTAGCCGTTGGAAATATTATATATTATCTAAATTTATATAATTTACCAAAAAAATCCATATTTCCCCCCATTTTCCAACGGCTTCAACCGTTGGAAAGATTGTATATATTATGTAAATTTAATACTCTAAAACTTCCAACTGCTAGGCAGTTGGAAAAACTTTTCTCCTCATTCCAACGGTTTTGGCAGTTGAAAATTTCCAACTGCTTAACCGTTGGAAATGAGGGCAGTTGGAAATCGACGGATTTTTAGTAGTGGTGCATAAATTAATTAATTTTAAAATAAGGGCGGCTAGCTAGTTGTAGTTAACGCAGCAGTTATATAACTATCTGCACCAACTAACGACCTATCAGCACTCACTCTAATATATACATGCATGCATTTAAGGTTCTAAATTCTAATGTCCAGAATTAGAGTCTCGGCTTTTATAATGCTATATATTGTAGGCCGACAAAAAAATAAGTTTATTCTAGATATTTCCGTTCTGCCAATATACATGTATGTGTGTATGTATATGTATATATATATTAGCTATATTATGCGGCTAGACACAGCACAACATTCAATTTTTTATGAAATTATCCCTGCTCATCATTTTGCTATAAATTATAATAATATCACTGCACTACAACAGGGTACTACGTTGAAGTTGTCCTTGGGAGATTTTATTTTTTTTATTGGCAAGAAATGATTTATTGATTAGAAATTTTTGTTTAACTGCATCAATCAGATTTATTAAAATTGAAAATACAATGGATACATTGCAAGCAATTTTGGACAGAAGCAACTAGGTGATGGCACCATTCAAATCAAGAACATCTACTGGATATCCAAGATAAAAATGAGAAATGGATTTCCAACACTGTTTCTTGAATTTTGACGATAACTTTGTTTCTCCTACTTCTTTACCCCGTAGCCCCATTCTCCAATCCCAAACCCAATGCCATCCATCATCGTTCCAAATTCCTTTTTCAGATACATTTGAGAATTTTTTCACCGCCAAGGCATACAACCTTGGAAACCCAAACTCAAAATTAATATTGCCTACCCATAAGTCTCTCCAAAACTTGATTCTTTTACATTCCCCAATTTCCAGCGGAACATATTTCTTAGATCTAAGCCGAAAGTCTCTAACTCATTAACTGAGCCTAAAATGTTTTCCTCCACCTGACCAGTGTATTTATTATCCCTATTGATCTCAAATCCACCCTGAGCACCATATAAGGATGGTATAAATTTTTCTACAAAGCTCCCTCATCGCACCTAAACCCTCTACCACCACTTTCTTAACAACGCAAGGAGATGGAGAACTTAAGATTAGAAGCTAAGGGAAAGCCAAGACAATCCTACGACCCAAGTAGAAATTAAAGTGATAAAAAAGGATTTAAACACTGAACATATATCAAATGAAGAGAGAATCCTTTCTGATCTCTTTGATATTCAGAAATAGGAAAGAGATTTAACCAAAGAGACCACCCTCAAATGGTTGAGAAGCTTGTTATTGAAGGGAAGATTATTTTGAGTTGTCTAGATGATTCAAAACATTGCCTTTGTTGTGGTGTCCCGAACCTTACACAAGATAGAATTCCTAGCAGTGAATGGTGGCTACTTAGAATTTGGATCCTTGTGAGATTATTTTGTTCTGTGGATGACTTTAGCTGTTTTTTAGCCTATTATTGTTATGGACAAATCTATCTCTACCTTCTGCAATTTAATTTCTATTTGATTTTTTTTACAGTAGTCGTTCCTTGTCAAATATACTTTATATTCTTTTGCTGAATATAGTTACTCTCTTATCTTATCTTATTATTTCCTGAAAAATTTATGTTTTTTTTCTGATATTTAATAACTACTTCCTATGCCCATAGTATAGGTTGTTCCTTGTCACATTGTTTCCGATCTCTAGTTGAATTTATTTATTCCATTAGAACATATTATTATTTTCTTGCAAATCTACATGTTTCTTCTGCTATTTAATGTTTTTATATTATGCTTGTAGTAGTTGTTTCCTTATCTCCTCTTGCTATTATCTAAAAAAATTTTGTTTGTTCCTAGGTAAATCTACCTATTCCATGAATGTAGTTGGATTCTTTTTCCTTCAAGCCTTCGTGCTGTTGCTTTAATATATATCTTATTGTTTCTTCATAGTTTTTTATTGTTCTATATATCATACAACTTCTTGTTCCATTTTGCTTGCTTATTGGTTCTTTGTGAGTTATCTTTTATTATCTTATTTATATATCTTTCCTTGTCAACAATTTTGAATGTTTACTTGAGTTAAAAATGCTGGGCTCAAAAACAAGAAAACGAGTTGAACCCAAAAAGCTGTAGAAAAAAAAACATTAGATAATTATATGAAAAATAAAAAATGCAAAGGGTAAAAAAGAACACGAAGTAAAAAAGAAGAACAAGAAAAATAAATAAATGACTAGGCAAAAAAAGAATAATTATGTGGAGATGTAATAAAAAACTGAAAAGGAAGGAAAAATAAGAAAGTTTTAAAAAAAGTTAAAATGAAAGAAAAATCGAGTAACCCCTAAACGCTTTCTATCAAACGCCTCAAACAAACACTTAAACAACTTCACTAAGGTGCTACATTTGTTGGAACTTGCGTTGTTAAATACTCCCTCCGCCCCACCTTTTGTTGCTCCATTTTATATTTTTGGCTGGTTTGATTTGAATTTTTGTTTATATTGTTATTTATTAGAAAAAAATTATATATATATATAAATTATAAGTCTTAATTTATCATTTATATATAAAATTTTTTTATATATATGCTAAAATATTAAAAATAAAAAGTTATAAATTAATTGTTAAAAAGTAAATGGTGTAAAAAATTTCGGACGGAGACTCCACAATATCCTTGGTAAAATGAGAAAGTTTATCACAAATATATAAATTGGCACTCGAGTGAGGGTAATGTAAAACAGTAAAAGTGAGTAAACGAGTTTTAGATCTTCTAATAATAACAATATTAGGGCTTGACCACAAAGTGGACCTTGGTTAATTAATTAAATTGGCAGCTCGCGCTCAAATAATTAAACATTTACGCATTCTGTGATATGGAGTTCTTATGCATCATACGCTCCTGTAAATTACGACAATTGTGATACTAAGTTTAGATATCAAAATTTCAGTAATAAGGTAGCATATCAAACAATACGAATAAATCAACACACACATACTCCCTCTGTGTTCCTTTTTTGGGACTATTGTTCCATTTCCTAAAATAGTAATATCTTTCCAATTATATATATATATATATATATATAATTTTTCATTTTTTGAAATTTGGGTAAGAAAAATTAATGGGCATTTTTGGCATAAAAAATAAAAGACAAAAATTTCTTAATCTTTATGTGCATTTTATAATTAAGGGTACGATAAAATTGGGATGGGGATCGAGTACGTGTATATATAGTATATATTTATACTAAGAATACAATATAAGGATTACAAAATAGGTGGGAAATAATACTTAATATGTGATGAAATTTTTACCTTCAAAGGTAGTTAAACCTTGATCCTCATATCAGGATAACTCTAATACACTTAAAGTGGCAATTGAACTAAAATTGCAGGTACAAACGAAAAAAAGAAAGCTACAAAGGATCATGCACGTTTTGAGATGATGGGATCAATTACCTATTGTTACATTTGGTCAATTTTGAACATGTCTCATGGCCTTGGTCTCTTCGTTGAACCATGTGTACTTCAATGATATTTTTTTCTGTTTAACACTCAAAATCAAACATAGGATTAAGTACTTGGAAAGAGAGATAATACTTGAGTTAGTCATATGTATACATGTATTCTCTTTCTCCTATAATTGATGAAACATTTCTCTAGAAATAAAGATTATGATATATATAATAAATGATATTTTTCTATTTTGTCTCTGAAATTAAAATTAAAAGATTTATTTTTTAGATTTTGTGTAGTGAGATTTTAAATCTTAATTACAAAAATTTCCTTTTTGAGTTTAGCGTAGTGAGAATTTAAATAAAAATTAGAAAAGAAAAGATTTCTTATTAAGTTTTATATAAGAAGAATTTAAATGAGGATAACAAGTTAAATTATATATTAAAATTTTTTCAAAAAAGAAAATTTTTTGTCACAACCTTAAAAAAAAAATATTTCATCCATTTTGATACCGAAAAAGTATTTTCTTTTTTTCTTTTCCCTGTTGAAGGCCGAAGGTTAATTTAACCGCGCAAAAAAAGGGGGGGGGGGGGGGGGGGGGGAGAGAGAGAGAGCATGCATTAAAACGTTCGCATTTGGTCATGCATGCACGTTTAATAGGTCTAAATCAAAGCACTTATTGGCTTTATAAGATCTATTTTATTTAATTTAATAGTTGGATATCATTTTAATTTTCAATACCAATAATTTAATAGTTCGATATCATTTTAATATTTCTCTTACCTAAAAAAAAAAAAAACTGTGAGTCACTTTCTTATCTTTAATTTCAAGCAATTTTTTGTTGGAAAAATCATCTTTTGGGCCCTAAATTTTCATGTTTCTTCCCTGGAGATATTTTTCTTTGACCGCACACTCTTCTCTTAAAACATGCAAAAACATTCCAGGGGCCAATTGGGTGGAATAAAAAGGTAAGAGGCCAAGTGGTAAAAACATACAAGTTTAGGGACTAACACAGCATTTGTTGAGTATCTTATATTCCATACGTGAGTACAAATTTCTCTTCTGGAATATTCTCCCACTTTTGAAGATATATACATACACACACACACTGACACACATATATATAGTCAAACAAATTAGATTTTTTTTTATTAGATTTTCTTCTGAGAAGATGTTAGTTCTTTTAAACTATTGAACTCATTACGTTGATTTTAGTCTATATTTGTAAAACTAAGAAATAAAATTGACTAATTTATTGGTGGTGTTATGCTAAATTTTGTAGCATATGAATATCTCAAATTAAAGCGAGATCTATTCTAGCAAATTGATAAAACATATGAAAAGCTTATATACGTACAATTTTAGTATGAAATATCATATCGTACCATGACATCTTTCATATAATATCAAAATATTTTGTAATATCGAAGGCAAACTTATACCAGTGATGCTCGGTAAGTAAAAACATTAATTAAAATATCTCGTAAATACATATACTTATGGGCCACCAAGGGTGGTAATTAATGTCGGTTAGCAAACTAAATTTGTTATAGTACAGTATTATTCCGAAAAGTTCTATATATTCGTCCACTGGCACTGGCCTATAAATTAAAACCTCAGCTGCTCTCGTACCCAGACAGTCTCCACGCGCAGTGCACACTTCATCCATCCTTCTTTTTCTTCTTCTGCCTCTTCCTCTTCTGCTCCTTCTTAGTTTCTCCTCTCTTGTACTTCTTCTTAATTAATATCGATCAAAAGGACCGAACAAAGGAAAGAAAGAAAGGAAGGGATGAACAAAAAAGCATGCAGCTCGCTAGATGCTGAAGTGAGAAAAGGACCATGGACCTTGGAGGAAGACTTGATTCTCATCAATCATATTGCCAACCACGGGGAAGGTGTTTGGAACTCTCTCGCCAAAGCTGCAGGTACATAAGCAAGCCAACGGATATGAATATATATATATATATGTACACACACACACACACACACACACTTGTAAGCGTACGTGCGACGATTGAGCTGACTTTGAGAAAATTTGCGATTCAGCTTGCCCTGTATTTTTAGGTCGTTTTAATTTGTATCCTTAATCAATTAATTATAAATGATTAGGTCTAAAACGTACTGGAAAAAGTTGTCGGCTGCGGTGGCTCAACTACTTGCGTCCCGGTGTTCGTAGAGGAAATATCACGACCGACGAAGAGATCTTGATCATGGAACTTCATGCTAAGTGGGGTAATAGGTCAGTACTTATATATATATATATCTACGTACAGATCTTATGAGTAATAATTACATATAAATATTTCAACATTTTTAATTTTTTAGTTAATTATTAGGGGGAAAAAAAGAGATGATTCAAACGTTGTATTTTAATTTTGAAGAAATGAATAATGACTTGGAAGCCTCTGCCTCCCATACGTGACTTGGATAGCTAGGTAGCGCCGTGTGAGGGAAGATTCATTCGGAGATTTGATCACAACGAAATGTGTGGTCTGGTCTCGTATCAAGATCGAGCTGGTAGCTAGCTAGCCATGAACCTTTTGTTCTCTAACTCTTAACACATGGGATGGGATGGGGCTTTGTCCCAGCAAACTTTAATTTCTTGCCCTATCCAATGTTCTCTGACCACGCAACTAAAATATCTTGCATGCGCTATAGCTCCATGTGCCTTTTCTTGGCCGTAAAAATTCCATAATGAGCAGAGTAGATTACAAAATTGGTCTCCAACCTTCAATTATCATTTCATTTTAGTCTCTAACCTATTGAATATTCTATTTTGATCCTAAACCTAGTAAAATTGTTTGGCGTTAATCCTCACAAGATGAAATTTATTAATTTAGAATAATTGTTAGATGCAAACTTTTGAAATTTTCATTTAAATATTTGATAATTGCCTTCCACTAAATTTAAATAGTTTAATTTTTTATAGTAAATAAATAATTTAAATCATTAATTTTTATTTCTAAATGAAATAAGTTCAATTTCAAAAAAACAAAAAAAAAGATGATTTAAATATTTAATTAACTATAAAAAATTTATTATGTAGACTAAATTTCTTATAAGGCAATTAGAGATAGTTTAAATTATGATCTAACAAATTTTTATCAAATAAATACTTTAACAAACTTCATTAAATGGAGACCAAAATGAATTTTTTTAGTAGATTTATAATTAAAATGAAAATTTTTTAATATATTTATGACCAAAAAAAATATTTAATAGTTTTGCAAACTAAATAAAATCATAATTGAAGTTTAGAAACCATTCATGCAATTTATTCATAATGAATATAGATGTGTGTATATCAATTACTTTTTTTGTTGTTAAATGTTCTTTTCTTTTTCAAAGAAAAAATTTAAATTAAAGGCCATAATCATAAAGAAACTGCATCTTTAGAACATCTTCTTCCTCATTTTGTCGATTTTTTCTATTTTAAGAAATTGAGACATGTTTTACTCCAACAGCTTTTCTATTACATTCTTTAAAATAAGGAATGAGATGAAAGAGAAGAGTAAATTCTCTATATCTACAGAAATTTTAAAATTTATTGTTTTCCTCTCTCCCTCCTCTTAATTTACTTTGCGTCTCTTTTTTCCCATCCACTTTTTGACTTTTCTCATTTTTCCTCAATAATATAGAATATTGTTGTTTTAAATATAGAATATTTAATTATTTTAATAACTAAACCTGCCATTAATTTGAATTTACTTTAAACATATAATATTTAATAATTTTTTAATAAATGTAAGATTTTACAACAAAAAAAAAACATGAAAGCTGTTGGGCTCAAGGGAGAAAAATTATGAAGATTTTGAATTTTATTTCCCTATTTTACAGAAGTTATAGGGAACTCGTTGAAGATACTCTAAATTTTGCATGGATCAGTATAAATATTATGATACCAACTCAAAACATACTCAACATATGACCAATAATTAAAGCACTTATAGTTTAGTTATAGTAGCATGATTTATTCTCTTTTCTTGATATTTTTTTAATGATAAGATAATATGCTATGCGAAGCGAATCACAAGATATGTTTAGAAAAACAATTAGTTCAATTGCGGGCATGGTTACTATAAAAGGAAAGAAATCGACGTAAAGTTTATTATATATCATTCCGGATCCGTATTATTAAAAACACACGTGCTCTAAAGCTCCATACTGCACATGGTTAAAATACTTCGAACTAACCCTACTGAAAAATGTGGTCTAGCGAGGAGATCTAGTAACAGCTAGTAATTGGGTAAAAACATATTAGCAATGGCTTGTCGCGGTTAATGTTGTTGCCGCTAATGGTATTGACAATGGTAGCCATCACTAGTTAGCTGTAGTCAGCTTTCACAAACTTTATTGTTATTGCTTTTATGGTGTCGGTGAATTGACTTTGCAAAGAGTTCTTATTTTATTTCTACACAAATATAAAGAAAAGTTAAGAGGATTTTCTCCCTTGATTTTTTTTATAATAAAAGAAGTAACAGACTGCTATTGAGGTTCTGTAAAATTGTAATCATGCACTCAAACAATAATCAATTCGATTCCAAAGCTTATGCTATACATAATTAATAATTTCTTCAATAAAATGTAAAAATAAAGTTATGTTTTTTATATTACTTCATTCAAACGTATTTGTATTTTCAATTTAGGTGAAAAAGGATAAAGGGAAAAAAGTTGTTGTGTTATAACTTGGCGAAGACTAGTAGCTGATAGATCTAGTCATTCACTGGTGACAATTAGGCGTTGCTACTTCCTTGTAATATAGTTTATGGGTGGCTATCTCTAGATCTGGCCAACAATTAGCAATAACTGCCCGTCGCTATCTCGTGGCTAGTTAGTGAGTGAAAACAGCCGCTACATTAATCATAATTTAGCAACAGATTTTCGTCATTAGATATCAACCTCTTGGCAACAGCTGGCAGTTACTATGTTAGGCCATAGCTTAGCGATGACTAGCTTTCACTAATTCTTTGAAACTTATCAACAGCTAATCATTTTTGCTAATTTGTATTTGATATTTAATGATGGTTAATATTCACTAAGTTGTTGTCAAACTCTTAGTGACAGTTTGCTGTCTATAATTACTGATGGCTTTCTACCTTCGCTAATTTAGCCATAACCAAATTACCTTTTTATAGTAGCTTGTGTTGCTCAGTTTGGAGTTTTACTTTTTGGTTTTCCGTGTGTATATGTATATTATTGTGAAAAAAAATCCATGTGTGTTTTTGTCCGGTGTTGAATTTTGTATGATTTATCAACAGTGAGTATAATTATTAATGACCGTCAAGAAGCTGGAAAAGATACATCATTCCAAATACATAAAATGTTGAATCCTGAGTTAAGATCCCAAGCTCACTGAATCAGAGGATATGATTTAAAACACCAAGATGATCAAAAGGAAAACCGTGACCTACCCACTCTATTGGAGAACCAGAAAAAAGACAAGGATTTGAATTTTTGTGTAAATCATTTTTTTAGAGGAACCGAATTTTATAACTCAGTTTTGCTCGAGTGTTGAATTTTGTAATGTAATTAAAATTGAAAAATAACAATTTGCAGGTGGTCGAAAATTGCGAAGCATTTGCCGGGGAGGACTGACAACGAAATAAAGAACTACTGGAGGACGAAGATTCAGAAGCAGATGAAGCAGCGGGAGAGCAGCAGCCCTTCGGAGCATTTAATGGAGATTCAGGAGCAGGGCAGCACGAGCCACATGTCCTACACCCCTTGCGACCAAACAATGCCAATTGAGGCTCAGCTCCCTACGACGTCGTGTCAAGTCCTTGGCCACATCCATCCCGAGCCCTCTCACGCTTACACCTGGCCACTCGACTCCGCCGATAACAACTGGAGCATGGACGACCTCTGGTCGATGCAACCCCTTAATTAATTAAAATTACTTTCGTTAATTAATTAATCAGGCTCCAAAACTACTATCATTTTGGGCAACAAAAAAAAAATTGTCTCATAATATAGCATGTGAATGTCTTTCTATTAGTATTATATACATATGTCCTGTAATACCATCTCCTTTCTCTGCATTTATATATATAGAATATGGCACGTGTGAAAGCTTTTGGCTAGCTGCGTTTAACTATATACATACGTTTAATTAGGAGAGAAAAAGGTTGAGAAACGCATGTTCACGTACAAGGTTCTTGAAGATATTTAAAAAGCGCGAACCGTCATGGCAACCCCACCCAGCATGCATCTTTAAGCCACCGAACTCCCATTGATAATTGCTTCGTGTTAGCAATCTTTTTACAGGAGCACTTGAGTCACGTCGCATCAATTGCCATTCACCTTGCTTTCATTCTTTTCCATATTAAGTTGATGGAGGGAGCACTTGGAGAGCTTCTTGCTTCCGTACTTTTTCCCATTTTCTTCACGTGTTTTATGTGCATCAAAACTATCTCGTGCAGGATTATGAGGAAGAAAACACACATGACGGGTCGATCGCTTCACATGTAACACATTCAATTAATTCATTAGCTAGCTAGGAAGCTAGTCTGGTGGAACAAATAGATAGAATGAAGTGCCACCGTGGGCGGCGTGGGGTGGGAGAGAGATGTGACGTACGTTAGGATTCAGGCAGACAAATGGAGAAAGCGACAAGATTGATGATAAATTTTGGACAACTCCCGTCTTTCACTTTCACTGCCATGGATTGGAAGACTTGCACACACTATTTCTCTGTTCACAACAAATCCTTGTTAATTCCCCATCCAATCCCAGCCGAATTAATTCAATCAATTTATTTCCTTGTGATTTAATTCGTCTTTACAAAACCAAAACCAAACTTAGGGGGATGCATAGGGAGGCACATTTCAACCTACTTCAAGTTGTTAATTTGCAATTTAATTTACTTATTATTATATATAAAAGACGAGATATGAGTAAAAGAGTAAGAGCTCATCGTAACTGTTAGTATTTCATTAGTATGATAATTAGCACTGATTTACCTGTCCAATTAAGATTTAAGCCATGATACCTTGACTAGATAGCAAGTCCCTTCGTGGACCACATGTGATGAAGGAATTGAATTGTTTATATTTTTCAAGTATCCTAAGCCCATAATTATTATTTGATCTGAGTTTCCAATAGTAAGTAGTCGAAGTTGGTAAATATTTTTGGGAGAAAATTTATTACGTCATAGTATTCAAGCAACTGCACATTAGAAAAACGAAAATATATTAGAAATTAAATAAAATTACACTTGAGCTGAACGTTCTCTTAGTTTTTTAAATTTTAAGCAATTTCATTTTCTGTTGACCTAAGTGTTGACCAAAGTGTAACCATGTAGTGGTGAATTAGTTGCTTTAAAATTTTTTAAGTAAGTCTTATATAAGCCTGACTTATGTCATAAGTTATCATTTTATAATATAGAAATTAAAAATTTGGTTCAGATTTTTACAAATCAGTTAATTACACCATTGATCTACAAAATTCCAACAATTTTGTTTTTAACTTTTGCCTCTTAGCCTTTTATTTTATTTTATTTTTTATTTTTCATCAAGCAACAACCCTCTTTGGCACTTTTCTATTGCTCTTTTTCCCACTTATTTCTTCTTGGAACAAAAAAATCTCCCATTTTTTTCTTTTCTATTGCTCACATTTAATTATGCATTCTCTTGTTAGTTTGCTATGATTTCAGTTGTTCACTTTGATTTCAATTTTGCTCTAATTTCAGTTGTTTGCTTTGATTTAGAATTTTTTTTATAATTTCATTGTTTGCTTTGATTTAGATTTTTTTTATTTCATTCTTTGCTCTAGTTTGTTCTTTTCTCCAATATGTCCTAAAAAGAAATTTAAAATTTAACACAAGAAAGTCTAAAAATGAAGAAATCAAGTAGCCAATACAAAAAAATTAAGATCTTATTTATTCTTCTATCAGTTCTTTTGTAGATAATGTTTTTATTCTTTTACATTTATTTTTTTTTGTTCTTTTACAAACTTAATCAATTCCTACTTATTCTTTAAATAAACTAGTTGCATATTCTTTTATTAGTAGTTATTGTTTTTTATAAGTAATTATTTTTTTATCAATTCATGCCTGTTCTTTAGATAAAATAGTCAATGTTTTTTTATTAGTAGTTATTTGTTCTTTTATCAGTAGTTATTTATTATTTTACTAGCTGTTGTTTGTTTTTTTTATCAACTTATAGTTGTTCTTTAGATAAACTAGTTGTCTGTTTTTTTATCAGTAATTATTTATTTTTTTATCAGTAATTGTTTATTCTTTTATAAATTTATGATTATTTTCAGATGAATTAGCTTCCTGTTCCTTTATTAGTAGTTATTTATTATTTTATTAGTAGTTATTTTTTTATCAATAGTTGTTTTTTTATTAATTTTTGCTTGTTCTTTAGATAAACTAGTCATTTGTTCTTTTATTAGTGATTATTTATTCTTTTACCTATAGTTGTCTATTCTTTTATCAATTGCTACTTTTTCTTTAGATAAATTAGTTTTTTTGTTCTTTTACTGATAGTTATCTATTCTAAAAAGAACAAATAAAAACTGATAAAATAACAAAAAAAATTGGTAAAATAAAAAATAATAAATTGTAAAAGAATAGATGAAACTTATGAAAAACAAAGATAAAAGAAAAAGAAAAAGGATAGAAAAATAGGCAAAAATGAATTGGAAAAAAAAAACAAAAAAGGGTGAAGGAACACACAAAAAGATAAAAGGGAAATAAAACAAAAAAAAGTAAACAAAATGAAATGAAAAAAAAAAACAGCAGACGAAAATATAAGAAACCAAAAACAAAAGCAAAAAAACTGATAAAGCAAACAAAAAATAGAAATGACAAAATTTGATCCGACTAGGTGACTTGGATTGACTCATTCGAACCCAAACTCAACCTGACCCAATTTAATAAGAAAAGTCAATGGCCCGAACCGTATATACATATATTTCAAGTATTGGAGACTATGGGAGCCAGCCAGGTTAGTCTCGGAAAAGGGTAAAAGTCCCGTGTATTTGACAAGTACTTAACCTAGTTTCTAATCAGAGTGGAAGCTAGCTTTAATTTTCTGCCTAATAGGTTATATATTTTTGTCACATGGTTTAAAAGCACCAAAAGTATCACGTGGAGGGTTAGGAAGAGACACATGATGGGTCAGCCATGACCTTCATGTATATGTAAAAGTAAAATCAACACTTGTAATTAGTGGACATATGTAACAACTGTAGAAAATTATTTATATAATGAAATAAGTCGTCAAAGAAACAATCAGCTAACTAGTCACATGCATGGTTTTTTTCTTTTCTTTTGTTTTTGTTTTTCACTCTAGCTACAGCATTCAGATGAATATGCATGCACTCACTCGGTTAATTCCACATGCAAAAATTAATATTGAACATTCATCCATGTAGTGTCCTGGAAAGAGGAGAAACTCTTTTACCCCTATGGGCTTGATAAGGAATGCAAGATATGTTGGGCTCGCAATTGCGAGATTGGGCCAGACAGTTGAAATGGATTAATCCAAGTCCATTTTGTCTGTTGACAGATTAGCCGTTAATTAGCTGATTCTACTGCCATGGTGGTCAATGGTTCTCATATTTCTTCGTGTTATTTTTTGTCAATTCCATATTTTTGGTGAGTTTTTCGATTGGAATTCGATTGTTTGTGTTACTTTTTTGGCTATAAGCTTTTAATTTCTTAGCAAATTTTATACGCATAGCGATCTATCGAATTGCTGGAATCTCACATGAGTTCTTTCAAATTTTGTATATACAAGGTGTTGAAGATCAGTTAAGTGAGGTAAGAGATGGGGCTAGGTTTTGGTAAGCTATTCAGGCAGCTTTTGTGAAGAAGGAGATACGTATTTTGGTGATGGGTCTGGATGCTGCTCTCAAGGCCACCACTTGTACAAGCTCAAGCTAGAAGAAATCGTTACCACTATCCCTACCATCGGTGAGTCCCCAATTTCTTTTGTCCCTTACAAGCTTGTGTCTAGTTGCTAATCTTAACCTGCTTTTTGCACTCATGGTTATTGGATATTGTTATTCGACTCAGTTCTTTTGTGTTTGTGATGATTGCTTTGTTGTTATTTCATTAGATTGTGATGATTAATTGTCTTACTTCTGTGTTGTAATTCAAACTGAAATTAGGCCGACTTATTAATTATCTTCGTGATGAACTCCTCTTATATTCTATGAGATCATACTGATTCCCTTCTACGGTTCATTTGCAGAAATAATTACCATAATAATACCCATTAGCTGCTACTGGATTGATTGTTTTTGTTTAGTTTCTTTTCTTTTGTTTTGTTTTCCCAGATTCAATATTTGATTACTGTAGCTTTCAATTACATTCTGTTCTTGCAAAGACATGCCCTACAGTTTTCTTCAATCACATAAAAGTTGAGACATATTATGGTAGATCTTACCAATCTGGTCACTTTTCCCCACTTTAATTACTCTCTAAATGAATATAAAGTTTTAAAGTTGCAATTCTTCATTCATATAATCATAAAGACCTCATGGATTTGCATATGCACTTGACCCGTATGTAAAGATATCGGGTACTCTTCAATTACTTTAGGTATATTATCACAATTTTTTAAGTTTAGATAGCAAAATTTGATCTAACCTGATAACCTGGCCCGACCTATTTAAACCCAAACTTGACCTGATCTAATTTAACCGCAAAAGTTAATGAATTGAACCTGATTGTACTCAACACGATCTAAACCCAAGCTTGATTGAAATGAAACCTGAAAAAACCTGAACCCAAACGACTAAAACCTGAAATATTTGAACCTGAATTACCCTAAACTCTAATGACCTGAACCTGGAATGACCCAAATCGAGACTGACATAAACCTAACAAGATTCGATTTTAACCAAAATCAACCTTAAATATGTAATCGGTAGAGATTTAAAAAATTATGATTTTTATATATTGATTATTTATTTAAATTGTACATCAATTATGACCAGCCAACCTAAGGAATTTAAAAAATACATTAAAAATATTTTTTGTTCAAGGATCTTATCGAGTTTGAAGAATAAATTAATAAAATAACATGTTTTGGGCTTGTTTAGGGGCCTTCTAAGATTTATTGTTTTAGGGGTCTTAATAATTTTAGTACTTTCAAATTTGACAATCTCACTAAGAGGGATCAGCTCAATTTGATAATCTTAATCTGCAAAGACTTATTTCAGTATAATCTTATAAAGCTATAAAATCAAACTACAATACCTTATAATCTGAATCAACATCTATCATCATTAGTTGCCTTCAACATTCAGTAACAAAGCTAAACTATAAAAAATTTTAATTCAAACTATTGGTAAAGTTTGCATGGCTTAAGATGTTTTAATTTCACAAAGTTCACATAAGCTCGAGCTCGAAATATTTAAAGTATAAACCATAAACCCTTAATCCTAATCCCAAACCCTTAAACCCTAAAGGTAAGCTTATATTTGTTATATTTATTTCTCTTATATTTATTATGTTTTAAAGTGTTTTGAATATTAAAGATCTATTTTGAGTATGTTTTGTAGCTTAAAGTATATCTAGACTCAATTGATTAAAAGTGAATTTAATTTACAATTTTACAAGTTTTAATTTGGTTGTGTTCTTTCAGGATTTTGACAGATTGGTGATATTTTAGTAGAAAAATAACATCTTAAGTTACAGAAATCAGAATGAAGTGATTCTTAATTTATTGAAAAGCTAACATTTGGAGCTAAAAATTATATGCAAATCATAAAACCTTGTTTGCATGTTAAGGTGGTCAAATTTAGCTTCAAAATTGTGATTTGCGTGTCATTGCTAGTTCAAAAGCAATTGTGGTATTTTGAACGTATCTTTGGTTGTAGATATCTTTTTTATGTGATTCAGGTGTTATTTTCAAGCTAAGAAAGAGCTCTACAACTTTCATTCACTAAGGTTTGAGAAATAATGGCTACAATAAGGTCAAATGTCATTTTGAAGTTTCTACTGATGTTCTAGAGCATTTCTTGGCTCACAATTTTCAAACCAGTTTTGATGTGGATTAATTCCAAAGACTTCTAAATCATGTGGGTGAAAATTCCAGTTGAAAGACACTATTCCCTTGATCATATTAAGGCATTCTAGTCATTTTTTATTTTCATTTTTATATGTGTAGGGTAATTTTAGAAGAACGTAGGAAGTTAGGGGAATTTTTTGATTTAACCATACTAGGTTAATTTTGTTAAAAAGCATCCAGTAGCTACCACAGGTGGCGGCTGGGACACAACTTGCTTTCATCTCTTTTCTTGTTTCTTTTCTTTTCTTTTTAGAGATTTTTTTTATGGTCATGCCCGGCTAATTTATTTTATTCATAGTTAAAGGAGCCTGAAATCCTGAATTCTTTAGCACTATGAGATCAAAATTGTTTTATTCATTCAATTAATACTTTGAGTATTAGACGTTATTTTATGATTAATTTCATGATTGTTTTATTTATATACTAAAAGGCATGCTAGTTGTTATTCGGATTTAATCTACTGTTAGGTTAGAAATCAAATCCATAATTATTTAGTCTTTCCAATCTGTGAAGCATCGAAGGTTTATTGATTTGCTGCATCAGAAATCATTAGGTTATAGGAAAAATATTTAACTAAATTAAATGCAACAGCTTGTGTTTGTGTTATTTAATTTCATCGATCTATCTAATTTTTAAGGTAATTGTTAAATTAAATCAAAGTGCTTGTCTTAGATTGTGGAGCAGTTAGAGTTAATTAGATTGTCTGCTTTCTAATTAATTACGATTAATGAAAGGTAGGAAGATAACTCCAACGATAAATATCCAAAGTTTTGATTGATCTATCTATACATCGATAATCAGTTGTAGGAATTTAGTGGTGGATGTTGATTGATGCCAAGGTTTGCATTCTTGATTGTTTTGTTAATTTTTTTACTTGATAGGTTTTTTAATTTTTGTTCTTTGATTATATTTAATTTTATTGTTGAGTGCAAACAACCCCCTAATATTTTATTTCAGTTTTCTGATATGAAGCTTTCAGTTAAAAAATTTTCCTTGGAATTCGACCTAATTCTCACTGCTATACTACAAATTTAGTTATTTTGAGTTGTTAGTGAGACTGAAATTATTTTTTGTGGTTTTGATGATCAACAAAAAAATTAGGCACCATTACCAGGGAAATTTATTTTTTGTTAAAGTTTTTTTTTAATTTCAGTAAATTAACTTATGCCAATATCTTCTCGCACAAGTGAATTAGTATTTGATCAAGAAATTGGAAAAACAACAAAGACGAATAAGAAAGCAAAGAGGCAAAGTAGTCAAATTTTCAAAACACAAGAAAAGATGGAAAGTGTTGCCTGTCAAGATTAAAAGTTTGAAAACAGGCAAAGTGTTCAACACTGAGATGCATAAATGGAAACCTTTCCATAAGGAATTTTCAAAATATTCTGGTTGATGCAAGAAAGGGATGTCTAGGTAAAGACAATAAAGAAAGATGCTCTTGGGAGGCAACCCAAGTGTGGTTTTGTGCCACGAACAATTAGGATTTCTTTTCTTTTTATTTTTTACGTTTCTTTGTTCTCACAATGAGTTTTCTTGGTCATGCAGTATATATTTTTTTTTCAAAGGCTGGAAATGAAGTGAAATATAGCAGCAGCATGCTGAAGTTTAGTTCTAGGATGTGGATCACTGTGAAATCACATTTCAAAGTAGTACATTTTCTTTTCCTCATCTTTGTTTTTATTATGAATGTTGAGGACAATGTTTGATTTAAGTGTAGGGGAGTGGATAACTTAGGCCATAATTTTATGTTTTTAAAATCTTTGAATTAAAATTTTTTGATTTATACTTTTGAGCATCAATCTGAATTATTAAGCCAATTTCACTTCTTGGTTCTTGAAAGCTTAGCTTAGGTGTTAAGTTAGTAATTTATTAGTCTTTATGCAACTCTCAAATTTTATTTTTAAATTATTTTTGTAATTTTTCATCAAGTAAGTTGATGGTTATCTTAAGAAGCTGATTTTTACATAAAATTTGTGTACTTAATACATTGATTTAAACCTTGTTAGATTATGAGCTTATTAAGTTGGATATGTGGTTTGATTGGTTAATAGATGATTTGAGTCACTTGAAAAAGAAAGGTGAAATTGTTACATTCTATTGAAGAAAAAAAAATTGCTACTCCGCTGTTTCTGGGTATTAAAGTAGGTAGAGGTGTTCTCCTAAAGCAAGGGTCAATCATTCCTCGAAAAGGTACTAGAAACATGGGTATACCTAAAGATCACTTTGGAATTGTGTTGAGTTAGTAGCTTAAGTATGACAAAGTCCCTGTTATACACTCGCTAAACGGCAAAACACACAAAAAAAAGACAAAAAAATACAAAAAGAAAAGAAAAAAAAAGAAAAAAAAAGTCATTTAGAATTGGTTTGTGGTAAGATTGATTGTACTTTTTGAGTTCTTATCTACTTGATTTGTTCTCTTTGCTTAGTGTATAAGTATGATGTCTTTCTCAAGTTTTGAAAGGTAATTGTTGCTACCTTGTGAAAAAATTGTTTTCATGGGCTTATGTTGTTTAGAGTTGCTATTGGATGGTAGGTTGCATGCTTAATATCTTTTGTTGAGCTTTGAAGACCCTTGGATGTGAAATTATCTTACTCCATTTAGCTCAAAAGTATTCTTCTTTCTTTCTCAAATTTATTTTATTTTGAGTTTTGCCCAATGATGAGCAAAAGCTAAGTGTAGAGGAATTTGATAAGCTTATATTTGTTATATTTATTTCTATCATATTTAGTATGTTTTAATGTGTTTTGAAAATTGAAGATCTATTTTGAGTATGTTTTGTAGGTTAAAGTGTATCTAGATTCAATGATTAAAAGTGGATTTAATTTGCAATTATACAAGTTTTAATTGTGTTCTTTCAGGATTTTCATAGATTGGTGATGTTCTAGTAGAAAAATCATATCTTGAGTTACAGAGATCAGAATAAAGTGATTCTTAATTTATTAGAAAGCTAACATCTGGAGCTACAAATCATATTTAGACCTTAAAACCTAGTTTGCATGTTAAGGGGGTCAAATTTAGCTTCAAAGTTGTGATTTGCGCGTCATCGCTGGTTCAAAAGTAATTGTGGTATTTTGGGCATATCTTTGGTTGTAGACGTCCGTTTTATATGATTCAAGTGTCATTTCAAATCTAGGAAAGACCTCTGCAACTTTCATGATTTGAAATTTGAGAAATATTGGCTGTATCAAGGTCGAATTTCATATTGAAATTGCTCATGATGTTCTAGAGCATTTCTTGGCTTACAACTTTGAAACCAGTTTTGATGTGGATTAATTCCAAGGGCTTCTAAACCATGTTAGTGAAAATTTCAGCTGAAAGACACTATTCCCCTAGTCATATTAAGGCATTCTAGTCAATTTTATTTTTTTTTATTTGTGTTGGATAATTTTAGAAGAATATAGGAAGTTAGTTGGATTTTATGATTTGACCACACTAGGTTAGTTTTGTTAAAAAACATCCAGCAGCTGCGGCAAGTACTGGCTAGGACACAACTTGCTTTCATCTATTTTCTTATTTATTTTCTTTTCTTTTTAGAGATTTTTTTTATGGTCATGTCTAGCTGATTTAGTTTATTCTTCGTTGAAGGAAACTGAAACCCGAATTTGTTAGCACTGTGAGATCAAAATTATTTTATTAATTCAATTAATAATTTGAGCATTGGATGTTTTTCTATGATTAATTTCATGATTGTTTCATTTATATGCTAGAAAACTTTCTAGTTGTTATTTGGATTCAATCTACTGCTGGGTTAAAAGTCAAATCCATAATTGTTTGATTTTTCTAATCTGTGAAGCAACTAAGATTTATTAATTTACTTTGTTAGAAATCATTAAGTCTTAGGGAGAACATTCAACTAAATTAGATGCAACACTTATATTTGTGTTATTTAGTTTCATCGATCTCTTTAATTTTTAAGGGAATTGTTAAATTAAATCGAAGCGCTTATCTTAGGTTGTTTAGGAGTTATGGTTAATTAGATCGCTTGTTTTCTGATTAACTATGACTAAGAAGAGGTAGGAAGATAGCTCCAATGATAAATATCCAAAGTCTTGATTGATTTATCTATGCATCGATGATTAGTTATAGGAATTCGGTGATGGATGTTAACTGATGCCAAAGTTTGCATTTGATTGTTTAATTGATTTCTTACTTGATAGGTTTTTTAATTTTTTTTTAATTTTATTGTTGATTGTAAACAATCATCCACTAATCTTTTATTTTAGTTTTTTATCAGGAAGTTTTCGATTAAAAATTTTCTTTAGGATTCAACTTAGTTTTCACTACTATAATACAGATTTATTTATTTTGAATTGTTTCAAATTTAATTTTCTTAAAAAGCATCCAGCAGCTGCCACAGGTGGTGGTTGGGACACAACTTACTTTCATCTCTTTTCTTTTTTCTTTTCTTTTTAGAGATTTTTTTTATGGTCAGTTCCAGCTGATTTGTTTTATTTTTGGTTGAAGGGGACTGAAAGCCTAAATTCTTCAACACTATGAAATCAAAATTGTTTTTATTCATTCAATTAATAATTTGAGTATTGAATAGTCTTTTATGATTAATTTCATGATTGTTTCATTTATGTGCTAGAAGACCTACTAGTTGTTAGTTGGATTCAATCTACTATTGGGTTAGAAATCAAATCCGTAATTGTTTGGTCTTTCTAATTTGTGAAACAATTAAGGTTTATTGATTTACTGCGTCAGAAATCATTAGGTTTTAGGAAGAGTATTCAACTAAATTAAATAGAATCGCTTGTGTTTGTGTTATGTAATTTCATCGATCTCTCTAATTTTTAAGGCAATTGTTAAATTACATCGAAGTGATTATCTTAGGTTATTTAGCAGTACAGGTTAATTAGATCGCATGTTTTCTGATTAACTACGACTAAAGATAGGTTTCTTAATTTTTGTTCTTTGATTATTTTTAATGTTACTATTGATTGGAAACAATCCCCCCTTAATCTTTTATTTCAGTTTTCTGACAGTAAGCTTTCGGTTAAAAATTTTTCCTTGAGATTCAACCTGGTTTTAACTGTTATGCTACAAATTTATTCATTCTGAGTTGTTAGTGAGACCGGAATTATTTTTTGTAGTGTCAATAACCGACCAAAAAATTTGGCACCATTGCCGGGAAAATTTATTTTTTTGTTAAAGTTTTTTTTTAATTTCAGTAAATTGACTTATGCCAATATATTTTTGTATAGGTGATTAAGTGATTTCAGCATATGCACTAATAACCCAAATCAACTCAGTTGTTCAACTCGAGTTTGGCCGGAAACTGGAATAATTTGACTTAAAATTACCCAGATTGAAATTGATCCGACTTGTATTGAACTTCAACCCAAATAAACCAACCCAACCCAACTTGAACCCAAAGTCCACGTAACCCAAAATCAACTAAAACCCAAATAACCTGACCTGAACCCAACCTAAACCCGAATTCATACTTAACCTAATTAAATCCAAATCTGAATGAGCCGGTCCCAACCTTGTCCGACCTACCAAATTGCCATCCCTATTCTCATGCATAACCCATATTAATGTGCTTATTATTACTACTAGGTTAGCCATTTGAGTGAGCTATACATATTGTATTTTGTCCGTCATCTAGATATGGTAAGATCTATAGCCCGCCAGACAAGCAGTGCTTCATCAACGGCCTCATCATCACGGCTTAACCTCACTTGTAAATCCTGAAATGTCCTGACCAACAACGTCGAGTCTGGTTGAAGTTGATTGCCACCTTTCCACCTTATTTAAGCCCATTGATGTTGAGATATTGGAATTGCGGAAAATAAAAAAGAACATATTTCTAATCTTGTCCATCATTGCTTAGAAGATTTTAGTTGTACTAATCTCAATTGTCGATTCCTAGTTTATTTTCAATGCAATCAAATAGCTGATATCAAATGAACAAATAAGGTTGACACTTAAGCCAATTGGGGTCTATGCTAGCATTTGTGATTAGGGACTTGCTCAAATGAGAAAGTAAGACAAGAAAAGTTTTGATGATGAAGTGCTATTCAATGACAAGACAATGATTTTCTCGCTTAATTTATATTTGATTTGAATATGTTGTTAAGTACAGATCATATGTTAGCACTTTTTTTCTTATTTGTTTTGTTTGGAACGTTTCTGCCATTTTCTTATATGAGACATGTTCAACTATTGTAAGTACCGTTAGATTTGTAAATTAATTAAATTTGCACCTGTGATGGTGTTTTCTTCTTTTAAAAAATATTTATGCACATTAACTACAAAATTTTTTCTAGTAAATTTGTATTTAAGTTTTTTTTTACAAAAAATAAAAAAAAAATCAGCATTGCCCAAACTCATACCAGCCCAGCACGAGCTTTGGTCAGGCTTATCCCAGACCTACCCCCCTTTAACCAGGTTGTGTCCTGGCCATACTGTCTTGGGTCTTATCCCATAATAATTAATATTATAATTATTATTTTTTCTACTTGGACCTTTTGAAGACACGTCCAGATTGGACTTGAGATCCAATTCTTTTTTGGATTCCTGGTGCCACATGAATGCTACAAAAAAAAGTAATTCGCTCAAGCTGTTTCACGTTCGAAGTCACTCGAGCGTTGCGTTTCTAGAGGAGGTTTTTTGCTCTATGATCTTGTAATTTAAGAGTGTTATTTTCTTGGGGTTTTTAGCATTAATTGAAGAATGTTGTTTTCTTGGGGTCTCCAAGCTGTGAGACTTTAGTTAAAACTCTAGAGTGTTGAATTTCAATTTTTTTTTAAAATTATTATGATAAAATTTAAGTTTGAGCAAAGTTTCACAAGTTCTCTAACTTAATTATGAATGAAAGTTAAAAGAAACATTAAGAGAGAGTTCTAGAGATCTAAAAAGACTTTTAGAGATAAGATTCAATGCTGAAATTTTTATTGTCATTGATAAAAAATCTTTCTACCTATATGCTGAGCGGGGGAAGATTAAAAATGACATTCACATAATTAAAATCAAGCATTGAAATTGGGGATCAATAGATTTGAGAGGGGAAAAAATCGTGTGGCTCATTTTAAATTGGAGATCTTTTGCTAGTAATGTTTGATAGGGATTAAGACAACTCCAACTTGGCTCATTTGGTAGGATGTTATTCTTTGGAATGAAGGGGAACAGGTGCGGCAGATATTTTGAATTGATGAAAGTAACAAAATTAACAAAATTTGGACATACAAGATAGAAATTCTCAGGGTTGGCTTTGTTTCCTTTGGTTGCTAGGTTCTGTATCAGGCAAGGGATGATCCGATGGTGGTGATTGTGGGTTCAGTAACCGTAGCCTCGTTTGGCAGCCAAAGAGAGTAGATTTGGTCACTTCTGGTTGTGTCAACAATCTTGGAGAAGGAATGGAGAAAACACTGATCAGGGAGGGGGTGAGAGGGATGACTACAGATAGTCTTGGCAATGGGGACGTAGGAGTGCCAGAGAAGAAGGAAGGGCAAGAGCAAGGAGACAGTGCAACAAGGACTAACGATAGTGAGGTGGTGTTGTTTGGCGAGGAGGCAAGGCCAATTGGCGAGTCGACGGCCAAGGCATTTACGCCTGATGCTGCAGGTGGAGTTGGCGGGGAGAAGGAGAGCAAGGGTGGTCGTTCATCAGGCAGCAGCGATGAACGACAAATAAATAACAAATAAATAAATAATTGAATTGAATAACATTACTTAA